>CM066033.1:1022437700-1022836181 GCA_033557465.1 Ichthyophis bannanicus | reverse complement strand
ATTAATGAACGGAGTGGAACGGGTAAACGTACATCGATTGATTACCTTCTCAAAATATAGAAAGACTAGGGGACATGCAATACCTAAATTTAAAAAAAAGATGTCTAGTGAGAGAGATGATGTGGTAGGAGCTCAGGCGGCCTCTTCCCCTAGTTTAGAACTTCTGATTTTTTTGAATCCTCTTCGGATAATATAACCACTCGCGCTACGCTGGTGGTTAATTTTTATTCCGAGATGGATAAGAATTCTGTTATGAAAAAGTATTTCTCTAAGAAACATGCTATTTTTTGTGGTTTTAGGATCACTCTTTTCCCGGACGTCTCAAAATCAACCCAGATGCGCCGGAAGGCCTTTCGGGGGTTGAAGGACCGTACACTTGCATTGGGAGCTACTTTTTTCCTTAAGTTCCCATGCAAGTGTATAGTTGGACATGCTGGGAAAAGTTATGGTTTTATGGAATATGACCAGTTATTGGCCTATCTTAAAGCCAGGAATCCCAGTCTGAGGTGACAAGTTAGTATTTAGGGTTTAGAATCGAGTTATCTCCTTTCCCTGGATAATTATTTTCCTATAGGTTTTTCATTTGATATGGCCTATGTCTCTTTTCTCCCATGAAGTGGACTTGTTGTTGCTTATATGTGTTATGTTGGGCCTTAGGGTATCATGTTTTATTTTTTGTTTTTCTGATATTACCTGAATTGTTCAATTATGTACAATTTTAAAAAAAAATGCTCAATAAAAAAAAAAAAACAACCCCTCGGCCCAGTGTGCAGCGGCGGCCAAGAGAGCAAATAGAATGCTAGTTATGATAAGGAAAGGAATGGAAAATAAAACAAAAGATATTATAATGCTCTGTATCGTTCCATGGTGAGACCGCACCTTGAATATTGTGTGCAATTCTGGTCGCCGTATCTTAAAAAGGTTATAGCAATTTTAGAAAAGGTTCAGAGAAGAGCCACCAAAATGGTAAAGGGGATGGAAGGATACCCCTGTGAAGAAAGGCTAATAGGTTAGGGCTTTTTAACCTGGAAAAGAGACGGCTGAGGGGAGATATGATAGAAGTCTATAAATTAATGAACGGAGTGGAATGGGTAAACGGAGATCGACTGTTTACGTTATCAGAATATAGAAAGACTAGGGGACATGCAATGAAGCTACAGGGTAAACTATTTAAGACTAATAAAAGAAAATATTTTTTCACTCAACGTGTAATCAAACTCTGGAATTTGTTAACGGAGGAAGTAGTAAAGGCTGATAGTGTAGCTGGGTATAAAAAAGGATTGTACAAGATCCTCGAGGACAGGTCCAAAAACCATTATTAAGAAGTGACCGAAGATATCAATGCTTGACCCAGTACAAGCATTGTGGAACTTGTCTCTTGGGGAAACTGCTAGGTACATATGACCTAGATTGGCCACTGTTGGAAACAGAATACTGGGCTTGATGGACCTTGGTCTGACCCAATATGGCATATCTTATGTTCTTATGTTCAGATAACAAAATTAGAAAGCAAAAATACTTTTAAATATAAATAATGCATTATGTAAACTATTTCTAAAACTATTTTATACCATTTCCTGATGTTTCATTCAAATGGCATATTCTTCATAAACTACAATTTAAAAGAAAGATTCAAACAAACAGGACCATCACCATCAAGATGGACCCATTTACTCCCATATTTTGACAGCTTACTTTATGCATTTTGTACAGCTTATTTTAACTTAAATTGTATATTTTGTAAATTTTTAACTTGGGTGTAATAACCGAGATTCGCACTGGCACTGCTGTGCCCTGTTTAACTCTGTATTCTGCACTATTTAAGCAAATGCTATTTTTGGCATTTTATTTTGGGAAAGGCAGAAGATTGTGTCTGGTGTAACTATTGCTTTTCTCTTTGTTCCCTTGGACTTGCTAAAATGACTAATCCAAACTAGGTTAAATGTTAGTATGCAAAATTATTCTTCATTATGATTTGCTAATAAATTGTTTTGTGATGTAGAATCCTGGACGCCTCTAGGCATGAAACATAGCAGGAAGTCACCCAAATTCCATGTAGACCCTACTAGTTTGGGGGGAGTCCTTGCTGCCTCTTTTTCGCTGCATGGCAAACCTGGAGCACAATTTCAGAGACCTAACACTGCAACTTTCAGCTTTAACTCTCTGGGATTTCAGTGTCCTGTATAGCAAGCAGATCAGTATATACTCACTTGTTATGCCTATGGGTACCTGCCCAAAACTCTTATAGTTCCTGTCGCTTCTTGGCAACGGATAAGCAAAGCAAAGCAAGATGAGTTCTGTAATATATATGAACATTTTTATTATGGTATAAAAATACTAATCATATGATTAATACTAAGAAATGAGTAATGGTATTTTGTAGCAGCTAACATCAGTTCTTTTGTAAACACTAATAAATCACTAAGCTGATAATCAAACATCATGTGGTCTTTCCTGCACTTGTAAGCACAGAATAGAACTAGCTAGCTTAACCCTTTCCAGGCCGAGCCCAAAACTCTCGGGATCCAAAATTCTGACTAAATATTCCTATCAAATGGTATATAATACATGACCATAGCAGAAGGAAAATCACTATTAGAACATATTGAATAAGACGGGTACAATTTTCCTGAAATATGCAAAATTAACCCGGCTGCAGAATGTGGTTTAAAAATTTAAAGTAGAGCCTTCAAAGGGTTAATCCCTAGCATCTGAGAAAACAAAGGCCACTACCTTCAGCTCTGCCTGGAGGGAGGAACGTGCGCGGTACATGTCGGATTTCAAAGCTGCAGTGGTTCAAGTAGGCAGATAAGTTGGCAATCCCTCATCAGACTTTTGGCAAAACTAAAAAGTCATGGGATAGGAGGCAGTGTACTATTGTGGATCGGGAACTGGTTAAAAGATAGAAAGCAGAGGGTAGGGCTAAATGGCCAATTTTCCCAATGGAAAAATGTGAATAGTGGAGTACCCCAGGGATCTTTACTGGGTCCGCTACTTTTTGAGATATTCATAAATGTCCTGGAAAAAGGGAATAACTAGTGAGGTTATCAAATTTGCAGACGACGCAAAACTGTTTAAAGTTGTTAAAACCCAAGAGGACTGTGGAAAACTGCAGGAGGATCTGGATAAATTGGAAGACTGGGCATCCAAATGGCAGATGAAATGTAATGTAGACAAGTGCAAAGTTATGCATCTAGGAAAGAACAACCCGCACTATGGTTACACAATGCAAGGTTCCACATTGGGAACCACCACCCAGGAAAAGATTTAGGAGTCATCGTGGATAACATGTTAAAACCCTCTGGCCAAGAAAGCAAATAGAATGCTAGGTATCATAAGGAAAGGAATGGAAAATAAAACAAAGGATATTATAATGCCTCTGTACCGTTCCATGGTACGACCGCACCTTGAATATTGTGTGCAATTCTGGTTGCCGTATCTTAAAAAGGATATAGCGTTATTAGAAAAGGTACAGAGGAGAACCACCAATATGGTAAAGGGGATGGAAGGCTACTCCTATGAAGAGAGGCTACAAAGGTTAGGACTCTGTTCTATAAGAGGTTCATTGCCTTCTGTTCTATAAGAGGAGGAGTGCTGTTTTAGAGCTCTTCCAAAAGGAGATTTTTGCTGTGTTGCTGCATAACTGAGTCTGTCTCCAAATAATTGTGAGTCTGTCTCCCCATATTTTGTCTTTTTTTCTAATTGTCCTCAGTGGTGGGTTCCTTACCTTACTCCATTGCTGTTAAAGTTTTAAGGTTTTAAACTTTCTCTTAACCTATCTGCAGGGGCTACCCCACCCCCACCCCCAGCAGAGTTAATTTTGTAAAACTCCAATTTTATGAGCTGCACGGGGGTTTGCTTACATTTCCTTCTGTTCTATAAGAGGAGGAGTGGTGGTTTATAGCTCTTCCAAAAGGAGATTTTTGATGTGTTGCTGCAGATCTGAGTCTGTCTCCAATAATTGTGAGTCTGTCTCCCCATATTTTGTCTTTTTTCTCATTGTCCTCAGTGGTTGGTTCCTTACCTTACTCCATTGATGTTAAAGTTTTAAGGTTTTAAAATTTCTATTAAACGATCTGCAGGGGCTACCCCGCCCCCACCCCCTGCAGAGTTACTGTTTTATACCTCCATTTTTCTGAGCAGCACGTGGGTTTGGGTACATTTGCGTGTGTTGGATAAGAGGAGGAGTGCGGGTTTAGAGCTATTCCAAAAGGAGATTTTTGCTTTGTTGCTGCATAACAGAGTCTGTCTCCAAATAATTGAGAGTCTGTCTCCCCATATTATGTCTTTTTTTCTAATTTTCCTCAGTGGTGGGTTCCTTACCTAACTCCATTGCTGTTAAAGATTTAAGGTTTTAAACTTTCTCTTAACCTATCTGCAGGGGCTACCCTCCCCCACCCCCTGCAGAGTTACTGTTGTAAACCTCCATTTTTCTGAGCTGCACGTGGGTTTGCTTACATTGCCTTCTGTTCTATAAGAGGAGGAGTGCTCTTTTAGAGCTCTTCCAAAAGGAGATTTTTGCTGTGTTGCTGCATAACTGAGTCTGTCTCCAAATAATTGTGAGTCTGTCTCCCCATATTTTGTCTTTTTTTCTAATTGTCCTCAGTGGTGGGTTCCTTACCTTACTCCATTGCTGTTAAAGTTTTAAGGTTTTAAACTTTCTCTTAACCTATCTGCAGGGGCTACCCCACCCCCCCCCCCAGCAGAGTTAATGTTGTAAAACACCAATTTTATGAGCTGCACGGGGGTTTTCTTACATTGCCTTCTGTTCTATAAAATGAGGAGTGCTGTTTTAGAGCTCTTCCAAAAGGAGATTTTTGCTGTGTTGCTGCATAACTGAGTCTGTCTCCAAATAATTGTGAGTCTGTCTCCCCATATTTTGTCTTTTTTTCTAATTGTCCTCAGTGGTGGGTTCCTTACCTTACTCCATTGCTGTTAAAGTTTTAAGGTTTTAAACTTTCTCTTAACCTTTCTGCAGGGGCTACCCCTCCCCCCACCCCTGCAGAGTTACTGTTGTAAACCTCCATTTTTCTGAGCTGCACGTGGGTTTGCTTACATTGCCTTCTGTTCTATAAGAGGAGGAGTGCTGTTTTAGAGCTCTTCCAAAAGGAGATTTTTGCTGTGTTGCTGCATAACTGAGTCTGTCTCCAAATAATTGTGAGTCTGTCTCCCCATATTTTGTCTTTTTTTCTAATTGTCCTCAGTGGTGGGTTCCTTACTTTACTCCATTGTGTGTGCCAATAGTTCAGGAACAGCCTACTAGCTAGTGACACTTAGGTTACCCCCCACCCATAACCCCTCACCCCACCCACCCCAGGGGCTACATTGCCTATATAGTGGTCACAGACGTGCCATCTATCATTCCAAACTTGGGTTAAAAGCCACATCGTATTCTTTTTTTCTTCTTCTCCTCTTCTGGGACTGCATAAAACATGTCGTGTATTCAGTGCAATAACTGCGGTACGTTCATTCAAAGACAAATCATCTGGAAACTAAGAGCTTGTCCTATATGTCTAAAGTCAGCTGCCATGCATGAAGAACTAACTCTACTAAGGAAAGACCTAGCTGCCATGCATATAGAAGTATCTCTACTGAGGGAGGAACTGGCTGCAATGAAGCGCACCTCTCCAACGATACAAACTGAACAAACTCCACCACAGCTCCCACAAAGAACCAAACGCCCCAGGAAACAAATGGATCACAGTGGGTTCTGGTAGATTGCGACCTGTAACACAAAGACATCCTATACATCAAGAGATATCCCTGCACAATGCCTTCTCTGCCTTGGCTAATGAGGATGCCCAATTCAAAGAACTTGAAGGGCCTTTAAATGAAGTCAGACAATGCCCAATCCCCTGCTAATGCACTAAATATGAAGAAAACCTCACCAAACAGAAAACTACTACTAATTGGAGATTCCATCATCAGAGGCACCAACTTGGGAACACAGTTCAAAGGAGAGAAGATAGTCATGTGCCTACCAGGCTCTTCAGCCAGCAGGAATACAAACCAAGTGTTGAATTACTTAGTGCAAAAAGTGAACATTCCAAACTTGATGTTATTATCCACCTAGGCACAAACGACTTGGCTAGGAACAGTGCCTCTACAGCCCAAAAGGACTTCCAATCTCTGGGGGAGAAACTCAAGCACGTTGTTAACACTGTTGCATTCTCAGAGGTTCTACCTGTTCTTGGTAAGGGGACAAAAAGACTGCATCGCATTAACAGCTTTAATACATGGCTCCAGACCTGGTGCAGAGAAGAAGGATTCGGATTTATTGGCAACTGGGACAACAGATGGATCAACAAGAGACTATACTGTGCTGATGGACTACATCTCTCTTCCACAGGGAAAAGAATCCTAAGTGAAAAATTCAGGCAGTATGTGGACATGCATTTAAACTAGGAAAAGGGGGTGACGGATGTGGAAGGTCAATATCTGCATGCCACCTCCAACAAAAGCAGAACAACATCAGAAACAGCCACACTTTTAAACCACACATCAGAAACATGTGGGAGGAAGTGGGCAGAACAAAATCAATGCAAAATACACACAAGCCAGGAAAGTGCTGGAAAGCAATGAGCACAAATGCTCGAAGCTTAGCCAACAAAATTCCAGACCTGGAAGCCCTAACGGCAGAAACAGACTTGGACATTGTGGCCATTACAGAAACATGGTTTAATGAATCACATGATTGGGATATAGCCATAGCTGGCTATAATCTATTCAGGAGGGACCGAGAAAATGGAAAAGGAGGAGGAGTAGCCTTGTATGTCAAAAGCAATATTAAAGCTACTGAAATGCAGGGGACATGGGGAAAAGAAGAAGCGCTCTGGATTGCGTTGGAGAGAGGAGATGGCACTGTCATCCATATTGCTGTAGTCTATAGACCTCCGACTCAAATTGAAGAGAGAGACAATGAATTGATTAGAGATATTGCCAAGATAGCATCAAAGGGGGAAGCAATCATATTGGGTGACTTTAATCTACCTGATGTGGATTGGATTACTCCTTCTGCACATCTGGAAAGAAGCAAAAGAATTGTGGATGCTCTCCAAGATGCATTATTTAGACAAATGGTGATGGAACCAACCAGGGAAAGCTCAACGCTGGATGTAGTGCTCACCAACGGTGATAGTGTGTCAAATGTCTGCGTGAGTGCCCCTGTGAGCAACAGCGACCATCACACGGTGTGGTTTGAAATAAAAGCCATGGCACAGGCCAATCATAGCAAGCTCAGAGTCCTAAACTTCAAATACACTAACTTCAATCAAATGGCAGAGTATGTAAAGGAGGAGATGACGGGGTGGGAAGAGATAAAGGAAGTGGAATTGCAATGGGCTAAACTAAAGGAGGCATTGAAAGGAGCAACAGATAAATATGTAAGAAAAGTAAATAAAAGCAAGAGGAGAAGGAAACCTATTTGGTTTTCCAAAGAGGTGGCTGCTCATATAAAGGCAAAAAACACAACTTTTGCAAAATTCAAAAGCTTGCAGACCGAAGAACACAGAAATGAATACAGGATCAAACTCAAAGAGACAAAACGAGAAATAAGGATAGCAAAATCAAAGGCAGAGGAAAAAATGGCTAAAGATGTTAAGGGTGGCAACAAAAATTTCTTCAGGTATATTCGGGAAAGGAAAAAGATCAGAGTTGGAATTGCAGGACTCAGAAGTGCTGGGAAAGGACTCGTGGAAAGTGACACTGAAAAAGCAAAATTGCTAAACAATTACTTCTGCTCTGTGTTTACTAAAGAGGATCCTGGGGATGGACCAGCTGTGACTCCCAAGTATAGGAATGGGAATGAAGTGGATACCACACCATTCACAGCAGAGGAGGTGTTAGAACAACTTGCTAAACTGAAAGTGGACAAAGCCATGGGACCGGATGGGATACATCCCAGGATACTGAAAGAGCTCAGAGAGGTTCTTGCAGGACCGTTAAAGGATGTCTTCAACAGATCCTTGGAAACAGGAGAGGTTCCTCAGGACTGGAGAATGGCTGATGTCGTACCTCTACACAAAAGTGGTGACAGGGAAGAAGTGTCAAACTACAGACCCGTGAGCCTTACCTCGGTGGCAGGAAAAGTAATGGAGGCGCTCCTGAAAGAGCGAATAGTGAACTTTCTGAAAACCAACAGCTTGCAAGACCCGAGGCAACATGGTTTTACCGAAGGACGATCTTGCCAGACAAATCTGATCGAGTTCTTTGACTGCGTGACGAGGGAACTAGATCAGGGGCATGCAATGGATGTCATCTACCTGGATTTCAGCAAAGCCTTTGATACTGTTCCTCATAGGAGGCTTATCAACAAACTCAGTAGCTTGGGGATGGGTCCCAAGATGGTAAACTGGATTAGAAATTGGCTGACTGACAGACGACAGAAGGTGATTGTACATGGAGCTCACTCGGATGAGAGGAAGGTGATTAGCGGGGTGCCCCAGGGTTCGGTCCTGGGCCCGGCACTGTTCAATGTATTTGTGAGTGATATTGCTGAAGGACTGAATGGAAAAGTCTGTCTTTTTGCAGACGACACAAAAATTTGCAACAGAGTGGACTCCCCTGAGGGAGTGGTTAACATGAAGAAAGATCTACAAAAGCTGGAAGACTGGTCTAAAGCTTGGCAACTACGATTTAATGCAAAAAAGTGCAGTGTCATGCACTTGGGTAGCAGAAATCCAAGAGAAATGTACAAGATAGGGGGAGAAAGGTTGGTATGCACAGTTCAGGAAAAAGACCTTGGTGTGATTATCTCTGCTGATCTCAAGGTGGCAAAACAGTGCGACAAGGCAGTGGCAAAAGCCAGGAGGATGTTGGGCTGCATACAAAGAGGGATTACCAGCAGAAAAGAAGAGGTACTTATGCCACTGTATAGGTCACTGGTGAGGCCTCACTTGGAATACTGCGTTCAGTTTTGGAGACCATATCTTGCAAAGGATGTAAAAAGACTGGAGACTGTTCAGAGGAAGGCGACCAAAATGATTTGGAGCCTGCGTCAGAAGCCTTATGAGAAGAGACTTGAAGACCTAAATATGTATACCTTGGAGGAAAGGAGGCACAGGGGAGATATGATTCAGACCTTTAAATACTTAAAGAGAAATGATGAACAAACAAACCTCTTCCAGAGACGGGGAACCTGTAAAACTAGAGGGCATAACATGAAACTGCAAGGGGGTAAATTGAAAGGCAATGTCAGGAAATATTTTTTCACTGAAAGGGTGGTGGATGCTTGGAATGCCCTCCCGATGGAAGTGGTAGGGGCGAACACGGTGACGGAATTCAAAAAGGCATGGGACAAACACAGAGGATCCCTTTACAGAAATAGGAAAAAAAAAAAACAAAATAAACGGTACCATCTAACTTCCGAACCATCTAACTTCCGAACCATATAACGTCTCAACAAATAGGGGTGTCCTATATGGAGTGGTGGGTTTACCCCTGAACAAGGATATGGAGAGGGGTGGCCTGCGCGGAGCGACAGGTGCACCTACTCTTGCCATCTCGCTGGGCAGACTGGATGGACCATGCTGGTCTTTATCTGCCGTCAACTACTATGTTACTATGTTACTATGTTACTATGACTCTTCAACCTGGAAAAGAGACAGCTGAAGGGAGATGTGATAGAGGTCTATAAATTAATGAATGGAGTGCAACGGGTAAACGTTGATCGATTGTTTACGCTATCAGAATATAGAAAGACTAGGGGACATGTAATGAAGCTACAGGGTAAACTATTTAAGACAAATAAGAGAAAATATTTTTTCACTCAACGTTTAATCAAACTCTGGAATTTGTTACTGGAGGATGTAGTAAGAGCTGTTAGTATAGCTGGGTTTAAAAAAGGTTTGGATAAGTTCCTGGAGGAAAGGTCCATAAACCATTATTAAAAAGGGACCCAGGATATCAATGCTTGACCCAATACAAGCATTGTGGAACCTGTGTCTCTTGGGGATACTGCTAGGTACATATGACCTAGGATACTGGGCTTGATGGACCTTGGTCTGACCCAGTATGGCATATCTTATGTTCTTAATACAGACTCCAGTTATTGCAAGTGTTTCTTTTTTAAAGAGGGTTAACTGTTAGGGTGGGTTTTGGCGCACCCTAAATGCACACTGGAATATTTATTTAGTAGTATTTAGCTCACGCCTTTCCAGCAGGAGGTCAAAGCGAGTCACAATCACGTTCTGAGGTATTTCCCTGTCCCCAGAGGGCTTTCAATCTAAGGCAATGGAAGATTAAGTGACTTGCCCAACACTACAAGGCGAGTCAGTGGGATTCAAATCCTAGTCTTTCTGATCCCAGATTCTTCCCCTAACCACTAGGCTACTCCTCCACATGCTGTATGGGGTAATAGGAAATGCGGAACACCTGACATGCCTGTAGGAGTGTTGACGTTTCTTACAGTGTTAGCGAACAGCAGTAGGCAAGACACGATGTCTCTGTACTAGAGCAAGTAACAGAGCACTTTTGGTGACAAAGTAAAAGCATACATTTGTATTCCTCTTGCTGAATCCTTATCTTGATGCACGCACATTCAGCAATTAGTTGGCAAGAGGTTCCTCTGGGCATCCAGGTGAATTGGGAAATAGCCATCACGAGGTGGTTTCATGCACAGTGATGAGAAACGAAATGCAGTAGAAGCTGGAATGCAGCCCCATACAATCTTGCAAGTTTCAAGGCTGGCCTGAGCAGCTCTGCAGATGGAAGCAAGTTCTTTGCATGTAGACAAGGCAGGAAGCAATAGTCTTCTGCGTCCATATACACAAACATTTGGTAAGCAACAGCTTCAGACACATCAGCAGGTCTGAGGCCTAAGTAGTGAGAGCCTATATGATTTTGTTCTGTAGGCCACAGACAGAGCTATAGACATTCACCTTACAGTTCCGGGTCAGGATGAGTTTAACCGGGAAGCCATTGGCTCCTTAGATCCACTTGGTTCACACCCCTCCACTGCCAATAACTTTGTCCATGGGTAATCACTTATATGTTGTTTGATCAAATTACTGAGGGTTAAGCTATATAACAAAGATAATCAAATCCCTCAAAGAGTTGAATATACTCTGACCATATGAAGTAATAGGAGTTTCGATTTAAAACCCCCTGAAGAAACCCGCTGGTTGTGAAACGCGACACGGTACCAACTGGAGGTGTCGGGGAATGAAGAGAATCACATGAGATAATTACCATCATATCTCCAATAAGGACGACACATTATCATATCTCATACAAGGATGAGTTAACTGCAATCATTTTTGAGATAAGAACCGAGAAAACCACATGAGATAAGTTCTATTATTTTGTGCATTATGAA
The DNA here is from genome assembly GCA_033557465.1 of Ichthyophis bannanicus. Lineage (NCBI taxonomy): Eukaryota > Metazoa > Chordata > Amphibia > Gymnophiona > Ichthyophiidae > Ichthyophis > Ichthyophis bannanicus. The sequence continues at coordinate 1,022,824,867 of CM066033.1, read as the reverse complement.
AATGATATAGATGTAATAATTTATTGGATCATAAACGCAGAACAGTAAGACATCGGATAGCAAAATAGACTGAAAGAACTAAGGTCGTTGATATATATGAGGAACAAGTTCAGGACATTGTCCATGTCATAGTGCCTGTTCCAGTCTGAGACCTTTAGTTTCTTTTTACAACAATTGTGTTCATGTGGCTATAGCAATACTATAGGTTAATAGACATCTATCGTTATTAGTCATAGCCTAAGAACCTTTTGAGGGATTTGATTATCTTTGTTAAATAACTTTGTCCAGGCTATGTTTTGTTCTGAACCAAAAGGTTTACCGAAAGTCTTTAAGGATCAAAAACACTACAAAAAATAAGTGGCAGAGAATCAAGTTTAGAGAGAGATTACAATTGCTCAGACTTATTGAGATTTTCCCTACATCAAGGGAACCCCCTCCCCCCCCCCCCCTTCCCCCTTCAATCCCATGAAAACCTTTTGGAGCAGGATACTGGACTTAGATATGATCACAGGCCCTCGACTCCTGAGGAACCCGGACTTCTTTGTCTGAGTTTCAAGGATCATCTGCTTGTATCCTCCTCTTTTTCCAGGATCAGTGGTACCCCTTTCCTTCTAGATATTCAGAAGCTTACTCTTATCAAGCAGCCTCTTGAAACTCCTTAAGCAAGATGTAGTGCAATGGCCCGAGCTGCCCTAGTTGCTACTCTTATGTTGGCTCAATGACTGAGCTAGTCAGAGATCCTAACTCCTCCCTTATGGTGCAGTGGCTGTTATAGCCAGGAGGCATCTGCTACAGTGATACCATGGCTTAGCTAGTCAAAGACAGTAACTGCCTTTGAGCTGGGTCTTTACCCCAGTCAGGTTTCCCTCCAACTGAGTTTCTCCTACCATTAATACCTCATTGGGCAAGAGAGCCCTCCTACACTGACTGGTGTAAAAGATCACCTGACAATCTTAGAAGAGCCACTATTAGTCTCTGTAGCTATATCATATAATCTACGGTAATAAAGCTGTTGAGGTCTATGTAGACCTGATCCTTTTGGATTTACCCCCTTTTATTCTCTCAGTGACTGCTCCACCACCACCACCACTGAAAAGCAAGCTGGAACCAGACCTGCTTTGACACTTGTTAATAAGCCAAAATATTTTAAGATTTCAGTTTGCGTAACTAAAAAAGAATTGTGTTAGCCCATAAATATTTTAAAAAGCAGCAAGAATATCGTGTAGCGGTAATATCTGTTCAAAGCGAAAACGCATTTGGGGCTAAAAACTGACTTTTCCAGCATTCACTAGCCTTGTAATGTTATGCTTTACTCTGCTACTTCTGGTTTCTTTTAACTAATTTTGATTCATTTAATTAAATCCCGTCTATTAGTGGATGAACTTTCTTTCTAGATTTATCATTCTTACCCTTCCTCAGATCAGCATTCCCTCTCACAAATGAATAAACTGCATTATTGAGAAATTGGCAAGAAAAAGATATTTTCAGCAACTAGGAAAAAAAATATGGTTAAGTGTACATTACACACAGCAATGGTTTACTGCATTTAAATTAATTTTAATTATATATTCCTAATAATTTATTCACCATCTTGTAATTTTGCTCACATTATGCAGCTGTGGAAGAAATGCACTTTATTGGACTAAATCAGGGATTCTCAACCCAGTCCTCAGAACACACCTAGCCGGTCAGGTTTTCAGGATAACCACAATGAATATGCATATGTAAGATTTGCATGCACTATCTCCATTGTATTCATATCTCTCACGCCATATTCATTGTGGTTTTCCTGAAAACCTGACTAGCTAGGTGTATCCTAAGGACTGGGTTGAGAACCCCTGGACTAAAGGAATTCTTCAGGCCCAACTGGATCATGGGCTTTCTTATTCTGGACTGTAGTATTTGAAAACAAGTTGAAAAGTGTTCACTTAAGAGTGCAGCCGTGACATGGAAGCTTCTCTCTCCCTTTCCCCTATCCCTTTCCCATCCAAATTCTAGAAGTCTAAAAATATAAGATGGGAGAGTTAGAATATATAGCACTGAATGAAAAGTGAGATAATTGGCATCTCAGAGACCTGACGGAAGGAGGATAACCAATGGGATGCTGTGATACCAGGCTACAAACTATATCACAATGACAGGGTAGATCACATAGGTGGAGGGGTGGTGCTATGTATTAAAGAGGACATTGAGTCAAACAGGATAAAGGTTTTGCAGGAAATAAAATACTGTAGCAGCACCCAAGAAGGCAAATAGGATGCTAGGAATCATAAGGAAAAGAATGGAGAATAAAACAAAGGATATTATAATGCCTCTATATTGTTCCATGGTGCATCTTGAATATTGTGTGCAATTCTGGTCGCCATATCTTTAAAAGGATATAGTGGAATTAGAAAAGGTACAGAGAAAAGCCATCAAAATGGTAAAGGAGATGGAAGGATATCCCTATGAGGAGAGGATTAAAAGGTTAGGGTTCTTCAACCTGGAAAAGAGATGGCTGAGGGGAGATATGATAGAGGTCTATAAACTAATGAATGGAGTTGAACTGGTAAACGTAGATCGATTTGTTTATGCCATCAAAAAGTAGAAAGACTAGGGGACATGCAATGAAGGTTTGGATAAGTTCCTGGAGGAAAGGTCCATAAACCATTATTAAAGAGCAGCACCGTACTTAGCCCTGTGTGAGCAGTGCAGCCGCACAGGGCGCAAAAAGATTAGAGGCGCATATCGGGCTGCCAGCCCCAGCCCACCCCCCCCTCCCCCGTGTTGCCCTGTCGCCACCACAATTTTTTTGTTTTCTCGGAGGCAGCAGCAGCAGTAGTGAGGCAGACCCGCATTTGTAGGCAGATTGAGTCCCTCCTTCCCTTCTCTGATGTAAGTCACGTCAGAGGAGGGAGGGACCAGGCCAGCCGTTCAAACATAGGTCTTTGCAACTCAAGCGTTTGCATGGCTGGCCTGGTCCCTCCCTCCTCTGATGTGACCTACATCAGTTTTAAAGACAAACCTCCCTCTACATAAGTTTGCCTTGCTGCTGCTACCGCAGCCTCTGAGAAAACAAAAAAGTGGTTGCGGTTGCAGGGCAACGAAGGGTCAGGTGGGGGCAGGCAATTGGTGGAGGGGGGCATGCCAAATGTGAAAATCGCACAGAGCACAATTATGGCATGGTACAGCCCTGTTAAAGAGGACCCGGGAAATCCACTGCTTGCCCAATACAAGCATTGTGGACCCTGTATGTTTTTTTGGGAAACTGCTAGGTACTTGTGACCTGGATTGGCCACTGTTGGCAGTATGCTCGGCTTGATTTACCTTGGTCTGACCCAGTATAACATATCTTATGTACTGATCTTTATGGATAGAAATTCCATGTAAAAGGGGAAGGCAATGGCAGTGGAGGTATACTACTACCCTCCTGGCCAGAATGAATAGACAGATGATGAAATGCTAAAAGAAGTTAGGGAAGCTTGTAGAGTTTACAACACAGTAATAATGGGAGATTTCAATTACCCCAGTATTGACTGGGTCAATGTTACGTTAGGCCATGCTAGGGAGATAATGTTTCTAGATGAAATAAATGACTGCTTCACGGAGCAGCTGGTTCAGGAATCAACTCAAATGGAAGCTATTTTAGATCTAGTTCTTAATTGGATGCAGGATCTAGTGCAAAAAGTATTGGTGTTGGGGCCACTTGGCCGTAGCAATCATAACATGATCATATTTTGATTTAAGAATAGGGGGGAGGATAACAAGGAAATCCACTGTGCTAGCATTTAACATTCAAAAGGGAGACTATGATAAAATGAAGAAAATTGTTAAGAAAAAAACTAGAAGGAGCAACTGCAAAGATTGTCAGAAAGTCTTTGACAAGGTCCTTCATGAGAGATTCTTGTGGAAATTAAAAAGTCACGTGAAGCAGTGTAGTATTGTGGATTTGCAAATGGTTAAAACATAGAAAACAAAGAGTAGGGCTAAATGGCCAATTTTCTCAGTGGAGAAAGGTGAATAATGGAGTACCCCAGGGATCTGTGCTGGGTCCACTGCTTTTTAACATATTCATAAATTTCCTGGAAATGGGAATAATGAGTGAGGTTATCAAATTTGCAGATGACACAAAACTATTCAAAGTTGTTAAAACATAAGTGGATTATTGAAAATTGCAAGAGGATCTTGAAAAATTGGGAGACTAGGCATTAAAATGGTAGATGAAATTTAATGGGGACAAGTGCAAGGTTATGCACATAGGGAAGAACAACCCAAACTAAAGTTACACAATGCAAGGTTCCACATTAGGAATCACCAGTCAGGAAAAGGATCTAGGCATTATCGTGGATAGTACATTGAAACCCTCTACCCAGTGTGCAGCTGCGGCCAAGAAGGCAAATAGAATACTAGGCATCATAAGGAACAGAATGGAGAATAAAACAAAGAATATTATAATGCCTCTTTATCGTTCCATAGTGCGACCACACCTTGAATATCGTGTGCCATTCTGATCTGCATATCTTACAAAGGAAATAGCAGAATTAGAGAAGGTACAGAGAAGAACGACCAAAATCGTAAAGGGGATGGAAGGATATCCCTATGAAGAAAGGCTTAAAAGTTAGGGCTGTTCAACTTGGAAAAGAGATGGCTGAGGGAAGATATAATAGAGGTCTATAAAATAATAAATGGAGCGGAAATGGTAAACGTAGATCGTTTGTTTATCCCTTCAAAAAATAGAAAGATTAGGGGTCATACAATGAAGCTACAGTGTAGCACATTTAAGACTAATTGGAGAAAATATTTTTTTCACTCCTCGCATAATCAAACTCTGGACTTCATTACCGGAGGATGTAGTAAAAGTTGTTTGTGGCTGAATTCAAAACAAGTTTGGACAAGTTCCTAGAAGAAAAGTCTATAAATCATTATTAAGGAGGACTGGAGAAATCCACTGCTTACCCCTAGGACAAGCAACATGGAATGTGTATACATTTGAGACCTGGCAGGCCAGTGTTGGAAACAGGATACTGGGCTTGATGGTCTGACGCAGTATGGCATATCTTATGCTCTTATATAGTACGGGTCTTAGGCTTTCTGAATGAGGAAGAACTTGGAGTAGAAGCCTCATGTCAGTTATGTCACGTGTTGGGTCACTTCATTTTGCAGTAAGGAGGCGATCCGTACAAGTAAGGTGACGAGCTGGGGTGAAAATATTGATGCATATGGCCCACCAGCTGCTGATCCTGCATTACCATTAAATTCTCTTCTCTGTTACTTCTCTAACCCTACCCCTTCCCTTGTGTTCTTCCTCAATTCTCTTCTGTCCTGTAACCCCACCCCCTTCCCTTATTCTCTGCCACTTTTCTTCTAACACCACCCTCCCATTTTGCTCTGCCCCTCTCTTTTCCTCCTCCCTATCACCACCCCTTTCCTTCTGCTCCATCCCCTCACCTCCACCTTCCTACCGAGTGCTGCAGCTCTCTGCATGCCAGAGGGACCAGGGGCTTACACAAGCTCTTCTGCATGGCTCTTCCTCAGTTACGGAAATCTATATCTGATACGTTCAGAAAGAGATTTGATTGATAGATTTCAGAAAAGATTTGAGGACTATTATTTTCAGAAATGTATAATTTTTACAATTTGATGTTGAAATATTATATAGTGATATATAATGTCATGTGCTTTAGTTATCTATGTGACTTGATAAACTGTCTAGACGTTTACAATAAATGGTATATAAGTATGAAATCAATAAAACACTATAAATTGCACCTTTTAGGGACATGCACCACAAGAGCCAAATCAATTGCCTGGGGAATTAAGGAAAGAGAGAAATCCTATCTCCAGGAAAAAGATGAAAGCTTTGCTGCTTTTCCATGGATTGATCTTGGCCTTGGGTGTTAAGACCAAGGTGGAATAAACTTTTTACTCTTTTACTAAGAAGATGAAAGTTCATAATAGAGAATTTACATCCCTTAGAGTAAGGAACCACTCATGGTTAGGTAGTTGACTGCTGGACGATATTATAATTATAAATTTGGAAATGTCATCTCTCATGTGTCATAATTAATTTTATGCTTTCTTTTCTGTATCCTGCCTTGAATCCTATTTGTAGGAAAAAGCGGCTATAGATGCAGTTTTAAATTAATGGGAAAGGGGAGGGTAACATGATAGGAATACAGGGGATAGAAGGGTAGGGAAAAGGGATGGCTGAGAGTATACAGGGAAACTGGAATGCAGGAGGTAACTTGCATTCATCTCTCTCCTACTCCCTCAGTCATTCTCACAAGTACCCTTTAAAGCACCCCGTCACCCATGCATTCATGGACATACTCCAATTTCTGCACTTAAGGCCTCTTGCACAGATCCCACAAACCCCTACCCCTTGCACTCATACTCTAGATATGCTCCTCATCACTGCTACCAAACCCATGGCCACCACACACATACCTTCATCTTCTCCCAAAGTACACCAGATTCCCTTTCTCCATAGTCCACAGAGGCAGAGCATCCAAGCGTCATAGACAAGTATGCCCCCCTCAAAACATCCAGTCGCACAGAAAGATCTCCCCAAAACTTCCAGTCGCACAGAAAGATCTCCCCATCTCCTGTATCTCAGCCCCAGATAAGCTCATGCTGTTACTCATTCGGAACTGTCAAACTCATTCAAGTCAGCTCTCGCTGCCTCCCCAACCACATATCATTCAGCTCCCTGCTACTCTTAACTTCCTTCAACCACTTACTCACTGACACAGTTACTCCAGCCACACACTCCATCAGCGAAACGCTTTTTGCAGTGCTTAGGGCTCACACTTTTCATCTTATTGCCTTATGCATTTACATGATACCTCTGCTCTTGTATTCTTAAAAATACAATAGCTGCCTGTGTATTGTGAAAGAAGTTTGTAAACCTAACATTTCATTCCAGTATGTGAAAAAAAAAGAAAGGGAAAGGTACCATCACACTTATAATTTGGTAAAGGTTTTGCCTGTAGGTTTAGTGCTCCTTGCTAAAACGTCAATCTAGGTGTTCGAAAAAGGACTTTCTCCCATTCTGTTCCTATGGAAGGGGCGGAAAGCTTTCTTTTCATTTTAGTTTATTAAAATATTTTATTGACCGTCTTTTTTGAATAAGGCCCATTTAAGTATGTATCAAGCAGAAGCATAATGCAACCACAATAACAAAAAGATAATGTTCTTCCCTTTTAAAAATGTTAAGACTCCATTTGGCAAACTTCTTAAAACATTAAAATAGTAAAGGTGTAAAATACTGACTCAGGCCAACAGTTGCACTCTGATACTATTTCACCACCTGGACTTCCTCAGGGGGCATACACGCTTCCATTTAAAGATCCTCACTGAGCATATAAGTCTATAAATATTTAATTAGTTCCAGTGATTGCCTTAATTAATCCTTTGTGAAATACAAATTCTGTTTTGCTTGCATTTCCAAAGCAAGCATAGTTGTTAATATTGATTCATATTATACATTTCAGTTATTATACCACCATTAAAACTCAATTTAAAAATCAGTTGAAGCATATCTTTAAATCATTTAAAAATGCTATATTTGGACTGTTTCAGTTCATACTAGTGAATTCCAATAACTATATTTTAAGGCTGGATTTACTAACGTGCATTAACACGTTGAGTTATTCCACATTAACGCACACTAACGTGCATTAACACGTTGTGTATGCAGATCCCATTATTGACAGTGGGGCCTAGTCACTAGTAGCACACACAAATCATATTTATGCATGTTGATACGTGAATACTTTTTAGTAAATCGAGCCATAACTTCTTAGTGCAAGCAAAATATACATTAAAAGGCACATATTTTGATAGACAAAAACTGTTAATTCGGTCCCTTATCAGAGCGCTCCAAACATCAACTAAAGATAGAAAAATGCCCCGATTCCTAACTGTGAAAATATGATGTTTATAGGTGAACAGGTCTCAGACTAAAGCGGGGGGGGATATGTCAGGTTTTATCACACCTAATTTCTGTATCCCCCTTTTTTTTGCATCAAGGACCTTTAAAATTTCACCATAAACCTTTTTCCAAAAATTCCTAGAACAGTCCAATCTTCAAAAGTGTAACAAAAGCGTGCTTATTTTAATGAAAAACTGAGAGCCCCATCCAATCCTCAAATTTTTAGCAAACCATGCTTATCTTAATGAGGAACGGGAACGCCAACCCCAACGCCAGTCTTCAGCGCTCGTGCATTTCACCGACCTTTCGGTTTCTTCGGGGGGTATATAAAGCACTTTTCAACATACGATGACGGCTTGAGCTTCTCAGACTCATTGGTTTAACTAAAACAAATGAAAGCAAATCATATTTCATCGCAATTTCTCATAAGTTTAAAAACTATACCTAAATGCATATCCGTTCAAGCGAGGGACTAACCTGCTTTGCTTCTTTCAAGTCATGAATTCCATGTTCTGAAAAACGCCGCGCATGCAGATTAGGACCATGAAAGACCCAGTTTTATAGGAATTCCTTACTCAACTGAGATTTCAGCCCCAATTGCTAAAGCCTCATTAATTACATATTGACCTCCAGACTTCAATTTATAATGACCCAAAAGAGTTTATTAGCAAATTGAAATTCGATGGAAAAAACACAACTCCTTCTACCAGGATTCACAAGAGGTTAAATGACCCTCCCAGACGACCTATAGTCTCCACAGGTTCTTGAACCGCTATCCACTATCTTTCACAGTTAAGAATTGGGGCATTTTTCTATCTTTAGTTGACATATTTTGATAGGACATGGAGATCAGAATTGAGGTCACCATGTTTGTAATTGTCCTGTATTATAGAAATGGCTGTGCTGAATGTGAACAGGAAGTGCAGGGACGCCTAGAGATATAGATCCACGTGCAACAGGAATATTTCACAGATGCATGTGTGGGAAAAATTGATGGAGGAAACCCACCAAGTTGTGTAAATGCCTGCATTGCACAGTATACACATGTAGTGCCAGCAGCTGCATGTGCAGCTGAACCATTTCTCAAACCTAGACATACAGATGATCTTAATTAATGACAGATGGGGATGTTTTTGAAGAGGGTACATGGTAGTATGGAGTACTGGCACCCTTTTTATTGCCTACTAAAATTGACCCATGATTCTCATGTACAGTATGAATGAAAGAGCCCTGCATATGAGTACCAGCACCTTTTTTTCCTAGGAAAAATGCACTGACTACAGTTGACTGTCTTCACCTAGTTTCAGTTTGGAGGGTGAAATAAACATTAGGGGAATGTCCTCCTTAATTCCCTCTGTAAAAGGATGACAAAAAGGAACACTTTTTAATACCAAATCGTGCCGGGGAGTAGGTGTAAATCCCAGCATGGACAGTTTTGGGCTTTTGCATGCCCTCTGTATATGAAATGAGGATTGCAGAATAGCCATGTTGACTTGTCCTGCCCAGGACACACCCCTGTGTAATTTTGATGTGATATGGACTGCCAAATGTAAATTGGCAATTGGATACAATTTATATGTATATACGCCCGATTATGCATGTATAAATCATGAACAAGGCTTCTAAAATAACCCCCTAAATATAATTATATTTCTAAATTATTTTTCAAATTTAAGAATAGATTCAGTTATTAGTTTATCCTTCCTATTTACTTTCACAGCATTAATAAATCCATGCTGAAATTTAATCACTCTATATTTATCTACTACAAGCATTCTCATCATACTGAAAACTAATTTATCCAGTATTTTCAGAATAGGTACATGAACAATTCAAACCATTATGGGGTTCTTTCTGGGTTGTGATTTTTCAGTTTGGGTGGACAATATGTTTGTTACCCATGGTCATCACACCACCCTTCCCAACCCCTCCTATGTATTCGCACATGAACAGAAATTCACCCTCAGGCCAAATGTCGATAAGACAGCCACATAAGACTAACTGGATCCCAGAACACCCTAAGCACCCCAGTGCAATTCATCAGATCCAGCACTACCACATCCACAAGAGTCTTCTTCCTATATGCACCTTTGCTATGGAACTCTGTCCCGTGCAAACTCTGAGCCACAAAAGACCTATTAACATTCAGAAAGGCCTCAAGACTCACCTTTTCATGGACCACTTCATTGATGACAGGACTTAATCCCCTTTTCCCCTAAACCCCTCTCCCTTCCCCCTATTTCCCCATTGACAAGTTCTCTCCAAGTTTCATCATTACCCTGTTTTAATGTAAGTTCTGTTTAGATCTAAACCAGTATAGAAAAACTGTTAAATAAATGACCACTGCTACTAGACATACGCAGTGCTATACACATGTACATAAGAGTCCTTGCTCCACAGAGCTTACAATCCACAAGCATACAGTGATAAACCCAATTCAAATCCTTTTGTTATGGAAGAGATATGTCCATTCTCCTTTATGGGTTTCTTTCACGTGTTTACATGTATGGCTACCTTTTAACACTAATAGGGTATCAGCTGTCAAAGCCTTTATCCATTGCTTGACCTCATGTCTTGTTGATACCACTACTCTATAAACATCACGCTCTGCAAGGCTTTTTTGCAATTTATTATCCCATTCCATCAAAGTCCAGGGCCCCTTCTTTCACTGACTGACTTAGGTGTTTATCAATGTGATCCCGGCTGTCAAACGCAACATCAACACACATGTTGGCACCTCATAGACTTGTGCTTTCAATGTATAATAGGGTAGGAAAATTACATATTTCATCTCTATCTCTATCTCTCCTCATCCATTATATAGGAGACCATTTCCACTACAGCCTTCGACAACAAAGTCTTACTTGACGAGTGGCTCCTCGCTTTTTAGTTATAGCTATGGCTATCCTTCCTAAATAAAACTTCCACAGCATCTTGTAAGTCACTGGTGAATAAGGATATGTTCAAACCCACTTCAGAAAAATGCATTCTATCAGGTTGCTAAAAAACAAACAAAAAACCCCCCAGGGCATTCTGCAATCAAATTGTGCAATGCACAGACAATTAATAGCATAAATGAATTTACACATCCATTTGTTCTATATACATTTTTCTTTGATTTTGACAGCACAGATCAGTGGGAAAAGATGGCAGTTGTAGTTCTATAGGTACCAGGAAGAGAGCAAGGCAAGCCAAGGAACGTTAGAGTGAGGGGCACTGAGCACGCAGAATCCTGGTAGAGAGGCCAGCTGTGGATCATAGGAGCTATGAGGATAAGTGCAGCAGAGGCTCAGGAGCCAATAGGATATAGGAGCTAAGGAGAGAGCTACCAGCATGAAATAGGTATACTACTACAGAAGGCAGGTGTAGAGTAGAATGGGAGAATGGCAATAGATCTTGTTTTGCTCCTACTGCTGCTGCAGGTCCACTCTCTTCCAGAGTTGAAAACTGCCACTAGATTCATACTCAAATAATCATGACCATGACATCATACTCAGTGTGTGTGTATGTGTATGTGTATTATTGACTTGTGCAGAATATTTACTAAGCACTGTAGATTAATCTAAAATAAAGCACTATCTGGGGCGCTATTTGGGCCAGAATGGTGCTGGAGAAGACATGTAGAGGTGAGCTCTGCTGGATTTTTTTTTTTTTTTTTTGAGGATACCTGAGCTTGAAGAAGGGAAAATCTCAGATGGAGCCCTCTGTCGGCTTCTTTCCCCTTAGCTGGCTCAGCGGACGCTGAAGAGTTGTGGAATTTGTCAGATAGACTGTTCTGTGTCCTTTGGACAGCTCTGAGCATGTAGGAGTGGGGCAGAGTTGAAAGGCCTTTGCTTTGACCTGAGGAGAGAGCATTCCCTCATGACCTTAAAACAGTAGCACTGGCAATAGAGATGCCAACTTGACCAGACCTGTGAGTCAAAGTATTTTCAATGGAATCGAGGGGTGAATTTGAGGAGAAATTTGATACTTTTTCCGACATGCTAGATGGTTACAAACTAGTTTTGGATCAACAGTAATCCCGATTGGAGAGAGTGGAGGCACAATTGATTGAGAAGAACTTTCACATGGCCCAGATTAAAGAAAGAGACTTGCTTCAATGCAAGTTGGAATATCTACAGAACTTGAATAGAAGAAACAAACTTTTTTTTTTTGAGCTTTCCAACCTCCCCCCCCCCCCCCCCCGGTTTCTCTTGTAGAGCTGGTGCTGAAGGATATGCAGGAGGCATTAAAAACCAACAGAGAACGTGCTTCCTATTAACTGTGCCTATTATATGTCTGTGGCTAGTGTCAGTGAAGATGGGGTAAAGGGAAGCCAGGGCGGAGGACAATTGGGAGCCATGAGTTTGATCAAGTTCTTAGAAACCTTGCCGGAAGTGATTTACAGGAAGGTTACTTTGCTGGTCATCTTTGTGCTAGAACCTGACCACAATACAATACTGTCTTTACTTTAGGAAAATCAATGAGATATTTTTGGGTTCTAATGTATGTACATTTTCTGGCTTTTCTCATGCAACGCAGGCCAGGCATTGGGAATTCTTGGTTTTAAAGCAGTTTTTTGGCGTTAGGGGACTAGCTATAATTTGAAATCCCCATGTCATCGTTTTATGATTTATGCTGGTAAAACTGTCCTTTTTATGGATACAAAAGCGTCTTGGATTTTATAGTAGTTGGAGAAGTAGTACGAGTTTTAGTTCCTAATGCCACAGAAGGTTCCATGATCCAGTGCCATAGCATGCTTTATCCATCTCTCTGAATGGCTGTAACATTTTTTCTTATGAACAGTTTTCCTTGACCCTCATTTCTTGTGGTTAAATTGGATGGATTTTCTAATTGCATATTTCTAATTTTCTTTTGCCGTTTTTTTCCTTTGTTACTTGGATTATGAAAAATAAAGAAATCTGACTGGATATCAGTCTACTCTATGGAAGGCCTTATCAAGTATTCAAAAGCAATCATAACAGGTTGTTTGAGACTAGGGGAACATTTAGAATGGATAATTATGTGGTACTTCCTTTTTTAAATAGTATTTTCTCATGTGGTTTTGCCATTGAACTGTTTGATGGTGTGTTCTTTCCCCTTTGAAGGGTGGAACATTTTATCATGTTTTGTCATTAAGACAGATGTTTTTTTCATCCTTAAAGTTTGCCAATACGTTTTTTACACATTTATTTTTGTGCAGCATTCATGTGTTCTACAGCAAATTCATTTCTCATTTTGCCACCACAGAAAGACAAAATAATTTTCTCATACGGAGAGATTCAAATTTTTCATTTGTTCCCCTCATGGTCCAACAGTTTGTCTCAGAATGATTCCAGCACTCTCAGGAGCTGCTAATCCAGTCTAACTGTTGCTAACCAAATTACAGATTCAGTGCCTTGTGGACTGTAGAATGTTGCCCTGCTCATATCAATTACCTTTTCAACAATGTATTATAGCCATTACAGCCATGACATTGCTAAATGAGTTCTATTAAATGACCAAAGGAAAAGTGTGTACAGTTGGGTATATCAGACTTTTTGGAGAAATGTGGTGGTACCCGATAGTAGTACTACTGTAGCAGCAGATAAGCATGCAATAAATAAATCCAGGAGTCTTTTCAAGGATCCAAGCCAGTTTAATGTGCACATGGCTCAAGCAATAAGCAATTTCAAAATGGCTGAGCAATGGCTTCTAGTAAAACAACAACTTTTATAGCTTTCTTGTCCATTGTAAGCATAGGCAAACTTTTCATTGGTCCCAGTACCCCTCTCACCCATCTATTGGTCCCGGTACTGATATGGCTACCCAATCGGGACTCTGGTCTGGGCCCAGCACCTGGTTGCCCCCCTTCTAGTCCCAATTACAATGGTCAGTGTCTCTAACTTGTTACTTCTCTCCTCCAAGGTCGCTGAGCTTGTTAAAACATATGGGAAGCAGGGCACTGTAACCTTGCTTTTTGCAGAGTTAATTAATTCCATAGAAGCTGTGCTCTCTTATCAGTACCAATTAGAGCTGTTTTCTGTCTTTTATAAGTTTCGTTTCTGCTTAGCTATGTTCAGTTAAACTGAGTTAAGTTTCAATTCTATGGTGTCATCATTCAGGGGGGTTTTCATTCCTCTGGGCCTAACTACAGGCTTCAGTTACAGGTCAAGCTGCTCAGGCCTGTCTGCTTAGTTCAATTAGCATGGATCATAGGCCGTCGCCTACCACATTCCCCCCTTTGATTATTCTCACCCGCATGTTAATAAGGTGTGAGAATCAAATCACATAATACTAGGTAAAGGTATCACTCTGTGGTATAGGGTAGTAAGTTCACATAGCTAGCATCTTTGTAGCTGTCTTACGCTCTACAGTGTTATTAATAACTGAAGTTATCATTTGCAAGCAAAATGGCAAGAAACAAGGGAGCAACAGGCAGATAGTCAAAGTCCATAGTTTGGCAAGAGTGGGAAAAAGAACTAAAGGATTAGAAGGTTCGGTTGCATCTTTGTTGTGCTGTCGTAAAGCTTCTGATTTAGACAGACCAGCTGTCCATCCTTCGTAGTAGATTGTGGTCCAGTCCGAACAAAACACAAACTGTCAACAATGGGGTGGGCCAATACCCACTCACTAGTAGTATTATGTAAATCAGTCTGATTGTATAGGATAGAATAGTTCAGTTCTTGCGTCTCCCAGGGCCACTGATCTCCCATCTTAGTTCCTCCACAATAGAAACAGTCAGAAGTGTGGAAACTAGATGCTATTGCTCCAGCAAGTTCAAGAAACAAGTTCTGGTGGTGGTATGAGGAATTGCAACGGTGGCTTGCATAGCCTTGTAGAAAGTCAAGATCTAGAACAACTTTTGGATTGGAGAGTATACCAATGCAAGTATAGGAAGAATGATAAAACAAGGTCTGAGTGACCTTCGGTCCAGTTCATGTTGTACTTATACAGGCTGCCCAGGGAGATAAGGCAAAAGTCATTTCAAAGCACTCCAAGGCTGCTGCCAAAATAAAGCAATAATAATAATTCATAATGGGCATAGTCTCTGGAAAATTGGTGGAACTGTCGACTTCCACAACAGATAACAGATGTAGGGTTGATTGTAGATCCTCAAGCTTCTGCCGTACGTAGACCTACCAGCTTTTTGGCAGGAGTAGGGCTGTAGATTCCAAAGTATCACTGTCCTCTGGGATGTCTCAATTTCTTAAAATATCATAGCATAGTCTCTTAGGCTATTATTGCTTCCTTAGAGCAGTTCACTCTTTAGGAGATCAAAACAACTGAACTACTTACAGAGAGAGAGAGAGAGACGAGACAGGATATCTAGAAATTCTGGGGCAAAATCCTGATTGGGACAGAGACATTTCATAATCTTCAGTAAATCCCTTACTGAAATTCTTGATCATACTTGAAAGGACACTTATTATTTCTGTAAACATAGGGCAGGCAGGAAACACTTAGATTGAGCACATACATCCATTATGCTTCTTATAGAGAGAACTATAGCTATCTGTCAGCATGTCTCTGCAAAAGAAATTATTTTTTTAGTTCAGGAAGCAAATATTTAAAAGACATTCCGGATATTTTTCATAAAATACAGTACACCTTTCCCTTTTTTTTTTTTTTTTTCTGCAGGCTATGCGGAAGCCACACCCCTCTGCTCGCGGGAAACAATTGAACTGTGCTCATAAAAAGAGACTTCTCATTCACATGGACAGAGATGCCAGAAAAAAACAATTTAAATCAATGTTAAGTCGTGATCTAATTACTTTGTAGATCAAAGGAAAAACAAAAACAGTTCTTTATCATTTCCTATTTAAACTGTTTCAGTGCTTACTGAAAATTTGAACATACAGCCGACAGAAATTCCTCTCACTTGGTCCGCAACCCATAAGGGATTAATACAAACTTAATCCTTTTCAGGCTAAACCCAAAAACTATCGGGACCCACAATCCTGACTAAACATTCTTATTAAATGATAAATAAATGATATATATTACATAACCACAGCAGAAGGAACAAAAACATATTAAATAAAACAGGTACAATTTGCCTGAAATAAGCACAAACTACCAGCATTGAGGTTTAAGCCTGCACAAGATTAGAAAGACGACACTAGACATTCTTTCCTTCAGACACGCCCCCTGTCAGTTTTTCACACTGCAGTAGAAAAACTAACTGGGTCAGACCAGCTTTTTGATTTCTAAAAATGACTGTAGGTGTTTTGGGTCTTCATTCCGCTCTATTAATACAATTTCTTAATCAGTGAACTGTCACAAATTACTCAACAGAATAATCTCACATATATAACAAAAGGGAAACTCGCAGTTTCAACAGATAGCAAAAATCAAATACACAGGACGGACAATACACCAAACGCTTCATCCGTTTCGCGACCTAGACGCAGTCACCCGACTAGGAACTGCACTAGTCCAGAGTCCACTCTGCTTGGTCCGTGCTGCCAGACCTCTCATTCACACTTCATTCACACAACCATGCTAGCAACGTATCTTAGAATGCATTCCTTTCTATCTATTCTGACTAGTCTTTTTCCCAATTACAAAAAGGATGAGGGTTTCACCCGGCGAATTCCCATGCGGGGTTACTCGGCCCTTCCTTGAGAGCTCTCTTACCAATTCCCAATATCTCGAGATTACAAATTCCAAGTTCCACTGGCAGTACTGCTCTTTCTATTTCTGTCTAGACATACCAAAAACCCAGTCCTGTCTGCTCTGACCAGGCTGAATCATGATCCTCTATAACAGCTGTACCTAGCGAATACTCATGCAAGGATTTTCAAACAAAGACTTAAGTCTTACCAAAGTTTTCAAACTGCAGTTCTAACTCATCTGTCTAGACAGGTTTTCAAAACTATACTTACCAGATCTGGTTCCCAAGCTTCTGAGTTGGATCCTGGACTCCCCCGGGTCGGAAGTGTTGGCCAGCTGGACTCAGTGCCTGCCGAGGCCAGGCAGAACTCCCTCCGATACAAGAGGATCGGTGGGCCCAGGGAAATTCCCCTGCGTCGGATTGGCATGGTTCCAACTGGACCAAACCTCAAGGCGAATTACGTGGATTTATTCACTTGAACACTATCCACCACTCGCACTTCTCGGCCAACGCACCAAGAATGTAGCAGCAGATAAGCATGCAATAAATAAATCCAGGAGTCTTTTCAAGGATCCAAGCCAGTTTAATGTGCACATGGCTCAAGCAATAAGCAATTTCAAAATGGCTGAGCAATGGCTTCTAGTAAAACAACAACTTTTATAGCTTTCTTGTCCATTCTAAGCATAGGCAAACTTTTCATTGGTCCCAGTACCCCTCTCACCCATCTATTGGTCCCGGTACTGATATGGCTACCCAATCGGGACTCTGGTCTGGGCCCAGCACCTGGTTGCCCCCCTTCTAGTCCCAATTACAATGGTCAGTGTCTCTAACTTGTTACTTCTCTCCTCCAAGGTCGCTGAGCTTGTTAAAACATATGGGAAGCAGGGCACTGTAACCTTGCTTTTTGCAGAGTTAATTAATTCCATAGAAGCTGTGCTCTCTTATCAGTACCAATTAGAGCTGTTTTCTGTCTTTTATAAGTTTCGTTTCTGCTTAGCTATGTTCAGTTAAACTGAGTTAAGTTTCAATTCTATGGTGTCATCATTCAGGGGGGTTTTCATTCCTCTGGGCCTAACTACAGGCTTCAGTTACAGGTCAAGCTGCTCAGGCCTGTCTGCTTAGTTCAATTAGCATGGATCATAGGCCGTCGCCTACCACACTACTACTACTACTGAGCATTTATATAGCGCAACCAGTCGTACGCAGCGCTGTACAGAAACACGTAAGAGACGGTTCCTGCTCATCAGAGCTTACAATCTAATTAAGACATAGCTCATCTTGGATTCATCTAGGCTTGTAAAAGAAATTGATTCTTGTACTACTTGCCCATCCACAATGCATTTCACATGAATTACTTGCTATGTAAACTGCAAAACTAATCTTTTGTTAAGTCATTAAAATAATCCTCTTTCTTTCCTAATCTTAGATGATCTTGTTTAGATGGCATTTGAAACCCATTTCCAGAGTTATATATTCCACATGGATCTCCCTCTCCATTGATGGGATTAAAATTGAACTCTCGGGGGGGGGGGGGGAAAGGTTAAGGGAAAAATTAATTCAGTATCTTAGTTTCCTTGAAATGTTTGCAAGCCTGTTATTAATCTGCTCTTTCACTTCCATGGACTGTCATGATTCAAAAAGCAATCTTTATTTCTATGTGTGCAGTTTTATTGTTAAATGTAGTTAGGGTTGCCACCCGGCCGGTTTTCAGCCAGCCTGGCCAGTTTTTCCGTGTCCAGGTTGGCTGTCAGCAGAGATCAAAAATCGGCCCTTGAAAAGATGTTTTTTGCTCTGGCTGTGAGACCGGGAGTGATCAGAGCAGAAAACCGGCTTTTTATCTGCATTCCTGACCCCCTTTGCAACCGCTGCTCCTGCTTCTTACAGAGCAGCTGCTGCAATAAAGCTAATTTAAAAACAAGAAAACCTCTACGGAGCCCTCTGGCCCTATGAAACCCCTGCTGCAGCATCCCACCCCCTGTAACGTCACTTCCTTTTGAGCGCAGGTGCTGCAGCAGGGGTTTCATGGGGCTCTGCATAGGTTTTCTTTTGTTTTTAAATAGTTTTATTGCAGCCACCGCTCTGTAAGAAGCAGGAGTAGCGGCTGCAAGGGGAAGGTGAAGCTGCACGGGGGAAGGGAAGGTGAAGCAGAGGGAGGGAGGTAAAGCTGCACAGGGGAGGGGAAGGTGAAGCACAGGGGGGGAGGTGAAGCTGCCCGAAGGGGAAAGGTGAAGCTGTCCGGGGGGGGGGGGGGGGGGAGAGGGGGGGGGAAAGTGAAGCTTGTCATGATGTGGGTGTTGATAAAGTTGAAAGTTTGAAAAGAAATCCTGTTTCTTTTAAGAAGCTAGGTGTGCAATTACCTTCAGGCACAGCTAGAGGGAGCAGGAAGGAATATTCAGGAGCTAATGAGCTTGAGATGCCTAATGATTTGCACCTGGTAGTGACCCTGGAAGTCAGGCAGGAAGGATTTCCTTATAAGCCAGAGCTGAATGCTTGCAAGAGGTGCATGGCTACACAGGGAGGTCCAGGTCCAGGTCCAGCTGCCTTAGGGAAAGGCAGTCCAGCAGCATTGTGCAGAGGGAGTAGAAGTGGAGGTAGAGATCCAGGACGGGGTCCAGCTGCCTTGAGGAAGAAGAGCACGGCTACACAGGGGAGCACGGCTTCACCAAGGAAAGAGAAAGAAGAGAAAGAGAAGGACCTGAGAAGGAACAGTGAAGAAATCCTAGAGGAGCAAGCCCCCAGGTACAGGGTATACAAGGGTGAAATCCAGAAGGGCCAGGCTGATTGTGAAGCTCTCCCAAGGAGGTTTGTTAGAGCCAACTCTGAAGTTAGAGGCTGTGCCACGCTCTGTTCTTCCAATGTCTCTGCCTCTCAGCATTAAGCAGGGCTGTGCTTCTTGGCAGTTTAGTAAAACCTGGTTTGGACTCTCTTTCCTCCCTTGGTAAGAACTCAGGTTTATTATTTATTTTATTTATTTAGCAATCATTTATAACCCGCATCTTCCAGAGTTCAGTTGCGGTTCACAATAAAACAATCCACAAAGCATGAGCTTAGTTTTACATCGAACTAGTTTTACATTGAACTTAGTTTTACATCGAACATTTTGTAACAATAAAGAATAATGGTTAACAGCATGAACTAATGTATAACAGCACAAGGCTAGCTTGTAAACTATGTACAGTAACTATATACAAATACAAGTTGTGGGTACTTTAGAGTTGCATCATAGTGTTTTTAGGATAGTGTGTTATCTGTTAAATTATTAGAAATAGTATTACTCAGTCAGGATTTTTAGCCTTTATTAGGATTCTTTAGCCTTTATCTGAGTGTATCAATGGGTTATCTGTGTTGCCATAGTGCATGGAGAATAGATAGGTTTTTAGTTTTTTACGGAGTTCCATAATTTCGGGTTATAGTTCGTAGGTCCTCCGGGAGGGAGTTCCAAATAGATGGGGCTGCATGAGAAAAAGCTCTGTTGTTAGTTAATTTATTTGCTTTTATGAAATCATTAGGAGTGTTTAGTTTATTTGAGTATCCTTTTCTGTGAGTAGTTTTTTGGGATTCCATGCTGATTAGTTTGCTTAGTGGGATTGGAGTCATGTTATTTAAAGCTTTATATGTTGTTATTGTGGTTTTATATATTATCCTGCTTTGAATTGGCAACCAGTGTAGGGATGCTAATAATGGTGTTATGTGCTGGAATGAGTGTGCTTTCATTATAATTCTAGCTGCTGCGTTTTGTGCTAATTGGATTCTTTTTATGTTTTGTTTCGTTATTCCTAATAGAATTAGGTTGGCAAAATCAAAGTGTGGGGTTATTGTGGCCTGGATTATATTGATGAAGTCTGGTTGGTGTACTAAAGGGCGTAATTGTTTAAGGATTTTGAGTTTAAAATATATTTTCTTAATGGTGTTTCTGATGTGAGTATTATAAAATGCCTTTCATTTCTTGCTTGGTAAAACTGGGTAATTATTCCTCAGAGACTGAGCTTTTCACCAAACCATTCCCTTTGGCTTCTGGCTTAGCTCTCTCTCTTCTGGAGTCAGGAACACTGGAAGAACAGAGCGTGGCACAGCCTCTAACCTCAGAGCTGGCTCTAACAAACCTCCTTGGGAGAGCTGCACAATCAGCCTGGCCCTTCTGGATTTCACCCTTGTAAACCCTGTACCTGTGGGCTTGCTCCTCTAGGATTTCTTCACTGTTCCTTCTCAGGTCCTTCTCTTTCTCTTCTTTCTCTTTCCTTGGTGAAGCCGTGCTCCTCTTCCTCAAAGCAGCTGGACCCTGTCCTGGATCTCTACCTCCACTTCTACTCCATCTGCACAATGCTGCTGGACTGCCTTTCCCTAAGGCAGCTGGACCTGGACCTCCCTGTGTAGCCATGCACCTCTTGCAAGCATTCAGCTCTGGCTTATAAGGAAATCCTTCCTGCCTGACTTCCAGGGTCACTACCAGGTGCAAATCATTAGGCTTCTCAAGCTCATTAGCTCCTGAATATTCCTTCCTGCTCCCTCTAGCTGTGCCTGAAGGTAATTGCACACCTAGCTTCTTAAAAGAAACAGGATTTCTTTTCAAACTTTCAACTTTATCAACACCCACATCATGACAAGCTCCACTGGGGGGAAAGGTGAAACTGCACTAGGGGGGAGGGGGGATGGGGGGGAGGTGAAGCTGCACTGGGGGGAAAGGTGAAACTGCACTGGGCGGGGAGGGGTGGGGAAGGTGAAACTGCACTGGGGGGGAGGGGTGGGGAAGGTGAAACTGCACTGGGGTGGGGGAAGTGAAGCTGCATTGGGACTGGAAGGGAGCAGAAACATGGGGATGGCACTGAAAGGGGGATGGACAGAGGGTAGAGTGGCTGGAAGGGAGCTGACATGGGGATGGCACTGGGAGTGGAAGTGAGCTGATATCTGGGATGATATTTGGACTAGAAGGGGCTGGACAGTGAGGAAGGAGGGGGATTAGAAGGGAATGGACACCACTGCAGTCCTGGGAATGCAAGAGGGTTGACATTGGAATGTAATGGGAGGAGAGGACTGGAAAGGGGGCTGATACTGGGGATGGTTACTGGGACTAGAAATAGGCTGATGGAAGGAAGTGAAGAAAACAAAAGAAGAGACAAGAAATGGCAGATGGACTATAGACCATAGAAAGAGAGCTAAGAGAAGACAGGAAAACGGAAGCCTCAGATCGGGACCAGCATGATCAGAGAATAAAATGGTCAGACAACAAAGGTAGAAAAAATAATTTTATTTTCAATTTAATGATTGGACTTTGTACTACCTTTAGATTTTACACAGTAAGGGGAAATGCATCTCTTCTGTATCTGATATTGCACTGCATGCAGAGTCTGGCTTCTTGGGGTTTCAGTTTAATTTTTGTCTATATATTTTTCCTTTTGCTTTGTGCTCAATTATTGATGAATGCCTGTCTGTATTGTGTGTGTGTACAACTAATGCTGCGTATTCTGTCAGTATAGAATTTCTATTTAAGAATGTGTAGCAATCTTGCTTGTTCAGTTTGCACATTGCCCTCCAATTTTTTTGGGGACAGGGGGTGGAGCAAGGGTGGGGTGGGGGTTTGGCAGGAGTAGACATGGACAGAGCATGGCTAGCCACAGGTGGCGGGTTTTTCTGTTTCAAAAGGTTGGCAGTCCTAAATGTTGTACTTGATTGCTGTGGGTTTGTATTTTTGCATATTTTCTCCATCAGTCAAAGAAGACCATTTTTTGACTGCCTATCTTGAAGAAAATTCACCTTTAGGGGCAGAATTAAGGACTGGACATGAACAAAAGGCTGTTTTACAGCCTGTATATGTGTATATAGCTTGTACATTAATATAATTCATGTCTTCAGGGAACACATTTTTCTTATTCTTAAATCTTGCATGTATGATATAAAAGCCCTGCAATGCCTTCAGTGGATGATTTTGCTTGTGCACATTTTTCTATAGAATTTTTTTCTTTCCTGAAATTTTAGAAAATTAAATACTTGGGTGAAAATAATGCATTGTTGCAGTATTATGTAGCCAGACAATCACGCAGATTGCTCTGTCCTTTTTTTGTTCTACTTTTGTCCAAGTAGTAAGTATAGGCCTGAATTTCAAGATGCCATGGATTTCTCAGTGCTAAGTACAATGGTCAAATCTCTCAGAATCCACTTTTAAAGAGGCTGATGTACTAAACTGAGCACCCTAGGGATGGACCCTAAAGTTAATGCTTGGATTAGAAATTGATTGAATGGGAGGCGACAAAGGGTGCAGGTAAATGGAGCTTACTCTGAGGAGAAGGAGGTTACCAGTGGGGTGCCGCAGGAATCTGTCCTTGGTCTGTTTCTTTTTAACATCTTCATTAGTGATATTGCGGAAGGGCTGTCAGGTAAGGTTTGCCTGTTTTGCGAATGATACCAAAATCTGCAATAGACACCCAGGAAGCAGTAGATAACATGAGGAGGGATCTAGCTAAGCTTGAAGAATGGTCAAGAATTTGGCAGCTGAGATTTAATGTTAAAAAAAATGCAGAGTCATGCACTTGGGCTGCAAAAATCCAAGAGAGCGGTACATTGTAGGGGGCAAAATACTTCTGTGCACGAAAGAAAAGCGGAACCTGGGCGTGTTTGTTTCTGATCTTAAAGCCGCTAAACAGGTAGAAAAGGCGATGACAAAAGTCAAAAGGATACTTGGGTGCATAGGAAGAGGAAAAAAAGCAGATGATAGTGCCTCTGTATAAGTCTCTGGTGTGACCTCATTTGGATTATTGTGTGCAATTCTGGAGACCACACCTTCGAAAGAATATAAACAAGATGGAGTCTGTGCAGAGGGTGGCTACTAAAATGGTTAGTGGTCTTTGTTATAAAGAATATGAGGACAGACTTAAAGATCTTAATATGTATATGTTAGAGAAAAGGTGTGATAGAAGAGATGTGATAGACATTTAAATACCTCCGTGGCATCAATGCACAAGAGGAGAGCCTCTTTTGATTGAAAGCAAACTCTGCTACGAGGGGACATAGAACCGTGACTATCCAACCATCAAATGTTCAGAAAAATAATATGTTAAAAAGTAGTGGTTTCAGCACAGATCCCTGAGGTACTCCATTATTCACCTTTCTCCATTGAGAAAATTGGTCATTTAGCCTTACTCTGTCTTTTAACCAGTTCCTGATGCACAATAGTACACTACCTCCTATTCTGTAACTTTTTAATTTCACCAAGAATCTCTCATGAGGGACCTTATCAAAGGCTTTCTGAAAATCCAGATACAATTTATTAACCAACTTACCTTTATCTACCTGTTTGTTTATACCATCAAGAAAATATAACTGATTAGTAAGACAAGACTTTCCTTGGCTAAATCCGTGTTGGCGTTCTCTTATTAAACTGTGACTATCTACATGTTCAGCAATGTTATTTTTTATAATGGTTTCTATCATTTTGCATGGTACTGATGTCAGGCTCACTGGTCTGTAGTTTGCCGGATCACCCTTGGAACCCTTTGTCTTTACATTGGCCATTCTCCAATTTATAAAATCTTCAGGTACTACAAATTATTTTACAGATAGTTCACAGATTACTAATAATAGGTCTTCAGTCTCATATTTCACTTCTTTCAGCACATTATGTACCATCCAGTCCAGGTGATTTCTCTCTTCTTTAGCCTGTCAAATAGTTGTAATACATCATCCTGGTTTGTCAAGATTTGTTTCAATTCTTCTGATACCTCATCTTTAAATACCATTTTAGGCATGGGTAACTTCTCTACATCTTTAGTAAAGACTGAAGCAAAGTATTCTTTCAGTCTCTCCACTATGGCCTTGTTCTCCCTTAGCGCCCCTTTTACCCCCTCTATCATGTAATGGTCCAAGTGACTTTCTCACAGGTATTTTTTGCTACAAATGTACTTGAAATGTTTTTTCTCCAGGACCAAGCAGGAAGTCAGTCCTCACATATGGGTGACGTCGGTGCTGACGGAGCCCTCGCGGAGCAATTTCCCCAGCTTTCAAAGAAAGCCTTTGGGAATTGCAGCGCGCATGCGCGGTCCCCTTCCCGCCCAAGGGTGCCATCTTGCTCAGTCTTCTTTTTTCCGCGGAGCCCTACAGACGCAGAAAAAGTTGATTTTCTTTCTTATTTCTTATTCTTTCTCGGTTCGACGCCGGATCCTTTTCCCGCCTGGACCCGCTACGCCGGTATCGGGTCCGTTCTTTATTTTTCGTTTTTTTTGTCCTTCGTGACAAGCGTTCGCGCCATTTTTTTATTTTTCACTGGCAGCCCTGTCTTTTGACCTCGCAGGGGCCCTTTTTCCCTCGATGGCTGCCAGCGGGTTTAAAAAGTGTGATCGGTGTAAGAAACCTATGTCTCTTACCTACACACGACTGCTGCCTCCGCTGCCTCGGACCCGATCATGACCTGATGATCTGTGGTCCGTGTAGCAAGATGTCTTCAAAAGCGTTGAGGAGTCGGCAGCATCAAAGGGAACGAATCTTCTCTGACTCCGCGTCCAGCCGGGCCCGGACCTCGTCAGAGGCTTCGACGTCCCGGGACTCCGGTCCTGAGCATCGTCGGAGTTCCTCTGAGCGGGGGTCTCCTACCCAGGAACATCATAGGAAGAAAAAACCCGTGAGGGCGGCGTCGGTGGACGCTCCTGGTTCCTCGAGGGCCAGGTCGCATAGCCCCGATAGCCGTCCCGGGTCCTCGGAGTCGGAGAGGCCTTCCAAACATCCTCGTCTCGAAATGGAGTCGCCTGGACACGTGAGTACTGTAGTCCTCGTGGACTCGCCTCCGAAGGAGCCGACGTCGGGCCCGACGCCGTCGGTGCCCGAGTCGGGGGCTGCTGGGTCTCCTGAGTTTGGACTCAGGTTGACGGCCTTGGAGAGCAGTTTGGCTGCCTTCATGGACCAGCAGCGGGCATTGATTGCTGGCCTCGCCAATGCATCTGCCCCGGTCACCGGGACGTCGACGTCCAAGTCGACCCCGGAGACCGAGCCGATCCTCGAGTCCATTCGAGCTCGAGTCGATCCTCTGTCGTGGTCTCCCTTGGCCTCCCGTTCGGGACCGAGGTCGTCGACGCTGACACCCTCGGCATCGGGGCGGAGGGCATTGGTGCCTGCCTGACCGGAGCCGCTCGATTCCTCCTCCGAGGAGTCAGACTGGGAAACAGAGGACGAAGAGTCACCTGGTACTTTTTGGACTCGGTGTGTCCCATCGGACTCACCCGAGTCCGAACCTCGGAGACGGTCCCCCCCGGAGGACACCCGGTTCTTGGACTTCGTGCGGGATATGGCCAAGGCCTTGGCATTCCCCGCGGATCCCGAGGAGGAGCCTCGAGCCGAAGAGCTCGATGCCCTCCAGTATGACTCTCCCCCGAAGTAGGCCTTTACTGTACCGGTTTCTCCGATGCTGGAACGACTTCTCTTCCACATGTGGGAGAGCCCGGCGTCGGCGCCGGTGTTAAGCAAGCGGGTCGATTCCATTTATCGAGTCCGCAAGAGCCCCGGGTTCCAAAAGGCACAATTACCGCACCATTCCATGGTGGTGGAATCGGCCATGCATCGACTCAAGAGTCAGAAGATGCACTCCTCGGTGCCTCCCGGCCGGGAGGCCTGGAACCTGGATGCCCTCGGTAGAAAGTGCTTCCAGGGCTCTATGCTTGCTTGTCGAGTCCAGACCTACCAGCTCTACATGATTGTGTGCTGTGCTTTCCTGTCTAATCAATGTGTTTATACCTCAAAAATTTCCTGTCATGATTTGACAATTTCCAATCTGTAATGAAACCGCTGCTGATCGCTGGAAGTAGCAGTATACAAATGTATACTAAATAAAATAAATAAAATAAATACATGGGCATGTATCTCCGAGATCTGGCAAAAGAAATTGCCGGGTTCTCTGCTGGTCTCTCCGAGGAAACTTTGCAGAGGTTCCAAGCCTTGTCCACTGGTATTCGAGAGTGCTCGAAGTTTATCTCTCGAGCAGCCTACGATGGCTTCGAAGCATCGGCTCGAGTAGCCGGGGCCGGCATCGGTGCCCGCCGACAGGCTTGGCTTCAGTCATCCGACCTCGAGCCATGGGTCCAGGACAAGTTGGTCGATGTCCCCTGCCGAGGTGAAAACCTCTTTGGCAAACCCATGGCTGAAAAGGCTGCACAGATCGAGACCGAGACTCTGACCAGAACTAGGCTGTCCAGAAAAACCTCTGCCCCTTCTCAGAAGAAGAAGGGCTCGGGGAAAAAGCCCTTTTACCCGAGGAAGGCGGCTGCCTATAAACACTACCCTCAGTATCAGGCCTCAGCAGCTCCCCAAAAGGGTCAGCAGGCCAAGGGACGGGGTAATGGGTCCCGTAGGCAGCAAGCCCCCAAGCCCACAACAGGGGGGGGGGGGGGTTGACTCCATCAGCATAGCCTCTTCCCCTCAGCTGGTTTCTCTCAGCACAGGAGGCCGGCTGGTCCACTTTGCCCACAGGTGGTCAGCCATCACCTCAGATACCTGGGTGCTTCATATAGTTCAGAAAGGCTATCTTCTACACTTTCACCAGGTACCTCCCTCCTACTTTCCAGGGGAGCCTCCAAGACTCCCTCTGCACAGGGACTTACTCCTTCAGGAGTTAGTAGGTCTTCTTCAGGAACAGGCTGTGGAACCGGTGCCCCACCACCTGAGAGGTCACGGCTTTTATTCCAGATACTTTCTGATACCAAAAAGAACAGGAGGCCTCAGACCCATCCTGGACTTGCGAAACCTCAACAAGTTCCTGGCAAGGGAAAAGTTCAAGATGCTTACCCTTGGAATCTTGCTGCCCTACCTCCAGCAGGGAGACTGGCTATGCTCCTTAGATCTCAAGGATGCCTATACTCACATCCTTATTCATCCAGACCACAGACAATATCTCAGGTTTGTTGTGGGAGGAAATCATTACCAGTACAGAGTACTGCCCTTTGGCCTATCCTCCGCCCCCAGGGTGTTCACCAAATGCCTAGCAGTGGTGGTGGCCTATCTAAGACTTCAAGGCCTTTTTGTGTTTCCATACCTGGACGACTGGCTCATCAGGGCCCAATCTTCCCAAGAGGCCACTCAGGCCACTCATCGCACTGTGTCTCTGCTCCAGCACTTGGGCTTTGTCATAAACTTCGCAAAGTCCACTTTTCTCCCCTCTCAAGATCTCAAATTCATCGGCACAAGGTTAAGCACAGTTCAGGCGCGGGCCTTCCTGCCTCTAGACAGAGCACACAGGCTCATGGATCTCGCCAGCCACTTTCACAGCAATTCCCTGGTCTCTGCCAGGCAATTTCTGAGACTGCTCGGCCATATGGCTTCCACGGTCCATGTGACCCCCAATGCCCGCCTGAACATGCGACCTGCTCAGTGGTGCCTTCGCACTCAATGGCATCAGGCCACGGGGAGCCTGACGGACTCAGTACAGGTCTCCAACCTGCTGGTCTCTTCTCTGCGGTGGTGGCTTCATCTGCCAAACCTGCTACTGGGAGTGGATTTTCAATCTCCTCCGCCTTCTCAGGTACTAACAACCGATGCTTCTCTCCTGGGTTGGGGAGCACATTGCCAAGGGACATGTACTCAAGGCCTCTGGACTCCTTGGGAGTCTGCGCAGCAGATAAACTTCCTGGAGCTCAGAGCCATCCGCCTAGCTCTGAGAGCCTTCTCCCACCTCACTTCTCACCAGTCTGTGCTGGTCCAGACGGACAATCAAGTTGCAATGTTCTACGTGAACAAACAAGGAGGCACAGGCTCCTTCCTTCTCTGTCAGGAGGCACGAAGACTGTGCTCTTGGGCCGTCCACCACGGCATCTTCCTCAAAGCGGTCTATCTCCCAGGTCAGGAAAATTACCTGGCAGACAAGCTAAGCAGGATCCTCCAACCACGCGAGTGGAGACTGGATCCATTAGTAGTTCAGCGGATCTTTCTCAAGTGGGGACTCCCCACCATGGATCTGTTTGCCAGTCCTCTGAACCGGCAACTTCCCAGATTCTGCTCTCGACAACCGCATCCTCTCCAAGTAGCGGCGGATGCTTTTCTGATTCCATGGTCCAAAGGCCTCTTGTATGCCTTTCCTCCCATGCCACTGGTGTCTCGAACACTCTTCAAAGTTCTCAGAGACAAAGCCTCACTGATCCTAGTGGCTCCCCGGTGGCCGAGACAACCTTGGTTCCCGCTTCTAATGCAGCTGGCGGTGGACACTCCTCTTCCTCTGGGGTTTCAGCCCGATCTCCTGACACAGGATCAAGGGTCTCTCCTACACCCCAACCTCCGGTCCCTTCATCTGATGGCCTGGCTGCTGAAAGGGTAGTCCTTGCTCCCCTCCAGCTGCCTCGGGAGGTGGAAGAGGTTGTCTTGGCCTCGAGGAGGCCTTCCACCCGGAAGTCCTACGCTCTTAAGTGGCGTCGGTTCTCCATTTGGTGTGCTCAGCAGTCTGAGAATCCCTTCTCCTGCTTGGTAGCAGTGGTCTTGCAATACTTGCTTTACCTCTCCAATCTGGGCCTTGAGTCCAACTCTGTCAGAGTCCACCTCAGTGCTCTCTCTGCACATCACGCACTGTTGGATGGCAGGCCTCTTTCCCACCACCCTTTGGTGGCTCGTTTTCTCCGAGGCCTTCTTCTCCTTAAGCCTCCTTTACGCCCACCAGCCCTTGAATGGGATCTGAATGTGGTCTTGCAGCGGATTACCTGTCCGCCCTTTGAACCTATGGCTACCTGCCCTCTTCGTTTTCTTTCTTGGAAAACCTTGTTCTTGGTAGCCCTTACCTCTGCTAGGCGCGTTAGTGAACTGCAAGCCCTAGTGTCTGTAGAACCTAGTGTAAGGAGGATCAAAGGTGGTTTCTCCTTTTCATCTCAACCAGGAGGTGGTTCTTCCGACCTTCTTTCCCAGGCCGCACGCTAGTCGGGCTGAGATGGTCCTGCATACCCTGGACTGTAGGAGGGCCTTGTCCTTCTACCTTGACCGTATGCGAGAGCATCGGAGGGCTGTTCAGCTCTTCGTTTCTTTTGACCCCTATAAATTGGGGCTACCTGTCTCCAAGCGTACTTTGTCCATTTGGGTAGCTGACTGTATCGCCTGGGCTTATGGGGCAGCCGGCCTCTCGTTGGAGGGTCGAGTCACGGCTCATTGTGTTAGGCTGCTTCAGTGGCTCATCTCCGCTCTGTTCCATTGGCAGACATCTGCCGGGCCGCTACTTGGTCTTCAAGCCAGACTTTTGCGGCCCATTACTGCCTGGAGAGGGAGTCCCGTAGGGACAGTGCTTTCGGTCAGGCAGTCCTCCATAATCTCTTTGAGGTTTAGGCAATTCCTACCCTCCGGCCCTGATGTTGGGCTACCGGTCGGGGGCGTTTTCAGATAAGATTCCTTCCTTCTGTGCTTCTGAGCTAGAGGGAGCTCATTTTTCCGCTTGAGGCCTCCGGTAGCCTTAAGCTTGGGAGTCCCATATGTGAGGACTGACTTCCTGCTTGGTCCTGGAGAAAGAGTAGTTACTCACCTGTAACAGTTGTTCTCCAGGAGCAGCAGGAATCAGTCCTCACAACCCTCCCTCCTCCCCTTGGAGTTGCAGTCCTATCATTTCGTTTTTGCTAATTTTTTGCTGTCTTTTAGCTATGTCATCAGACTGAGCAAGATGGCATCCTTGGGCGGGAAGGGGACCGCGCATGCGCGCTGCAATTCCCAAAGGCTTTCTTTGAAAGCTGGGGAAATTGCTCCATGAGGGCTCCGTCGGCGCCGACGTCACCCATATGTGAGGACTGATTCCTGCTGCTCCTGGAGAACACCTGTTACAGGTGAGTAACTACTCTTATTATGCGTTTTTGATTCCACAGCAACCTTCTTTTCAAATTATCTTTGCCTGCCTTATCAATGCCTAATCATAATCTCGCTTTTGAAAGTTAAAAGCTAGTATTATCTGCATCTGGCAGGTGGCAAGATGTGTGGACTGGTGCAGCAGTGCAGATAGGCCTATCTCACAGCCTAGATAATGGTGTTGTGGCTTAAGAGGTGGAGAATTTTGGCTCCATGTTTGCTTGGAGTTTAGGTATGCCCTTTATTGTCTTGAGCCCATCAATTCCAGCACTGCTGGGCTGGAGAATGAGCAGGAGGGACTCCACTGGGCTCCTGGGGAAAGATGGTAAGTCTGGGCCCAGACCCGCCTTCCTTCTCATTGCCCTGTATTTGCCTGTTGTGCTCTTTTTCTGTTATTGCTATTTTCTTAATTTTGCCCTATTTCTTTAACTGACTTTCTGTATTGCTTGAATAAAGCAGCTTCAAGCAGCAAAAAAAAAACAAACAAGCTCTTGAGGTGGGCAGATCTTCCCAGGCCTGTGTGGGTAGCTAGGGGGGCTCTTCATGGGTTTCTTCGACCAGACTGATGGGTACAAGGATTCACTTACTGATTGGGAGTTCATTTTTTCCTAAGTTGTGTTTTTCTGTCTGTTTTTTCCCTTCATGATAGTTCTTTAAACCACATTTGATCTCAGCCATGATTCTGGGTGCAGAGTTATTCTGCTTGTGGCTGCCATTGGATGAACTCCATGGCTAGCTTTTTTTGCCCTGAGTGCAATGAAGGAAGCCTTAGGCATATTCTTTTGGCAATGTCTGTACCTCTCCTGGTTAGGCCTGGGGCCCAGTGCTAATTTTGCTGCCCATTCCACCTCTCCTCTGATTTTCTGTGTGCAGGAATGGTGGCTGTCTTGAATGGTCACGTGGTCCCGACTAAATGGGGAGCCGTGGTGAGGTAGCTGCAGGTTCGTGCTGACAGGCCCCTAAGAGTCTTCTGGGGCCCGGGACCTGCTTTCAGTTTGCTTTGAGCAGCAGCACCTAGAACAACTTATGGGGTTTTTTTCAGTTTCTGATAGCTGCATGGCAGCCCTCTCAAGGTCATCCCTGACATACCTTATGGGGTCTCCTCCTCTGGTAGCAAGAGGGCCAAGTGCCTGTGCTCCTCATTTTTGTCTGTCCATTTCTCCAAGAGTTTGGGTTTGTCCCATCTGGGAGAAGGCTGGAGGGAAGAGGATTCCCTGTTTCCTTTGGAGAAGTTGACTGAGGGTAAGGATCCATCAGGGATCTGTCACACAGAGGGGACCTCTCCTCCCTGATTTAAGATGCAGTAGTGGCTCTGCGCATTACAGAGCCCACTCCAGGGGAGATTTCATAAGTGGACCCTATCCTGGAGGGGTTGTAGCAGCCCTCCAGTTTCTTTCCCAAGGCTGTACCCTTGCAAAACCTTGTTTCCTCCTACAGCTTTTTCTCTCCTTCGATCTCAATGAAACTGGCCTTCCACTAGCCAAACCAATTTTGGCAAATAAAGTAATGTTCCCTAGCCAACTCTGTTACAAACAAACTGGTGCTCTTCCACCTTCTAAAGTGAAATCTCATCAGATCAAAGCTACTGTGGCTCTCCTGAAGTTTGCTTTACTAAATACCATATGCAAAGGAGTAGCTGGTATTTACTTCATACTTTGCATTAACACTACTGTCTGGACCAGTCCATAATATGAGACAGCATATGCAGTCAAGCTGTGCTTTTTCATTTATGAATTTACACTTGCTTAGTTGCTTTAACATTTCCATATCAAAGTGGCTTGCAAATCATATATATAACCTCTCTGTGTGATTTTGCAACTTACCTTTTTGATGTGAAAACTGCTCCTGAACAATACAGAATACATAAATGATGAGAGCAGCCCTGAGCCTGGGAGTCAACCACTTATGTGCCCGATTCAGTCCTGCTTGTTGATGGAAAAAGCAGTGCTACTCAGTTGTAACAGGTGTTTGCCATTGACAGCAGGATTGATTAGGAAGACACACCCTTCCTCCTCCCCAAGAGTTATATTACTTCTCGAACTATGAAACTGATCTGCGGAGCTGAGGAGAATGCTGTACACAGGAAGCAGCACACATACTCAGAACGTTACCCTAAATTCTGAGCCCTGGAGAGTTTTTTTCCATCCTGGTGAGTTCTTTTTTATTTAATTTTTTATTTATGCAATTTTTACAATAAACCAAGAAGTAACAAAACCCTTTCCCTTTCACTTCTGACCTATAACACCTCAACCACATCGCTAAACCTTGACGGCCGCCATCTTACATCCTGGCGAGTTCTGATGACGTTGCCTATTTGAGTGTGTTCAATCCTCTTCTCTACAAAAAACACCTGTTAGATGAGGTTTTTCTCCTATTTTTTTATTTGGGCCATTTGGTCTGAGTATCCCATGTGTATCTGTTTTTATTTTTCTGCCTGTCATCCTCTTATATAGTGGTAGTGAGGTTTTTTTTATATTGTTAGGGGCAAAGAGGTTAGTATCCAATCATGTTACCTCTAGAGAACTATCTCTGTTGCTTTCTTATTTTACCTTTGTTAACCTGCTTTCTCAATAATATCTTTTATTGCTGAAAAGATCCTTTGTATCTTTCAACTCTCAAAATCCCAGTTGGGCCTCCTCAACATTATCGCTCATCAGATTGTAGTCATTAAGTTCAGGTCAGAGTTTAATATTCAACCATACTGTATAGTGATCAGTAGACTACATTTTGCCTTCCCATGGGTTCAGTGACACAATTTTCTATTTGTAAACACCAGAAACGGTATAACCTTCCATCAAATGGGGTCTTCCATTAGTTGTTGAATTCCCCTTGTAAGGCATCCTGAACGTCTCTACTTCTAGCTGTCATTGCAACAGGTAGAACCCGAGCTTGCTGAAGGACATGAGGCGCCCTAGGCAACTTTAGCCCCCACGATGCCCATTGCAAACAAGAAGTCAGCATCAGGCTGACAGCCCACAGCGCCGAAGTTGTAAGGTAATGTGGCTGCGCCCCGTCCGCCTAGGCGGTTGCCTAGTGGGGAGCGCTGGTTATCACTCTTCTTTTGTGTAGTTGTGGGTTTGCTTTGTAAGCAATGCGAGTGGAAGAGGATCACAGGACAATTTGTTAACATAAATTGCTTTTTATTTATTTCTTTCTGGAACCAATTTTGGCAAATGACCTTGCTGAGGCAAATGACCTTGATAAGGCGAAAAGAAATAGCAAACTGAAAATACAGGATATTTTCTCCATTAAACTTCTCAGCAAATACTCTCCAAGTAGTTTCTTCACTCTTGATACCTTTTAGCTTCTTCCATTTAACAAAAGCAGTATAACACTGTTAAATGCACAGTTTCACAAAAACTTCAGTAAGACAGTTTTTGACTTTTAATTCTCAGCTGCTGCAGATTAGGATATAACTCCTGTGCTGCCTCTTGGTTTAAAACCGCTAGCCTTCTTAACCTGGCTTTTTCAGAGGTAAAACTGGCTGCTTTTAAACATGAGGTTTTTGACTTCTTGTCTGCTCTTCACCTTGGCACACATTAACACCAGCACAGATTATCTTCTTAACCTGTTACCTACAGCCTTCTTATAAAAGCATTAAACACGGCTTATGCAAATCCCACACTCCATGGATTCTGCAGAGGACATTGGACTGTCTGGATACAGCTCCACTTCCATTTCTTCCGGGGTGCTATAACACTCAGGGCTTGGGGCACGTTCTGGAACGCTCTGCTGTACTTCTTTTAAAAGCTTAAAAAGCTTTCCCCATTTTAACTTCTGGCTCCCCCTTTTCACCGGGTCAGAAGCTCTTGCCCTTCTTTCTCTTAACCACTCCTGTTCAGGACATACATGAGTTGCTTTGCTGCCAGAAACCCTCTTTTTAACTGGTTTTCTGTACTGTCTGTTCAAAGACCCAGGACTTGAGCTGCTACTTTCAGAATCAGTCATAGAATCCTGACTTCTTCCCCAGCTCCTCTCATGCCCACAACCTTTGCACTTGCCTTGGGAGTTATGGCTGGTCCCCTTTGAACCACCAGGCCTCACAGCCTTATAACGCTGTTTCTTCCCTTGGTTCCTCTGGACTCTTGGCCTCTCCTCCTGGCTTTTAGCATGCAGTTTTTCCTGAGCACGTCCTGCTTGTTCTGCAACTTTCCTTCCTTGTCCTCGTCCTCTCTCTCTTCCTCTTTCTCCTTCTGGTTCTCTTTCTGCTTCTCTCTCACTTCCTGAGTGACGCAGCTTAAATATCCTGTAGCTTGTTTCCTTCCCTGGCCCCAACCCCTCTCTGCCTGCACGAGCTCTAGAGGCTGGGTGTGGCTTCAAGCTATCCCTGTTAGTGTGTGTTCTAGTTTCTTTTTCTGCCTGGGAGCTATGCTTTAGTGAGCCCTTCCCCCGCTCATGAGAAAAAAACTCTTTTTTTTTCAGTTTTAAAGGGCTCTGCTACCTGCGCATCACCACATATCCCCCCCCTTAAGCTATTACCGGCTGGCGCCACAACCCGCGCACAGCTGGTAATCCCAACTAAAGCTTGTGGGTCATTGTCCTGCTCTGTAGCTACTTCCACAGCCCGCTCCTGCCATGGGCGTAGTACATTGATATGGTACACTTGCTGCTTCCCTTTCCCCGTTTCCAAAGTATATGTCACAGGACCCACCCGTTTTAAAACCTTGTAGGGCCCTTTCCAGGCATTTTCAAATTTGGAACTGGTAGCGGCAACCATTACCAGTACCTTATCTCCTACTTTCAGGACACGTGGTCGTGCTCGTCGGTCATGATAAGCCTTCTGACGGGCCTGACTCGCTTTTAAATTCCCTTTCACCGCTTCTGCCATACGCTGCAAGCGGCCTTTCAAGTCAGTTAGAAATTTGGGTACCTCCTGCTCACCCTCCGTGGGTGCTATCCACTGTTCCCTCAGAATATCAAGCACCCCTCTCGGAGTACGCCCATACATGAGTTCGTATGGGGAAGCGCCTGTGGAGGCCTGCTTCCTCTCCCTACAGGCATATAGCACAAATGGGAGCATTGTATCCCATTCTGCTAGGTTACCCTCAAGGGCTCTCCTTAACATACTTTTCAGTGTCTGGTTAAACCTTTCTACCAGGCCATTGGTCTGTGGGTGATACGCCGCTGTGCGAATATGCTGGATACCAAAGGCATCCCACAACTGAGCGAGGTATCGGGACATGAAATTACTCCCTCTATCCGTTAAAACCTCCCGAGGGAATCCAATTTCACAAAAGATTTTTACCAATTCCAGAGCTATGAGGCGGGCGGAGGTATTCCGCAAGGGAACTGCCCAAGGGAATCTAGTCGCATGGTCGACTATGACCAGTATATATTGGTAGCCTCTGGGCGTTTTTAACAACGGCTCCACTATATCCACCGCCAATCTGTGTACCGGTCTGGCTATAACTGGCATCGGGATCAAAGGTGCCTCTGGCGGATGATTCGCCGTGACCCTCTGACAAGCCGGGCAAGACGCGCAAAACCTTGACGTCTCCCTAAAAACCCGGGCCAATAAAACCTAGCCAACACTTGCTCTAAGGTAC
Source organism: Ichthyophis bannanicus (assembly GCA_033557465.1). Classification (NCBI taxonomy): domain Eukaryota; kingdom Metazoa; phylum Chordata; class Amphibia; order Gymnophiona; family Ichthyophiidae; genus Ichthyophis; species Ichthyophis bannanicus. The sequence goes on along the minus strand of CM066033.1, from coordinate 1,022,789,055 downwards.
CTTGTACCCCTTTATGCCCCCCCACCGGGTGATCGTGAGCTAATCTTAAGACTATGTTCCTAAATGAATGAAGTACCACTAACTGTCTCCTAGTGTCACCTGACCGTGCATCTATACTTTCCCTATATAACACATTGTCTTCCAAGAGAAATCTTGGTAGGGTCTCAGATCCTTCTCTGGCATTTTCAAATGCTCGGCTTAAGGCAGGATCTGCCCTCTGTTCCCCGGGAAAGGAGGGAAATTTTCTCTTTTAACTCGGCAGGAATCCAGGGCAATTCCTGTCCGGCTATCAAATCAGCCCTGTTCTGTGCCCTGGTCTTCCTCTCCCGCTTCCTTTCAGGTTTTCCTTTCCTAGGAATGTTTTTGGCAGGAGTGATTAAGTCCCCCTGGAAGGATGTCCCTGGCACTGGGTCTTCCTGAGGGCTATTTCCTTTTTCTATGGGCTTACAACCTGTACGAGTAGTAATCATACCCTTTTTACTGTCCTTTAGCCTGGGGTCAGCCACCTTTCCTAACTGGGGTAAGGTTTTCTCCCTGGCTACGGTATTTTCAGTAGCCCTATTTTCTCTTAGCCTGGGGTCAGCAACCTTTCCTATCTGGGGTAAGGTTTTCTCCCTGGCTAAATTACCTGCCTGTGGAAAGATAGCTGGTTGGTTGGCTTCACCCTGCAACTCTTCCGCTAAACCCTTCCTGAACTGCGGCCAGTCACGGCCCAGAACTACCTCGTGTGGAAGCTTGGGTACTATTGCCACCTCCATCTGTTTTCTCAGGCCTACTCCCTCTATTATCACAGACTGTATGGGGTAGGTAGAGGCGGCGCCATGGACACAGCGTATCCTAATATGATTCCCAGAGGTCCGTGGCGAGGGTTTGTCTTTCGCCTCTATTTGATGCCAGAGCCTCTGGGAAATCATAGATTGGTCTGCGCCTGAGTCCAATAATGCCTCCGTTGGTATCCCCTCTACCTCCACCCTCAACAGGAACCCTTCTCCTGCCTCTCTGTGCTGGGTTGTTATCAAGGCCTTCTTGGCTCTACAGTCCCTCTTTAAATGACCAGCTTCTCCGCACGAGAAACACTTTCTCTGCACATTATTTCTTCTATACAGCTTTTCATTTTCTTCTGCACCTCCCTCAAGCTTGGCCTTCCTTTCTAGTGACTCCAATTTGTCGTTTTTAAAAACACCCCCTCTCTCTGGGCTTAACTTGTTAGCCTCCAGAAAGCGGTCAGTCAAAGCAATGGCCTCCCGAGTGTTCTTGCAATCTTGGAGTACTAGGAAGGTTTGCACGCTGCTTGGTACAGACTCCATGTATTGCTCTAGGATAATTGTATCTAATATAGATTATCCAAATCCTTCACTTCTGGCATCAGCCACTTGTACACCAGGCCTTTCACACGGTGATACAATGCCTGAGGCGTCTCACCTGGCCTCAACTTGCATGTGCGCAACTGCCTGCGATAGACCGCCGGATTTAAACCTAAGCGATCTTTCACAGCTTGTTTTACATCCTCAGAATTCTTAACTAAACCAGCAGGCATAGCTCTGTAGGCCGCTAAGGCTTCGCCCGTGAGAGAAGCGGCGAACCTTAGCGCCCACTGCTCTTTTGGCCATCCGGCTAAGAGAGCTATCCTCTCGAAAGCCTCAATGTAATCCTCCACATCGTCATCTTTTGTGAGGCGCCCACCTGAGAAAGTCCCAGTCCCTGGCCAGTCCCAGCCCTGAAAACCTGCCCCTGCACCTGGCACAGTCCTGGCAGCATCTTCCTTCTTTCCTTGGGCCTTCAGCCAGCTGGACATGGCTTCAATGAGTGGTGCTTGCTGCGCCTGGAATATCGCCTTTGCCTGCTCCAGGCTCTGCACGGACAACTCCTGATGTTTGGCTATCTGGCCAGCCGCCCAGTCCAGGATGTCTCATGACTCCATGGCTCCGCTTTCCTGTGGAGAGAACAAAAACACCAACAGCGGAACTTTTTTTCCTTATTTTCCCCTTCCTTGGTGATTATTCCCACAGCCTCCCTCTTACACCAGTGCTGTCCAGAATTAACCCTCCAGCCTACGGGTTACCTGGTTCTGGTGCAGAGTCTCACTTTGTCAACTCCGTTGATCCGGAATCCAGCTCCACCGCCACTCCGGATTTTCCTTTCTGCTCTGCAGACCTGGGGTTGACTCGGCTGCTCCTGGGGATGTCTCTCCTTCGCCTTTTAGTCCGGCTTGCCTCTCTAGCGTGCCAACTTGCTTCCAGCGAAAAATCCAACTTACTACACCACCTGTGGCCGCGCCCCCTCTCTGCCTGCACGAGCTCTAGAGGCTGGGTGTGGCTTCAAGCTATCCCTGTTAGTGTGTGTTCTAGTTTCTTTTTCTGCCTGGGAGCTATGCTTTAGTGAGCCCTTCCCCCGCTCATGAGAAAACCTCTTTTTTTTTCAGTTTTAAAGGGCTCTGCTACCTGCGCATCACCACAGTAAGCACCGCAGGGCTGTGTATGGCCATTGTCATTGCTGCAGTGGCAATGGGCACCCTTAGAGGCTCGTGCTCTATGTGACCACCTAGTTCGCCTGATGCTACTGTCATGTCATATAATGGAGTTCCTTTCTTCTCTTTGGCCTATGGCCATTGCTCTGGTTTCTTTGTTGTTGTTGTTTTGTAAACTGCCTTGGTGTTATGAAGGAGCAGTATATCAACCAACTCAATAAACATAAACATGCTGACGGCAGCCCTGGGTAGAACTCCAGTCTGCATTTTGATAGACATTCCCTTTATTTTCCATCCAGAAACCAAGCCAAATATCCCCATATATTAGCCCAATCTGTACTGGTTCGTGGTGGCTAACTACTGTCTAGTACAGGGGTCTGCAACCTTTAAGACATAAAGAGCCACTTGGACCCGTTTCCGAAGGGAAAAAAAAAACTGGGAGCCGCAAAACCATTGCGACATTTAAAACAAATCTAACACTGCATATATTGTTTCTTACCTTAATGCTATATACGACCCCCTACTTTTCCTGTTAAAATATAGGTGCTTGGCCTATACTCGCCGTATAAGACTACCCCTCTTCCTTCGCACACCAAAACAAATACGCCAGAAAATATCACAACAACAAGTAACAATATTTGATTTCAAAATTATGATGATTTTGTAGTCAAATCACTAATATGAAATAAAATTATTTTTTCTACCTTTGTTGTCTGACCAATTTATTCTTTGATCATGCTGGTCCCGATCTGAGGCTTCTGCTTTCCTGTCTTCTCTTAGCTCTCTTTCTGTGGTCTATGGTCCATCTGCCATTTCTTATCTCTTCTTTCGTTTTCTTCACTTCTTTCCATCAGCCTATTTCCAGTCCCAGTAACCCTCCCCAATATCAGCCCCTTTCCAGTCCTCACTCCCAGTACCTTCCAATGTCAACTTGCATTCCCATGATTGCCACTGGTGTCCATTTCCTTCCAATCCCCCTCCTTCCCCACTGACCAGTCCCTTCTAGTACAAATACCATGGCAGCCTTAGCCCCCAGTTATCTTCCAGGGCCAGCAGCTCTATCCTTCCCTCCCCACAATCAGCCCATGCCCATTCAAAGCCCCCCAATCAGCTCGCTTCCAGTGCTAATCCCCCCTCAACCCCATTACCAGTGCTAGCCTCCCCTAATCAGCCCAATACCAGTCCTACCCCCCATCAGCTCATTACCAGTCCTAGCCTCCCCTAATCAGCTCATTTCCAGTGCTAGTCCCCTCAACCCCATTACCAGTGCTCCATCCCTCCATGTCAGCCCCCTCCATGTCAGCCCCCCTCCCTCCATCCATATCAGCTCCCTCCCTCCATGTCAGCCCCCCTCCCTCCATCCATATCAGCTCCCTCCCTCCATGTCAGCCCCTCCTCCCTCCATCCATCCATGTCAGCCCCCCTCCCTCCATCCATGTCAGCCCCCCTCCCTCCATCCATATCAGCTCCCTCCCTCCATGTCAGCCCCCCTCCCTCCATCCATCCATATCAGCTCCCTCCCTCCATGTCAGCCCCCTCCATCCCTCCATGTCAGCCCCCCTCCCTCCATCCATGTCAGCCCCCCTCCCTCCATCCATATCAGCTCCCTCCCTCCATGTCAGCCCCTCCTCCCTCCCTCCATCCATGTCAGCCCCCCTCCCTCCATCCATATCAGCTCCCTCCCTCCATCCATCCATATCAGCTCCCTCCCTCCATTTCAGCGCCCTCCATGTCAGCCCCCCTCCCTCCATCCATATCAGCTCCCTCCCTCCATGTCAGCCCCTCCCCCCTCCCTCCATCCATGTCAGCCCCCCTCCCTCCATCCATATCAGCTCCCTCCCTCCATGTCAGCCCCCCTCCCTCCATCCATATCAGCTCCCTCCCTCCATGTCAGTCCCCTCCATCCCTCCATGTCAGCCCCCCTCCCTCCATCCATGTCAGCCCCCCTCCCTCCATCCATATCAGCTCCCTCCCTCCATGTCAGCCCCTCCTCCTCCCTCCCTCCATCCATGTCAGCCCCCCTCCATCCATCCATATCAGCTCCCTCCCTCCATCCATCCATATCTGCTCCCTCCCTCCATGTCAGCCCCCTCCATGTCAGCCCCCCTCCCTCCATCCATATCAGCTCCCTCCCTCCATGTCAGCCCCTCCCCCCTCCCTCCATCCATGTCAGCCCCCCTCCCTCCATCCATATCAGCTCCCTCCCTCCATGTCAGCCCCCCTCCCTCCATCCATATCAGCTCCCTCCCTCCATGTCAGTCCCCTCCATCCCTCCATGTCAGCTCCCCTCCCTCCATCCATATCAGCCCCCCTCCCTCCATCCATATCAGCTCCCTCCCTCCATGTCAGCCCCCTCCATCCCTCCATGTCAGCCCCCCTCCCTCCATCCATATCAGCTCCCTCCCTCCATGTCAGCCCTCCTCCCTCCATCCATCCATGTCAGCCCCCTCCCTCCATGTCAGCCCCCCTCCCTCCATGTCAGCCCCCCTCCCTCCATCCATATCAGCTCCCTCCCTCCATGTCAGCCGCTCCCTCCATCCATATCAGCTCCCTCCCTCCCTCCATGTCAGCTCCCCTCCCTTCTTCTGCAGCCGCGGCTCCCTGCCTCTTACGGAACCGCGGCTGTGCTTTTAAAATCATCTCGGAGCCCTTCCTGTCTTGACGGGCTCCGTGCAGCATTGTCCCCCCACCAAAGGAAGTGGGAAACAACATGCGTTAGATGCGGGCCAAAGCTGCACAGAGCCCGTCAACACAGGAAGGGCTCCGAGATGATTTTAAAAGCACAGCCGCGGTTCCCTAAGAGGCAGGGAACCGCGGCTGCAGAAGAAGGGAGGGAGCTGACATGGAGGGAGCCCATAACGCGACGTTTAAAGCGGGCAGTGTGCTCCGGAGCCGCGGCAAAGGTGAGAAAGAGCCGCATGCGGCTCCGGAGCCGCGGGTTGCCGACCCCTGGTCTAGTAGGTTTCTAGGCTCCAGGCTAGGGGAGCAGCTATATTTTGGGCAGTAGACTCACTAGTTTTGGTGATAGTTCAGACTATTGCAAAGCTTGATAGTAAGACATGTGAAGTGAAGAGTTAATGCTAGATTGTGTGGAATCTTATATGTCCATTTAACCAGGATGGTAAGAAATACCGGGGTAGCTTGCATGGGGTGCTGTCTACAGTGCAAAAACGGCAGTAGTATGACTGAATCCTGCTTTCAAGAAGGCACTGAGATAACCTACACAGAGTAGCAATAACAGCCCTAAATACAGGGCTGGTCCCAAAGTTGGTTCAAGGTGTTGGCATTCTAGGCAAACCTTAAGACTTATATCCCCCCTGGCTGTCAGAACTATTTTTTAGCTTTGAATACTCTGCTCTTTGCCATCCTCCCCCCCCCCCCCCCAAGAAACTACTGTCTTATGTGACTGCCTAGTTTGTCTAATGGTTAGGCATGTCCTGCTGTTACATCAGCAGAAGGCTTCTGGGAAGGCACTAAAATAATCTGCATGTAACAGAGGTTACAGTCATCAAAGACTAAATTAGGCTTCAAAGAAAGTATTTGTTTGGCCTGCATTGAGCAGTGATTACATTCCAGCAGCAATGGTGTAACTATTTCAGGTTTCCAGGGAAGCTGGTGTGACCTGTATGAGGTACCATGGTTAAAATCCAAACTTCAGTGAGCACAGGAACGTCAGAAGTTTCTGGTTAACAACCTCACTTATTTTAGTGGCTGTGAAGCTATTACAAAACTTGATAAGGTATGGAAGGGGGGAGGGTACTCTATAAAGCTTAACTTGAATGGCTGCATAGATTGATCTGTCTGAAGAGAATTAACTGGTGCCATCAAAAATAATTAGCAAATCCACTATGCAGTTTGCTGTTCCTTCAGGTCTAAAACAACTGAAACCCAGAAAATATGGTGGTTGCCAAGGACAAAACAGAGCTGCTTCTACTGCTACTACTAATCATTTTGTATAGTACTACAAGGTATAAGCAGTGCTGTACAGACACATGTAAGAGACAGTCCCTGCTCATAGGATTTGAGCCTTGGCTTCTCTGGTTCTCAACCCACTGCTCTGATCACTTAAGGATCTTTCCAACCAAAATCCTGGGGGTGCAATGTAGCCGTTTATTCCATATCGTCTGGCTAGACCAGTCCAGACAAATGGGTTGTGTTCACCAACCAGCAGATTGGTGGAGACAAAGAACCCATAAAAAGTCCATGTTTCAATGACATCATTCCCACGCCTTCATTTGCCTCATCCACTGAAGGTCTCTTCAGTATTTCTTTCTCTCCAGCAGATGGTGAGTGGATTTTCTCCTCTCTGAAGAAAATCTGAAGGTTGAGAGGAAAAAATTGATTAAATGCTCGTAAATGACTTACTTACCTATAAGTGCATTCATTCTGCAGTTCTTCACTACCTTTCCTCTCTTATCTCACTCTACACTCCTCCTCAGGAACTCTTGCTTTTCTGGTAGATCCATTTTATCTGTGCTCTTCTCTGCCACTGCCAACTCCAGACTTCATTTATTCCACCTTGATGCTCCATATGCCTGGAACAGACTACCTGAGTCGGTGTGTTGGGCTCCTTCTCTGCTGCTATTCAAGTCCAGGCTGAAGACCCACCTCTTTGAGGCGGCTTTTGGATCCTGATGCTCCTCATTCTCTTGTCCACTACTTGTATATCTTGCCAGACTCTAGTCCCCAGTTCTGTGATATTTTTTTCATCTTGAATAGTTTGTATGCTCTGATGAGCAGGGACTGTGTCTTAAATCTATATGTACAGCACTGCGTACACCTTGTAGCACTATACAAATGATTATTATTAGTAGTAGTAGTAGTAGTAATACAGTGACTCTCTCATTGAGCATGACATGGGAGGCTCCACTAGACTGCAGTCTTTTCAGTAGCTATAGGAGGAGGGAAAATTGGTTCAGCTCCACACATTTATCATAATAAGAGCCTGTTGACCAGCAAGAAATTGGAAGGATCTGGAAGAGTGCAGCAGCCTCGCGCAACCTCAGTACCCCACCACCTCCTCTGCCCCCCCCTGCTCTCTCCTGAAGATTGCAAAAGGCTCTCAGAGGGATCTGTCTGCCAGCCTCCTTAAACGCAGTGCTGCAAAGCAAGTAAAACAGTTTCAGAGGAGTAGAACTGAGCCCGGCATGGATTCTCTCCTGGGGCTTTCAGGGAGTGAGTACCAAGGCTTGACCTCATCATTATCCTTGTTAGGGGCACCCGATTCCATCTTCCTGGGGCACAATTTGGGGTGGACTGCTGGTGACTGTTGGCACAGTGTGGGGTTTCTGCCCTTTTCTAGCGTTTTTACCTATTGTCTGCCTGGCAGTCTTGCAATCCTAGTGCACGTTCCGCCCAAACGGCTCCAATGCGTGTTTCTTCCTCAGCACCTGTAATGCATGTTGCAATAAAAGCATGCCTTTCGGGCTGCTACAGCTTGGCACGCGCTGTTGTGATACTTGCCTTAAATCTGTCTTCTTCCAGGAAGCGTTTTTTGACCTGTGGCAAGTGAGGTGCTTCATCTCTGGATTCTGGACTGCTTTTCTTGCATGACAGCTTCTGAGTCATCCCTGGATGGCATCCCTGCTTCTTTCAGCTGGGGTTGTGGTTAGTCTGGCCTTGCTTGCCTTAGGGCAGGAGGTGACAGATGGGGCTATGGGTAAGGAAATCCAGCCGGCTGGAGGATCCAGTGACCATGCTGTAAACTGCTCCTCATCCTCTAGGGGGTTTGTGGCAGCTGTGCCCCCTGGTGTTGGGGGAGGGGGGGTCATTTCAGAGAGGAGAGCTTCCAGACTCCGGATTATCCTCCCTGGAATTCTGGTCCATCTGGCGTGGAACTTCGGCTCCTGCGTCCTCTGTGTGCACTCAGAAGCAGACTCAGGCTGAGAGTAAAAGCCCTGTTTGATTGTATTTGGTTAAGCGCCCCCGGTGAGGAGCTTCCCCTGGAGATGGGGAACAGCTGGGAACTGTAAGATTTTGACTATGACTTGGATTCAGATGGCTCGGTACTGGGCTCTGACATGGATGAAGAAGTACTCTCGCCTTCAAAAGATTATGAAGAGGACAGAGTGATCCGCCTCTTCTGGAAGGAGGAGCTAGTGGTGTTGATCGCCAGGGTCTCATCTGCCTTGAACTTGACAGATGCTTCTGGCATGGAGCAGGAGTCGAAGATGCACCCACTCCTTCAAGGAGTTTGTAAATCCATGACTGTCTTCCTGTTCCCAGATGTGATCAAGGATATAATCCGATCAGAATGTGACTCTCCTGACTCCCTGCCTAAAAGTGTTAAGGGCTTTTAAGAAGATCTATGCTCTTCTGGAGAAGGAGCGCATTGAGTGGTTTGGTAGTCCCAATGCGCAGGTAACGGTGGTTACCAGACGGACTACCATTCCTGTGAAAAGCGAATTGACCTTAAAAGATTTTCTGGACCATAAGGTGGATTTGTTGTTGAAGAACCAGTTCACTGTGGCAACTGTTATTCTGAAGCTGGTAGTATACACCAGTCTTATGTCTCAAGCCCTGCTCCAGTGGATTCAGTCTCTTCTGCCGGATGATACTACCCCTCTTTTGGAGTCCGCTACGGCCTTTCTTTCTGATGCCATATATGACCTGGTACGTTTGGCGGCCAGGGATAGTGCCCTGCAATGGTGTCTCAGTATTGGATTTGGCTCCAGCACTGGGCAGCAGATTCATTTTCCAAAGCCTGGTTGGCCCAAGGCTTCTTGTGGTGGCCAATTTGGAGAAGCTGGGGAAGGACCTGGGCGAGATTAAATCTTACTGCCTTCTGGAAGGCAGATCCAGGGAGCCTGTGAAGCAAGCTGGTTCCCCTTTCTCATCAACCTCTGCCTGTCCATCGAGGGCATGCTGGCTGGATCCACAGTGATCTTGGGACGTTGCCGTTACCAACTTGGAAAACCTTTATTCCCCTCTGTTTTCAGGCTTTGGGCTCGTTCTCAGTCCTTTCATGGAGCTCATGGGCCCAGGGACTGTCCCCTCCAGAGGAGGACCCTCCCAGGCTGTGCAATGAAGGTTTGGGAGCCTTCCCTGGTTCCTCCAGTAGGAGGTAAGCTTCACCGTTTGTTTCAGGAATGGGCCTGGATTACCAAGGATCACTGGTGTTAGACACCATTCAGTTTGGCTATGTCCTGGAATGCAAAGAGCCAATTCTGGATGCCTTCTTCATCTCCCCTTGTGTGTCTGTGATTGAAGTGCCGCTGAGAAGACCATCTTGGACAAGTTGCTGCACCTAAAGGCAGTGGTGCCCATCCCACTGGACAACAGAGCAAGAGCAGATACGCCATCTATTTTGTGGTGCCCAAAAAGGACAGTTCCTTCCGGCTCATTCTGGCCCTCAAGCGGGTCAATGAACACTTGCGCATCCTGCACTTCTGGATCGAAACCTTGCACTCCATGATTCAAGCAGTGTACCAAGGGGAGTTCTTGACTTCTATGGATCTGGCAGAGATGTATTTTTATATCCCAGTCCAGGCGGATCACCAAATGTATCTGCATTTTACCGTGCTTGGATCTCATCTGTGCAGGCTATCCACTGCCCCGAGGATGTTCTTCAAGGTCATGGTGGTGGCGGCTGTGGCAATGAGGGATCTGTGTCCATCCATATCTGGATGACTGGCTTATCCGGGCCCATTTCCTTTCAGAAGCATCTCGGGTGGCGTCCCAAGTACTGTCCTTTTTGGAAATCCACAGCTGGGTGATCAATCAGGGAAAAAGCCAGCTGTTGCCTTCCCAGTCCCTGGAGTTTCTGGGAGCACATTTCAACATCTGAGTGGGCAGAGTTTCCTGCCAGAGGAGAAAGCCAAAAGACTGTTGGATTGCTCATGCAGAATGAGCCGGAAGGAACTGTCCTTTTTGGGCACCACAAAATAAATGGAGTATCTGCCCTTGCGCTGCTCATCCAGTGGCTGTTCTGTGTGCAGCAGGCTCCCAGAGTCTGGGATTATCTTCAGCTCCATGGATTGATGGTGGCAACCATAGAGATGGCGATCGCTCTAGCGGTCCTTGCTGACTCTGTGGTTCCCGAGTTCTCAGGAGTTTGAGTGTAGGTTTCCATTCCCATTGTTGGTGAAGTCCAGCCTGCAGTGACGGCAGCAGTCCTGTCATCTGAGGAAGGGTGTACCGCTGGACGATTTCTCCTGGAGCCTCCTGATGACAAATGTCAGTCTCTCGGGCTGGGGATACCATTTTGCCAAGACCGTACAGCCCAGGGCCTTTGGAACCACAGGGAAGTGTTTGCGGTCCATCAGATTGGCTTTTCTGTGTTTCCGGCCCCTGATTGAGGGCCAGGCAGTTTGAGTATTATCAGAGAATGCCACGGCTTGTTGTTTCAAATGGCAAAGCGGCACGAGGAGGGCCTGGGTAGCTCTGAATATGGCTCTTCTGTTTGCCTGGGAAGAGAAGAACCTCCTAGCCTTGTCGGTTCAGTACATTGCTGGGGTGGACATTGTGGAAGCCGACTTCCTCAGCCGGCACTCCTGGATCCTGGGGAGTGTGAGTTGTCAGGAGGCATTTCAGTTGATTTTGCGCTGCAGGAGTTTCCCCAAAATAGATCTGATGGCAACCCGCTCCAATGCCAAAGTTTGCTGCTTCTTCAGTTGCCACGTGGAGACGGGGTCGAAGGACGTCAACAGCGTGGCTAACCTTGGCTAAGTCAGCACCTGCTGCACATGTTTCGTCCATGGCCCTTAGTGTGGGGCATGTGATTCACTGTATAGAACGTCACCCAGGCAGGATTGTCCAGGTGGCACTGGATGGGCTGATGAGAGCATTGTTCAGAGACCTGATGTGGCTCCTGCAGGTGCCTCCTCTTCAGTTGCCTCCATTTTGGGGCCTATTGAGGCAGGGACTGATCGTCCTGGAGGACCTGGTTCCCTTCTCACTTGTGGCTTGGCTCTTGAAAGGAGATAGCACGTAAGGGCTATTTTTCTGGTGGTGGTCTCCACTCTGCTCAGAGCCTGGAGGTTGTCTACCAAGCTAGCATATGTGTGGGTCTATTGCTTGTCATGAAACTGAAGCTACTGAGAGTGCACACTTAGAAAAAAACCCTGTCTTTAACAGAGCTGTTGATGTGCAGAGGATGCAATTACCTTGCAGCCCAGCTAGAGGGAGCAGGAGCAAAACTACTGAGGCTGAGTTAACACACCCAGCCACTGATTATGTAAGAGCTAATCAGCTGCACCTGACGACAACCCCGGGAAACTCAAAGGTAGAATGCCTTTATAAGAGAAAGGCAGTCCAGTGGAGCAGAAGGAACCGGTCCAGAGGGAAGCAGTCTGGAGGAAAGCAGTCCAGAGAGGGACAGTCCAGAGAGAGACTGCCAGGAGAAGCACTTCAGACGGAAGGAGTGACACCTCCAGCCCAAGCAGCATAGCTGGATCAAGCAGAACGCCCAGAATAGTAAGTGCTAGAAAAGGAGCAGAGAAAGTCAGAAAGAAAGACAGCTCGAGGAGAGTCAGTCTGGAGAGAGACTCTGTAGCAGAGGACCACAGAGGCAAAGAGCTTGGGAGGAGAAAGCCATGCTTTGAGAGAGGCCTACGCTCACCGGAGGAGTCTGAATCAGGATTAAGAGGTACAAGAAGGAAAGGTTCTGATAGCAGAGCTACCTTTACCCAGAAGCAAGGAAATCCAGATTCCTCACCAGGTTTTCCTGAACTACAGAAAGGTAAAGCACTGCTCAGAAGGTTCCAAGAGAGCCTGTTTCCAGAGAGAGCTGCCTCAGAGAGAAAGCTCCAGTTATACCGGCTATAGGAGGAAGCCCAGGTATGGTGCCACTTCATTTATAAAAGAAAGTTCATCTCCTAAAAGCTCTGGTGAAACAGATGCTCAGTGCAGGAGAAAAGGAAACAAGTCAGAGCTTTACAAACCAGTATTTAAGGGCAGAAGAACAGGCCATGTTCATTTGGGAGCCTTAGAACAGCCCTATTGGAAACAAAAACAGAGACAGAGTCTGGGAAAGTATAGCAGCAAGGGAGACATCCAATTCAGAGGGAGAGGCCAGTGACCCAGAGTCCATGGAAATAGACCTAGAGAATCCTATTCCCATGCCTCCAGATGAATTTATGGATTGTACCTTGTGTATTGCTAGCAGCCTTGAGTCATTAGCAGAACTGTGAATTGAACAGACCTGTTTGCTTTGAATGTCACCCAGGCAGGATGGCTCATGTTTTGTGCTAAATGCCAGAGAACTGTTTTGCTTATTTAAGTTGCTCTGAAGTAAGAGAATCTTTCAGTTAATCTCTCCAATCAACTGTGAAACTTGTAACAGTTTTTCTTCTTGCTTATGTTTGGTGAAACCCTGAAAGAAAGGACTTTCTTTATTTCTGTGCCTTACTGAGCCTTTGCGTTAAAGGGGAAATAAAAGCCTTAATACCCTCTATTTATTTGGCTTATACAATTTGTTCATACAAGGAGCTGGACTACAAAGACCAACCTGCACTTGGCCTTAAAGAGCCCTTTCCTCCTTGAAACAATAAAAATGCTCAGCCTACCCTTACAGCCACTGGCCACTAGGGAGTGCTGACGACATGCTTCTTTGAGTGATGGTACGATACTCAGTAGTTGTCTCTTGAGGTGGCCAAGGTGCCATCTCTGTTGGCTTTTCTACAGGATGGCTTGTAGAAGGGTCTTTCTCTTAGCTCCTTGAAAGTTTGGATGGCAGCTTTGGCCTGTTTCCGAGGTCCAATGACTGGTGAGCAAGGCCAGCCTAACCGCTAGGCAAACTAGGTGGTCGCCTAGGGCAGTAACCTCTGGAGGGCTGTAAAAGCAGGCCATTATGGGCAGATGTAGCCTTTGGCTCAAGACTGTGTCCTCTTCTCACCCAGTGGAGTCATAGCTTTAGTATGCCCTACTTTTTGGACTAGTCTAGCAGGACAATATGGAAGGTGACATTTTACTTACTAGTTAATGTCCTTTTCTTGAGTCCTGCTAGACGAGTCCAGGGCCATCCGTGAAAATGTATTTGCTCTGTTCTTTTGCTGTGGTACCCTTGGGTCCACTATGATTTTTATGCTTGGCTCTGCAGGTTCATCTTCTATTGACAGACTTCTGTTTATGCTTTCCTGTACATAGTTCTCTACTGTTTAATTGTTGCCCATGATTGAGGTTGTGTGAGGCTTGCCATGTTTCTTCCATTTGCTTTGGGACAAATACTGAAGAGACCTCTGGTGGCTGAGGCAAAGAGAGGCATAGGAGTGATGTCATTGAAACCTGGGCTTTTCATTGGTTCTTTGTCTCCACCGAGCTGCTGGTAGGGGAACACAACCCACTTGTCTGGAATAGTCTATCAGGGCTCAAGGAAAGGACATTAACTGGTAAGTAAAATGTCACCTTACCTAGCCAAAATTTCTATAGCTTTCAACAATGTCAAGTATTTCTTGATTCAGCAGACTTTCATTTGTACATAGAATTGGAAAGGTCACACGTTGTGTTGTGAGCTATAGAAGGAAACAAAAAAGGTGACATGACCAAATCCAAAACAATCTTCTTTATTAAACAACAATTAAATAATAAAACAAGACTTTATATGGCAATGTTTCAGTTCAAGAGTGCCTTCGTTATAGGTCTTATTTATTTTATTTATTTATTTATTTATTTAGCGTACATTTATATCCCGCTGCTTCCAGTGATCAGCAGCGGTTGTAACACATGGTGAGGTTGGCTGTACTGGCCAGAATTTAGGTTGAATACACTCTGATTGGGGGGGGGGGCACAGCAAAATACAGGTTACAGGCTTATAGTTGATTGTTATATACATATTTACAATTGACTAAACTGTTAAAACTTTATAAGTGATCTGTATATGCATATTTACACGCGGTCGCGTGTAGCTCATGATGTTAGGTTGTAATGGGATTTGAAAAGGTGCGTCTTAAGCTCTTTTCTAAAGTCCTTTAGATCACAGATTTCACGCAGATCACTTGGCAACCGATTCCAGAGTGTAGGAGCTGTAAACGAGAAAGCTCTGTTAGTGGTACAGGCATTAGCCTTTGTGAATGATCTCAGTAGGCAGATGGTGTTGAGGTTCGCTGCTCTCCTACTTCTGTTGTTGGGTGGATTGGAAATCAAGCTGCTGAGGTGAGAGGGTGCTATATTATGGATAAGTTTGAAAGTAGTGACTAGCAATTTGTACTGAATGCGGGCTGTGATGGGGAGCCAATGCAGCTCAATTAGGGTGGGTGTAATGTGGTCAGAGAGTTGTTTTTGCATGATGATTCTGGCTGCAACATTTTGTGCCATTTGCAGAATATTTGTAGTTTTCTTCGGCAGGCCTTGCAGTATGGCATTGCAGTAATCTAGGTGTGGGATGATGAGGGCCTGAGCAACAGATCTGAAGTCATCATGATCAAGGATGCTACGTAAAGGCTGCAGGATTCTTAATTTGTGGAAAATGGCTCGATTGGTGTTTCGCAGGTGCCTGTCCATATTTAGGTTGCTGTCAAGCACCACACCTAAATATTTTATCTCTGATTTTATGTTGTACTTATTGTTGTTCATGGTGACATTTTTGGGGGGCTCGAAACCTGGTTTCCTGGAGATACACATTGCTTCTGTCTTCTTGTGGTTAATGAGCATGTTATTGTGTTGGAGCCAGATTTGAAGCTCGAGTAGGCATTTTTCCAGCTTGCTGATGTTCGGGTTGTTTGCATCTAGTTGTGTGTAGAGCATTAGGTCATCAGCGTAGATATGGTAGTTGATCTCGTGGGCCTGGAATATTTTGCACACTGGTTGCAGGTATAAGTTGAATAGGAGAGAGGAGAGGGCGGAACCTTGCGGAATGCCCTGGGTTTGCGGGAAGGGAGTTGCTTTGTCGTTGTTGAAATTGACCTGCTGCATTCGGTTTGTTATATAGGAGGAGAACCATTTTAGTGGGGTCCCTGCAATGCCTATGGACTCAAGTCGTTCTAAAAGTGTTGGGTGGTGCACTGAGTCAAATGCAGCTGAGATATCAATGAAGATAAGCATAAACATCGTGCTCTTGTTCTCCAGACCCTTAAGTAGATTGTCCAGCAAGGCTAGCAGGAGGGTTTCCACACCATGATGTTGTCGAAACCCGTATTGATGCACATCCAAGGCATTTGTATCATCAATGTGGTCCTGTAACTGCTGCTGTACTGCCTTTTCAATGATTTTGGCGAGGAAGGTTATGCTTGAGATTGGGCGGTAGGAGGTAGGGTCATCTTTGCTGAGTGTTTTGTTTTTCAAGATGGGGCGTATAAGTGACTTCTTGAGGAGTGATGGCATGAGACCTTGCAGCAGTGATAGGTTCACTATATGGGAGATGTGCTGTGCTATTTCCTCTTTGGTTGCCTTGATCCAGGAGGCTGGACAGGGGTCAAGAGGGGAGGTGGTGGTTTTTAGGTTGGTGATGATGGCTTTTATCTGTTGGTCGTCCACTTTCCGGAAGGTTAACCATTTTCTACCGTGATCGGTTCTTTCCTGTGTGTTGATTTTCTGATGGTAGTTGGTTGGGTCCAGCGTGGGGGCGATGAGGGTAGGTGCTGCAGGATTAAGTTTGCTGGCATAGTGATCTGCCAGCTGTTGTGCTGTTATGGCGCCGCTGGGATTGCTGTCTTGTGGGGCTTTTGTGAGAGATTTGACGAGCGCGAACAACTCTCTGGGCCTGTTGATAGTAATTATGGTCCAAATATAGACCCTAATATGTGTGCTGTGTATTACCCCTGTTCTCTCTATCTATGCCCCAAATTTTCTGTCTTGATTTTTTTGACAAATCCCAAACTTGTAATCAAACCGCTGCTGATCGCTGGAAGTAGCGGTATATAAGTATTTACTAAATAAATAAATAAATAAATAAATTTATTGAGAGTGATTGTGTGGTGTGTTCTCTTTGCCTGGTTGACTTCATTCCTGTAGGTTGATAGGAGGTCAAAGTAGGACTTTTTGCATTCCTCGGTTTTGTGCTTTCTCCATTTTCGTTCATGCCTTCTCAGGTCCTTCTTCAGTTCCCGCAGCGTTGCGGTGTACCATGGTTCAGCCTTGTTCCTGGTTGGGTACCTTGGGTGACTCCAGGTGGGTTTTGAGGCAGCCTCGATTCCTATGTTCCAGCGGTTCGCCAGTATCTCGAGGTCTGAGCAATCCGGGTGAATGTATTTTGCTATGGATTCAAGGAGGTCTTCTTTGATGAGTTTTTGGAAGCATCTCCGTTGGGGTGATGCTTGGTCTGGTTGAGTTTGGTCAGGAGCTGAGGGGGGGGAGTAGGATGAGTTCGATTTGGTGATGATCTGACCATGGTACTTGGGTTATTCTAGGTTTAGATTTCAACATCTTGGGGTGTTCGGTGGGTAGGAACACCATGTCTAGTGTATTACCCTTGATGTGGGTTGCGTCTTGGATGATTTGCTCATAGCCCAGATGTTCCATAGCTTCTTGGAAGATGTTTGCTTGCACTGCGGTGGTGGAGGGTAAATTCAGGTCTCCTAGGATGACCTGGGTTTTTTTGGGCACTGTAGCTGAGATGATTTCCAGAGCTGCTGCCAGGGATTCATGTGGTGATGCTGGTGGTCTATAGATAAGACATATGGCTAAGGTTTTGTTTTCAACTTTAAGTATGTCGATGCCTTCGGGTACGCTTAGTGGTGTGCTTGCTAGGGACAATTCAGCTTTGGCCAAGATTAAGACCCCTCCTCCTTTTTTCTTAGTGCGAGGACAGTTATACGCAGTATAACCGGGTTTGCTTATTTGGTTGATGACTACAGGGTCTGTTTCGGTTATCCAAGTCTCAGTGATGCAAAGTAAGTCAGGCTTTGCATCTGACAGGAGGTCATATATTATATGAGTTTTGTTTCTTATAGATCTGGCATTTATGAGCATAATGGAAATTGTGGACTGCGTTGTGTAAGTCATTTGCAGGTTCTTGCCCCCGTTCTTGCTTATCTTGGTGGGTCTTGGTTCTTTCGGCCGGTGAGCTTTTCTTGATTTGTGGTGGTGACGGGGTCGCTGTTTTTTATTGTATGCATTGCTGGGCTCGATATTGGGTAGAGTGGTAGCTTGTGGGTGCGGGTGCAGATAGATATTTTGAGCTGCAAGAGCTGGTAGAGGGTTGCAGAACAATAATGGCTACCAGGTATAGGGGGTGTAGATTTGCGGGATAGTGTTTCCTATGCATGTGACTAGGCATGCGGCTAGGCAAAGCAACCAAAGTATTGAGATGTTACCAGGATCCATTTTGTTTCGTTAGGTAAATGAGGGGAAGCGCACGAAGAGCGCTTGAGACTCAAAGCTCAGGGAGGTGTACTCTCTTTGAGGAGCGGCTACCTTGCTTACTGTATTTGATTCACCATATATTTACATTTAAAATATGCAGTTATTTAAAACGATCCGTTTGCCTGATGTGACCAGGACAGACTAAAGCACTATGAAAAGCATTTTCTAATATGCAATACTTTTGAACGTTGCTAGCAGGCTTGATTTAGCACCTTAGAAGACTAATGTAGTGGGGAACATTTTCTACCATATATAACTCGCTTATATATGATAGGTCTCATTTGAAGATAAATAATAAATAATATATCACTATTGATCCAACAAATAGTCAGTGCTGGACTATCACCAACTCATTCACACTCCTACCCACACTGGAGGTAACATCCTGGACCTTATCTTTGCCCCTCTACCCTTCCACGCATTAAGCAACCAGACCCCACCACTCATTCTACTGGTTCCCTGGTCTGACCATAATGCAATACTCTTCAACATCCTATACAACACAGAAGAACAACATTCCTCTGTTTTGAACTCCCCCATATGCCGCCGCTTCAGATACTTCAACAAGGAGACATTCCTGAATGACACTCTGCATGACCTGAACTCCGACACCAACGATCTGGATGAGCTAATAGAAATTTGTAACAACAACCTCTCCAGGGCTGCGCTCCTACCACTCTCCACAAAACCTACCTACAAAAACCACGTAGCTGTTTGGTTTACTGCTGACCTGCGCAAATCATTAAAATACCTTAGGAAACTAGAATGCCGCTGGAGACGATCAAGACACATCAATGACCAAACTGCATACCTGGATAACTTGCATCAACATCGAAAAGCAGTCAACAAGAAAAGGGAATACCACACCAGCACCCTCATGCACTCTCTCAACAAACCTCGGGAGCTCTTCGACCTCATTAAATCCCTCACAAAGGATGCATTCTCACATTGTGATGTTCCCCCCTTGCCAGTACCCGTAGGTAGGTAGGGCTTAAGGAGGTTAAGTTTTCTTCTTGAACTGAGGTTTACTATTTCCTGTAGAACTGCATGTAGGGAAATGTATTTCCTTTGATAGCTCAATGAAGAGTAGTGTGACTCAAGTTGGTAAAGCAAAAAGGGATTTATTCCCCTCCCGGGGTGGATTTCACCAGAATAAAAGGTAACATAAATTCTTGCACTTCTGGCAGACAAAAGGACAAAATAAAGCAGCTTCCTTCAGCATCAAACATTAACACAGAGATCTTATTCCCTCTGCCATAGAAATCGTACAGTTCCTTGCTTCCAAAGAATTATTTACAAAAGAGAGTTCAATTCCCCTGCCCTCCTCTTCTGAGGCAGGAATTGTTTGCTCCTTTCTTTCTGGAGCCACGCCCGTTCCCACGCTAGGCCTTGGGATTAGCACTTGGGTTTGGTACAGCTCTAAATAGCCACTCTCATTACAGTCCTCAGTACCGCAGCCCCAACTCTCCTGGTCAATAAATTCCCAGTGGTTATGGTACTTCCAGCCCTTGGGCTTACCTTTTACTCTGGCTGTATAAGGTTTTCTCTGAGGTTTGTAAATGGCTGTCGGTTCCCAACCTGACTTGTGCAGAGTATAATTCAATGGCCTTCCTGGCCTTTTCTCCTGTTCAGAATCAAGAGAGGACTTCCACTGACAAGGTCTGCTCCTGCTGTACCTCTCACACAGAGCCTCTGACCTTTCCTCGTCTCCGTCTCTCTCTTCCTTCTCTGTTCTGCTCTCAGCTCTGCTCTCTGCCTTTCTTTCCGTGTTCCCTGCGCTGCCCTCTGTGTTAACTGGGGCCTCCTTATGAGTCAGCTTCCTCGGGTCAAGCCTGACTCTACCCCTTAGCAGGTGTTCATAATTACCTCATGACTCTCTGCTGAACTGATAGCAGGGGCCTGTTTCTCTCCCTGGGGCTTGGTTTCCCTGACAACCAGCCATGTGCTGTTGTTTATGTTGCAGCTCTGCACTTTTTTGCTGATCTTTGGGAGTTTCTCCCTGACTAAAAGGACTCGCTATGTCACAACATGAACCAACAAGTACTCCTACATACTTTGCAACATACTTCCAAAGGCCTTTGCAACATACTTCCAAAGCAAAACCACCTCAACTACGTCCGTCTCAGACTGGTCTAACCTCAAAAACTCACCCAAACACATCCCTCTCCCTGGGGGCGCAATCATACCTACTCTAGAAGACTTTTATCCATACTCCCCCGAGTAAATAGAGAAGATCATCTGCGGAATCAACACCACCACTTCCTCAACTGATCCATACCCAGCTTTCTGGATCAAACAGGTACAATCCGACCTTAGCCCTATCATAGCCAAAATTGCTAACCTCTCACTGTCTGAAGGCTTTTTACCTCCGCCTCTCAAAACCGCCTCCATCAGGCCACTCATAAAGAATAACAAGCTAAATCCATCAGAGACCAGTTCCTACAGACCCATATCCAGCCTCCCCTTTATTAGCCAAAATACTAGAAAAGATTATCCACCAACAAATCCAGGACTACATCGACTCCTATGCATCTCTGGACCCACAGCAACATGGGTTTTATCTTGATATTCATGGACATCGCTTCTGCATTCGATGCAGTCAACCACAATCTCCTACTCATCCGCCTGCATCAAAGAGGTATAAGGAACCAACCCCTCAACTGGTTCAAGTCATACCTGTCTGTTCGCCAGCAACAAGTCTGCATAGGAACCCAGTCATCCAAACCTTTCCAGCAAGGAGTCCCACAAGGCTCATCCTTCTCTTCCCTACGCTTCAACATTTATATTCAGCCTATCTGCGCCATCATGCAATCATTCAACATCTACTACCACCACATCTATGCCGACGACGTCCTACTTTACGCATCTTTCTCCATAGACAGCCCCGACTATTCTCCCATTGCTGAATGCTTCAATGCGGTCTCAGACTGGCTCGCTACCCATAATCTGATGGTAAACAGTAAAAGGTCAGAGGTCTTATTCATGACTAAAGACCAAGCTTTCACTCCACCAACTTCTCTCAGGCTGAAAGATATCGAACTCATGGTTAAGCAAGAAGTACATTATCTTGGGTCATCTTGGACCAACATCTGACTTGGGAAGCCCACATACAAACCGTCATCAAGGCAGTCTACCGGCAGTCTACCACAAACCAAGAATCCTCCGACATCTATGCCCTCTCCTTGAGCCTTCGGACCTTCGCACAGTATGCCAAGCCGTCATCATTCCTCACTTGTACTATGCCAACATAATCTACCATGGCTTGCCAAAGAACGCTCTCCAGCCATTACAACTGGCCATGAATATGGCTGCCCGAACAATCCAGTCTGCCTCAAGATTTGAACACATCATCCCTCTTTGGATCCAGCTCCATTGGCTCCCTGTAGCAAGCCGACTGGTATACAAAGCCCTATTGCTTACCTTCAAGTCTCTGCACGGAATGTCCGCTACCTCCCTCACAAACCTCATACAGCGTGCCCCTGAAAACAGAACCAGAAGATCATACATGGTGAACTCACTCGTCATCCCCTCAGCAATAAGGACATGCACCCAGTCAACTAAAAATCGCGCCTTTTCCCTCTATGCACCGACCCTCTGGAATGCCCTACTTCCATCAATCCGTGCCATCACAGACCTGACATCCTTTAGGAAGCCCTTAAAGACATACTTATTTCAACTAGCTTACAGCCAGCCACCCTGAATGAAGCCTATGCCCAGTTCCCCTGCCTACATACTCCAAGTTCTTATCCATTTATTGACATTTAATGTAGACGCCTGTTATTACTTGTTACTTACTGTTGCTTGTTTCTAGTTCAATGTAAACTGTTCTATGTAAACTGTTGTACTGTTTTCGTTATATGTAAACCGCACTGATTTCAAAGAGTGCAGTATATAAAATCAAATAAATAAATGATCGATCAGTTGATTGTGTTTGTGTCGATCAGTTGATGGATTGATTAAACAAATTTATCTTGATTGTGTTAAAAATGGCAGAGTTGCCACCAGCGGTATGGTGTCTTTCTAGTGTGAGCTATAGAAGGGCATGCACATATGACATGTATGATTGTTTCAGCACCAAAGACATTAGACTAGATATCTGATCAGGACTGTACGATACTTAATGAGCATGGTTTTGGGACTAGCAAGCAGGCAGACTTCAGCATATATCTTATCTTTTCATGTTGGTTTGCTGGCTGAACAGTTACAAATAATTATCAGGATTCAAACTTGCAAAAAATCCCTAGTATTTCTAGGAATGGTTAAATATATACTTTATTCTGACTAGCTTATTTAAGGGCTTTCTAAAAACTTAACTTCATTGGAAGATATTCTGGATAATCAAAGGGTCTGAGAAGCTTCTGGAGCATGCTTCATGTTCCATTTGTCGGTTATGAGAGAATAAGTGTGAGCAACACCAGAGAATTTCATATTGCATCTTTTTGTGGGATTTGGCGGTGTTATGTGGATAAAGTCAATCGGTTATATTTCTAGGAAGCATTGCAGGACATAATGTGTGTTTAACATAATAACAAAACAAGATAAAAGATGTAACAGCACTGGCTACATGTTTCAGGATGTTTTGTGGTAGAATTTTGAAGATAATGCCATCTTAAGGATGGGGAGGCAGAAATCCTGATATGTGAAACTCTCTGCTTTGTGCAGGTTCTTAACTTCCTATGCTGTTTACACTCTTTGTTTGAATTTTACTTTGGGATGATATGCTTTCAGATGGGTAAATACATTTGTTAATGGATACGTAGATATTAGTATAGCAAAGGAATTTACTTGCAGTGAAAAATATTAAATTGAGTGTGTATGATGATGGTACAAAATGTGAGTTAGAAAACGTAGGTCTTTGAATATCAATGGGATTAATCAAGCTAATAAGGAAGAAAAAATTTCTTATTTTAACTACAATAAGAGGGAAAGATTCATGTTATCCTATTGCAAAAATGGATTTGTCTGTTACAAAACTGGTGCGTTGCTGGGTGGGAGAGGGTATTTTCTGTCCTGCAATATGTAAGAAAAATTGGGTGGTAATTCTATTCAAGAAATCACTGCAGATTCTAATAATTTCTCAAACATCAGATTCTGATGTAAGTAGGTAATAGGGGTTATGCAGCGTACAAATAATTTTTTGATATGCAAGGTTTTGATGGCAGATATCATTTGATACAATTGTTAACGCTATATAGGTCAATTTTCAGCTGGCATGGTCAATAAATGAAGTTATGGCATTTAATTTGTATATTCAGCGCTGCTATCCATATACTGTAGCTAACATTGATTAACATATGTATTGGCTGGTTTTAAGGCCTGCTGATTTTTAGGGCCGCCTCCTCCCCATCCCTAACCCTACCCATATGTATACTTTTATTTATATTGAAACCATCTCAAGAATGCAGGGGGGAGGCTTGGCATGGACGGGTTTAGATATTTCTACCAAAAACAGGTGGAAGAACCATTTGGGAGTGTTGATGGGTTTCAGTCCCACAGATAAGGGGAAGTGAATCTGGAACCATGAGTCTAGAAAGAGGCTGAGCAAGACCTCTTACCCAAAAGACATGGAGGTTGGGAGTCTTGGGAGATTTTCAACTAACTGGCTTGTGAAATAAGGGGAAGAGGAAGTGGGGCAACTAGGACATCATCATTGACTTTATGTAATATCAGCCAACCCATGCATGTATTTTCAGTTCTTTTGTGACCTCTTGTGGTTAGAGGGAATATTGCAATTTACATTATTGTACATTGAAAGACTAGTTTGCTTAACTGTATTAGTGCTTACATGCTTTTGTTTTCTGTAAATAAATATTTCAGTAAAAAAAAAGTAGTATTGGCATTTGCCAGGAGAGAAGTAGTAGACAGAACATGTGTGCTTTATTTTGTCTGTCCCATTCTAGGCTACATATTAAAAATTGTGGATTAGCTGAGCTCTTGTGTGTCTGAACCCTACCCAGTCTAAGGACAGAAACCCACATTCTATGTCTGCTTAGTTCCCTTACCTTAAACAAAAGCCCAGATGAAATCATTCTCCATCAACAAGCAGAATCGAATCATGCATAAAGTAGATAATGTCATCTGAGAGCATGGGGATGGAATGGATCTCCCAGAACTCATAACTACTGTAAGGATCTGAGCATATGTGACTTTCTGCATGTAGCAATCCCATGAGTCACTTCAGTTTTGACTTTTCCATTCTGATGAATAGACATTGAAATACAGCTCTCCCAACAATGGTTTTCATTTGTTCTTGCAAAAAAACCATTTTATAAGATAGTTTTCAGTTTTCATTTGAAGTCTTGGAATCCTAGTGCAGGCAAAGCCAGACTTCAGACCCTGACCAACCTGCAGGAGAAAGATACCCAGTAATGAGGTTCAGTTCATCACTTGGATTACTGCTATGAATGCAGAGGCAAGTCCTCACAAGTCTAGAAAAATTGCCTCAGCTAGCTCCATGACCTTTATTAGTTAGAGAAGAGGCTCTTAAGAATGAAAAAAAAAAAAACTGCACTGAGGTTGGCTGCTGCTGCACACTCTAACAAGTTCTCCTCCTCGATGTTGTTGCCACCCCCTTACACAATGGCTTCAAAAGTCCCGTTATGAAAGGGCGGTACCATAACTCTTCAGAGAGGCTGCCAATGTCAGATGAGATGTCTCCACCTACAGCACAGATGTCTTTGACACAGATGTGAGCTGGAGGAACCTGGTTCAAAAACAGTCAAGTGCCATCATCTCAGCACAGAAGACTCTAATCATGGCAACACCAAGTTAGAAAATACTTTGGTGCCATTATTTGCACATAAGTTATCTTACAATCTTGGCATATACAAAACTCTGACCCCTCTTGGCCCATGGTGGCGCTTATAGTTGTTCCATAATCTGTTTTGTGCAAAGATTCTTCTACTGCAGACCTGACACAGACATCACCTTCCTCTCCGAGACATGCACTAAACTCTGTGCATCTCCTATTTTGTGCAGTGCTCTGTGCCAGAACCTTCAAAACTTCAGTCTTTAATGAAAAAGCCACTAACCTCAGACCCAGTTAGGGCTACTGTAGAGGATGTATCTATCTTTCCTGTTCCCTTGCCTCTACCAGAATAGTTCCAATAGTTCAATGGCTTTTCAAGGGCTACTACAAAGATATTCTGATGGGTGGAGTCTCATGGTCATCATGTACTACAAGTTTCTCAAGCCACAGAAAAAAAGAGAACCACAGTCATATTAGAATACAGTGTCTCTTATTTTCCAGTTGGATTTTGTGCCACAAAAGGACCACTTATCTCCTTTCCAAAGTTGGAACATTTTCAAGCTTTTCTGGATAACAACAGAAATCTGAAGTAAATTGCAGGTGACTTCCTCTCTCATCCTTCTTACTTTTTATTCTGTTTTAACATTTCTTATATACTGCCTTTCATGATATCAAGGTGGTTTACATTGAACAAACTGAAATTACATTGAACAGGGCATTATAACGTCAAGATAACTATTTTATAGGGAAGATAGGCAATGGAGGATTAAGTGGCTTGCCCAAGACCATAAGGAGCACCTTTGGGACTAGAAACCCCAGTCCTTCTGGCCCAAGGTTGCTGTCCTCTGGTGGGATTTGAACCCCTGGCCTTCTGGCCTGAGGTACTTTGTCCCAACCACTAGGCCACTCCTCCATTCCACCCTTAGAGGACAGCTATCCACAGGAATCCCTTCAGATCCATCTTTTCCTCCTACAAGAAATTAATCTCCTCATGAAGACATCTCTTATCCTAGATTTGTGCAACAACTGTCCAGAGAAGTTCCTTTCCCATTCCAGCAGGAGGTGGAACCTAGGGCCAATTTTTTTGGTCTCTTAAACTGTATAGCTACAAAGGCCACAGTATAAGGTTCAGACCATGGTTTGCTTTGACCAGCAACATTGTAGGTGGCAGACTCCAGTGTCTGCACATCCGGGGCCTGATTTTCAAAGGCCTTTACATGGGTAACTTCCTTAGTTTATTTATAAAACACTTTTATACCATGTCCTCCCAAGGATCGGATGCGGTTTTCAAAGAACATTTTTTGCAAGGAATGACAATAGTGCATGTCTAGTCTTAATACATGGAACATTTGGAACTTTTTTACAGGTAACATAATAACTTTGTACAGGCAGTGCAATTTCGTTTCAAGTTGTGTGCTTGGCAACAGTTAATCTACACTGGTTTATTTACAGAGGGAGTAGGGTGACAACTACGTACATCTTGGGAAATTGATAGGTGCGCTATTGGATTGGGCTTGTTTTGAATTAATTGTTATCCTTTGTCTATTTGTGTGTCAGTGATGGTGTTATTTGGTGTGCCAAAGTGTTTTTTAAATAGATGCGTTTTTAGTTTTTTACGGAAGTCTCCAATGTCTGTAAGTTGTCTGATGTCCTCTGGAAGTTCATTCCAGAGGGTGGGCGCAGTGTGTGAGAATGCTCTATCGTTGGTTACTTTATTCGCTTTTGTAAATTCTTTACCTGTGTAAAGGCCTTATCCGGGATTTTCAAAGGGCACCTACATGGGTAGTGCCCTTCGAAAATCCCGGCTAAGTCCCTAGCGTGCCCCAATGCTATCCGCATAGCATCGGGACGGAGCGGGGCAGAGGAAGGGGCTATACAGAGAGCAGCAATTTTCGATGCTACCCGTTAAGCCCTTTGCCAGGTTAAGGGGGTTGGCAGGCAGGCTGTGCATTACCGTGGCGCATAGCTTGCCTACATCAAAATCGGGCTCCCGGTCTCTAGAAATTTAAAGGCCAATAGTTAAAACCCTTAGCCGGTTGGCCAGTGGGAGGGTGCTGATCATGCTATTCAGCAGCACTCTCTGGATAGTGCCAATGAATATTTTAACAGACCACTTAGGCACTATCTGATTAGTGCAGAGGCAGTTCATTGGCAGAGTGAGGGAGGTGTCGGCACCATCCAGATAAGTGCCAACTTTCTCCAGTTATCAGAATATTCAGTCAGCACTTATTCATGGAACTTAAGCCGTATGAAAGGCTGTCCTAAATGGTAATCCAGATAAGCACCGACTGAAAGTTCCACTAACCGAAGTACTACTATTACTACTACAACTATTACTAATCATTTGTATAGCGCAGGGGTCGGCAACCCGCGGCTCCGGAGCCGCATGCGGCTCTTTCTCACCTTTGCCGCGGCTCCGGAGCACACTGCCCGCTTTAAACGTCGCGTTATGGGCTCCCTCCATGTCAGCTCCCTCCCTTCTTCTGCAGCCGCGGTTCCCTGCCTCTTAGGGAACCGCGGCTGTGCTTTTAAAATCATCTCGGAGCCCTTCCTGTCTTGACGGGCTCCGTGCAGCATTGTCCCGCCTCTAAAGGAAGTTTGGAGGCGGGAAAATGCGGCACGGAGCCCGTCAAGACAGGAAGGGCTCCGAGATGATTTTAAAAGCACAGCCGCGGTTCCGTAAGAGGCAGGGAGCCGCGGCTGCAGAAGAAGGGAGGGGAACTGACATGGAGGGAGGGAGGGAGCTGATATGGATGGAGGGAGGGGGCTGACATGGAGGGAGGGAGCTGATATGGATGGAGGGAGGGGGGCTGACATGGAGGGAGGGGGGCTGACATGGATGGATGGAGGGAGGAGGGGCTGACATGGAGGGAGGAGCTGATATGGATGGAGGGAGGGGGGCTGAAATGGAGGGATGGAGGGGGCTGACATGGAGGGAGGGAGCTTATATGGATGGAGGGAGGGGGGCTGATATGGATGGAGGGAGGGGGGCTGACATGGAGGTAGGGAGCTGATATGGATGGAGGGTGGGGGGCTGACATGGAGGGAGGGAGCTGATATGGATGGAGGGAGGGGGGCTGACATGGATGGAGGGAGGGGGGAGGGGCTGACATGGAGGGAGGGAGCTGATATGGATGGAGGGAGGGGGGCTGACAGGGAGGGATGGAGGGGGCTGACATGGAGGGAGGGAGCTGATATGGATGGATGGAGGGAGGGAGGGAGCTGATATGGATGGAGGGAGGGGGGCTGACATGGATGGAGGGAGGGAGGAGGGGCTGACATGGAGGGAGGGAGCTGATATGGATGAAGGGAGGGGGGCTGACATGGATGGAGGGAGGGGGCTGACATGGAGGGATGGAGGGGGCTGGCATGGAGGGAGGGAGCTGTCATGGATGCATGGAGGGAGGGGGGCTGACATGGAGGGATGGAGGGGGCTGACATGGAGGGAGGGAGCTGATATGGATGGAGGGAGGGGGGCTGAAATGGAGGGAGGGAGCTGATATGGATGGAGGGAGGGGGGCTGACATGGATGGAGGGAGGGGGGCTGACATGGATGGATGGAGGGAGGAGGGGCTGACATGGAGGGAGGGAGCTGATATGGATGGAGGGAGGGGGGCTGACATGGAGGGGGCTGACATGGAGGGATGGAGCACTGGTAATGGGGTTGAGGGGACTAGCACTGGAAATGAGCTGATTAGGGGAGGCTAGGACTGGTAATGAGCTGATGGGGGGTAGGACTGGTATTGGGCTGATTAGGGGAGGCTAGCACTGGTAATGGGGTTGAGGGGGGATTAGCACTGGAAGCGAGCTGATTGGGGGGCTTTGAATGGGCATGGGCTGATTGTGGGGAGGGAAGGATAGAGCTGCTGGCCCTGGAAGATAACTGGGGGCTAAGGCTGCCATGGTATTTGTACTAGAAGGGACTGGTCAGTGGGGAAGGAGGGGGATTGGAAGGAAATGGACACCAGTGGCAATCATGGGAATGCAAGTTGACATTGGAAGGTACTGGGAGTGAGGACTGGAAAGGGGCTGATATTGGGGAGGGTTACTGGGACTGGAAATAGGCTGATGGAAAGAAGTGAAGAAAACGAAAGAAGAGATAAGAAATGGCAGATGGACCATAGACCACAGAAAGAGAGCTAAGAGAAGACAGGAAAGCAGAAGCCTCAGATCGGGACCAGCATGATCAAAGAATAAATTGGTCAGACAACAAAGGTAGAAAAAATAATTTTATTTCATATTAGTGATTTGACTACAAAATCATCATAATTTTGAAATCAAATATTGTTACTTGTTGTTGTGATATTTTCTGGCGTATTTGTTTTGGTGTGCGAAGGAAGAGGGGTAGTCTTATACGGCGAGTATAGGCCAAGCACCTATATTTTAACAGGAAAAGTAGGGGGTCGTATATAGCATTAAGGTAAGAAACAATATATGCAGTGTTAGATTTGTTTTAAATGTCGCAATGGTTTTGCGGCTCCCAGTTTTTTTTTTCCCTTCGGAAACGGGTCCAAGTGGCTCTTTATGTCTTAAAGGTTGCAGACCCCTGGTATAGCGCTACAAGATATACGAGGTGCGAGCAAAAAGTATCGAGACTTGTACAATATCACAAGAAGTATAACACAGACAGTAATTGCACTCAGTCTCCTTCTAAGTAGTCCCATCCGATAAAACACACTTCCTCCAACGTTCCTGCCACTGCTGGAAACAATTTTGAAATGCCTCTTTCGTTATGCTGTGAAGCTGCTTTGTCAAATTTTGCTTAGTGGTCTTCAAGTTGTTGAATCTCCTTCCTTTCAGTGGTAATTTCAGTTTTGGAAACAGAAGAAAGTCACAGGGTGTGAGGTCAGGAGAGTATGGAGGCTGATGGACTTGCTCGATTTGGTGTTTGGCCAAGAACTTCTGTTAAAGATGTGCTGTGTGAGCTGGGGTTTTATCGTGATGAAGCAACTATTCCTGTGCAACTCTGGCCTCTTACACCGAACTGCATCTCTCAAACAAGTCAGAACCGGGATGTAGTACTCCTTATTGATGATTTGGCTTTTTGGAGCATACTCATGATGAACAGTACCCTGGTAATTAATCAAAGAAAACTGTGAGCATGACCTTGACATTTCTCCTCACCTGATGAGCTGTCTTGAATCTGGGAGAGTCTGGAATCTTCATTGTGAGGATTAAACCTTAGTTTCCGGATCATAACCAGAAACCCATGATTCATCACCAGTAATAATTTTTTTATGAAATCTTGAGTCATTTTCAATGCATTCCAACAACTACCTGGCTGCAGACAGTCAGTCTTCTTTTTGGTCAGGAGACAGGAGTTTCGGCACAAATTTTGCAGACACATGTCTCATCCCCAAATTGACAATAAGAATAGATTGTACCAACCCAAAACTGATGTCTATATCCTCAGCAAGCTCTCTAATAATCAATTGATGATTGACTGCTTCAACTTTGTCTTCATTCCTGCTCATGGATCAACTTTTTTAGACCACTATATCTAATAGTCATAGCGGTTTACAATTAACACAACTGTACCATTAACACAAACTGGCCATCCAGCATGCTTGTCACTGTCAACACTTTGGCAGCCCTCTTGGAAATGTTTGTACCAGTCATAAACTCAAGCATGACTCATGCATTCATCACCATACACTTGCTGTAACTTGTCATAAGTCTCTGTGCACGAATCTCAAAGTTTCTGGCAGAATTTAATGCAAATTCACTGTTCAATTTTTTCACTCATTGTAAATCTGACAAACTGTTTTTACGTGATACCAAATATCACATGACTTAGAAAAGTACAAGTATGCTGCAGCCATGCTACACTCTGCACATGCAAAGCACATAAGTAGGTCACTGCATGGTTAATATCATTGTGGTGTGGCGTGTTGTTATATAGCTACACAACAAGTCTCAATACTTTTTGATCACACTTCGTACACAGCGCTGTACAGGGAAAAGTAAGAGAAAGTCATCACAATTGGGGACTAGAATATATCTAGGGAAATGCTAAGGAAACACATAGGAAGTGAACAGTAGACTAAGGGGATCAGGATCCAAAAGTAACCTCAAAGGAGTGAGATTTTAGCCTGGATTTGAATAGGACCTCAGATAAAGATGACATACTGACTTGGGTAGTTTGTTCCAGGCATAAGGAGCAGCGAGGTAGAAAGATCAGTCCGGAGTTGGCAGTGGAAGAGAAGGATGGAGATTCCAAGGAGAGGGGTGTAGGGAGAGATAAGTGAGGAAAGGTAGTAAGGAGCAGCAGAATGAATGCACTTAAAGGTCAGTAGGAGAAGTTTGAACTGGATGTGGAAATGGATAAGGAGCCAATGAGGTGACTTGAAAAGAGGGGTTACGTGAGCATAGTGATGCTGGCGGAAGATTGGCTACAGAGCTGAGTTTTTAACAGATTGAAGTGGGGAGCAGAGAAAAACCAGCAAAGAGGAGGTTGCAATAGTCTAGACAGGAGGTGACTAGAGAATGAATAAGGTTCTTAGCAGTGTGTTTGTCGTAGCCCTTTAGGGGCAGGCCCTCCTACTTGGATTCCAACCTGGATTCTTAAGCTTTACCTAACCCTTCTAACAGGAAGGAAAAAAGACACATACACAGAAAATCAATTATAATAATTCCAGAGCTCTAGAAGGAAGACCGTCAAAGGGAGCAAATCATGGCTCCTCCCTAACCATCTTTGCTTTTCTCCAAGCTATACTTTCCATATATTGGTAGCCCATCCTGGTCATAATACTGTAATTCATACTGGCCAAGATGAGTTTTAGGATCAGTGAGAACATTAACAACCCTCAGATTAGAATGGGCTCGTACAGAACTCACTGTGGGATTGTCAATTACCAAATGCACATGATTGTTAGTCATAATGGTCTGACAACTAGATAAAGGGGTTTCCCCCACAGGATAAAACCCCCTTTCGTTGGAAACAAATGGGAGGGTTGGTAACTGGCTGAGGATTGATAATTCTTGGAGCAGAGGTTGCCAC
This sequence comes from Ichthyophis bannanicus, assembly GCA_033557465.1. Lineage (NCBI taxonomy): Eukaryota > Metazoa > Chordata > Amphibia > Gymnophiona > Ichthyophiidae > Ichthyophis > Ichthyophis bannanicus. The sequence continues at coordinate 1,022,757,603 of CM066033.1, read as the reverse complement.
ATCTGGCCATGTTACAGTAAGATTGAATAAGGTTTCATTCACAGACAACTCCTTTAATTCTTGCAGAGAAATAGGTCGAGGTCTAGGTAAAAACCCAAACTGCATAGCTGCTGGGTGAGGTAAGCATACAGCACAATTGGAAATGTTAAAACGCTGAATTAAGGAATAAATGTGAGAATGAAACACATTATGAAAGCCCAAGGAGCATGCGGATCATACGCAGGAACCGTATGATCAGGAACTGTGTGATCATGAACCACTGAGGGCGTAGGGGCTGGGGCCAGGGCTCGAAACAATTCATCTACTATTGCCTGTTGAACGGGCCCTACCATTGGTGTACTCATCCCTTTTCACCAAAGCCTCCACATCCCCTACTCTTGGGAGAGAAATCCCACACACCAGATTAAAAAAACACAAAAACAGTGCCAATGCCACTGAAAGTATACATATCAGCCAATGCTGTGAGGGCAAGTCCGAAGTGGGTTCTAACTGTCCAACAACTTCACACCCACTCTTGGTTGAGCGGAGTTAAAATCGGAGGGAGCGATTCCAGTTCAGTCTCAAATTCCTCTGGTTTTGGCCTAGGCTGTATACAGGGAAGTCTTCTTATCCAGGGCGCGGTGCTTTCTTGCACTGATCCAAATGTATCCAGGTTTTCCGTCCTTTCACTTTCAACGCTGAATATCCCAGCAGCACTTGGAATGGTCCTAGAAACCTCGCTGCCAGAGCAGACTTCGGCGCCGGATCCTTGATGAGCACCCAGTCTCCAGGTTCCACGTCTGGAGGTGGTCGCGATGCCTGAGCACTCTGCTTTGTAAGCTGCAAAAAGGAAGGAGATACCAACGTTTGGTACAGATATTTACAGTAGGATATGTTGGGGCTTTTCTGGGCTTCCCCAAAATTATTATGGGGATTGTCTAACTGTTTTGTTTTGGCTGTTTGTGTTCAACCCCAACATACATATACAGGACTTTAAATAATTTACTCATGCCACCATAAAAGCATAAAATTGTTTTAATTTAGATTTGCCAGGCCTGTAACAACAAGCTTTGCTGTTAATAAGATACAAATTTTAATTTCAATTTCATAGCATAACCTGCAAAGCGCCTAGCTCAAGTACAGTCCTGGAGACACAAATTAGCCTCACTCCAATGAGATCAGCTAAAGTCTGTCTGTCTATTAAGATTCCTTCTCCATATTTATATCTAAAAATTGCTGATAAATAGATTTCCTCTCATTCTTATTCTTTATTATTTAAAAGAAAATTTGCTTTCCCATATGTCTCTGTAGCATCCTGTCTCCAGTCTCACTCGCCTTGTCTCTGTATGCTGGCTCTTATATTCTGTTTTTTCACTTGCCTTTTGCGAGTCGTGTTTCCTGTTAGATAAACTGTAGATTCTGTTGTCGTCTTCTTTGTTTACATTTTCCTTGGTGCATTCGAGAGGCCCATGTAGGCCTATGTGACAGTCTTTCATTAGCTGTATAGTGTCCAGAGATTCTGATTGTGTAAGCTCTCTGGGATAGGATATGAGGTCATTTCATTGTTCAATCTTTGCTGAATTTGCAGTTTCAGTGTGAAGAAGTGAGACCAAGCTGTTTCTTAGGCCTGAGCTATAGACGTTAGCACAAGATGGATTCAACCTGTAATAAAGGTACCTGAAGGGGATTCATCTTTCCCCCCCCCCAGATAATAGGTCACTGCACAGCAGTTGGGGATCTGGCAATTGATCTGGTGCCACTATAACATGGGCTGGGGTAGTTGCCGGATGTCCGGTCACAATTTCGTAGGGGGTAAGGCCTTGTCGACTTCTTTGAGGGGAATTGCGGATTGAAAATAAAGCAAACGGCAAAGCTTCCACTCAATCCCAACTCCAATCATGAGTTAGGGAGCGGAGGAGCGCCTTCAGCCTCTGATTCATCTGTTCCACTTGGCCAGAGCTTTGCGGATGATACAGGGGATGAAGATGCTGATGAAGGCCAAAAAAATGCAGTTATGCCTTTCCAGACTTCTGCCGTGAATGCTGGGCCTTGATCGGAACATAAAGCCAGGGGCACTCCCCACAAAGGAATAAACTGGGTAAGCAAACACTTCAAAACTGTAGCAGCAGATAACAAATTAGTTGAATAGGCTTTAGGTCATCCTGAATATAGACAAGTAAAGAACAAAAGGTGCTTCCTTCCCCCCTTGGCACAAGGCAGATCAGTGAAATCCATTTGCAGGAAGAGGAAGGGTCCTTGAGGCCTAGGCAAGGATGGAGAAGGTAATGCGCGAAGGGTGCATCCAGATTTTCCTGCTTGTAGACACGGGAGACAAGAAACATACACAGCATGAGCAGCAGAAGCAAATGCAGGATTATACCATAACTGAGCAAAAGCATTTGTCATAGCCAGAACATTTAAATGCAACATAAATAAAGCTCTCAAGAAGGATGATCCAACCTCCTACCGTCCAATTTCAAGTATTCTGTTCCTAGCCAAAACTATCGAAAAAACAGTTCAACTACAATTACAAGACCATATTGACTCAAGAGAAGCACTAGACGACCAACAATATGGTTTCCGGCCACATCACGGTGTTGAAACCCTACTTCTGGTACTCTTGGATAACCTACTCAAAGGTCTTGAAGATAGGAAGAAAATGTATATACTAATATTTATTGATTTATCAGCTGCCTTTGATATAGTCCACCACAAAACACTCATTAACAGACTGGCATCATTAGGAATAACAGGAATTACGTTAAAGTGGTTCACATCATACCTAACAAACAGGATGCAGCAAGTTCAAGTCAACGGCGAAAAGGCAAAACCATTTCCCCAAACACAAGGAATTCCACAAGGATCAGCATTATCTTCCCTACTTTTCAACCTATACATAAATCCGGTATGCGCACTATTTCAAAAGCACAAGATACAATTCCATTTGTATGCCGATGATATTATGCTATACACACAATTGGACACAGAAAACCCAAACTACCATCATCTCGAAAGCTGCCTAAAAGAGATGCAAACTTGGCTGATGCAAAACAATATGTCCATAAACCATAAAAAGACAAGTAATGTACATCTCCCGAAAACAAGACTTCAAACCACCCCCAACAATAACAATGAACAACACTTACTCAGTAAAAGAAGAAATAAAATATCTAGGAGTAACCCTTGACACAAATCTAAAAATGGAAAAACACCTCCGATTAACCAACAGAGCAATTTTCCACAAAATAAAGGTCATTCAACCCCTACGCAACATCCTTGATCATTCAGACTTCAGAACTGTTGCACAAACCCTACTCATCCCACACTTCGATTACTGCAACTCCATCCTTCAAGGACTACCTAAAAAACCCCTAAAGATCCTTCAAATGGCTCAAAACGTCTCTGCCAGAGTGATCATGAAGAAGAAAATCACTGAACACATCACACCAATATTAGCTGACCTACACTGGCTGCCCATAACCGCCCACCTAAAATACAAACTACTAGTTACAACATTCAAACTCATATACAACATAGCACCATCATATCTAAACAACCTCATAAACACTCAACCCCTTTCCTGAAACAGAAGAATCTGCAATATAAACACCCTATGTATACCAAACAGTATCAGATCAGCCAAAACCTGCACAAGTAAAAGAGCCTTCACTTATACAGCACCGACTACCAGCAGAACTGAGATCAGTTGAAGACCTAAAAGACTTTAGAAAAAAGCTAAAAACACACCTCTTCAATGAAGCATACGATCCAACTTAAACATAATGAACACTCCTAATTGCTAGCTTGAATCAATCTGTCTTAGGAACCAACATAAGCACAGCCACGACTTTTTCATATAAACTTGTATTATATTATCATACATGATATATATGTACGACCCAATATTGTATATATATTATCCCTTTTAAAATTGTATATATGTTATCCCTTTACTTTAATCACCTGTTATCTAATGATTATCACCTGCCAATCAATTATAAGTTTGTTTCACTTTAGTTGTAACCATAGTTATGTTTACGTTTAAGTTATCCGCTTCTGATCGCTGGAAGTAGCGGTATACAAATGATAAATAAATAAATAGATAAAATAAATAAACATATGATGTAAAAACAGAGTGACAGGATAAAATAATGATTTAGAACAAATAAATAATTGGTCCTTTTTCCATAGTCCAGTACCATCAGGCGATGCTCCCCAAGACAACCATTCCTGCTTTTCGGTGAAGTCTGCTGAATCCTGATGGGAACGCATCCGAGTCACAACAAAAACTGTTGTAGCCCTTTTTGGGGCAGGCCCTCCTACTTGGATTCCAACCTGGATTCTTAAGCTTTACCTAACCCTTCTAACAGGAAGGAAAAAACAAGACACATACACAGAAAATCAATTATAATAATTTCAGAGCTCTAGAAGGAAGATCGTCAAAGGGAGCAAATCATGGCTCCTCCCTAACTATTTTTGAAGATCTTCTGTCAGAGATCTGCCTTTTATTAAGAAGTATCAGCTGACATAGTTAATTTTTGATTAACATCGGATGATATTATTCATGTTACAAAATCACAAGTCTGAAATAACATCTGCTTACAAGGTTAATTTTCTGCTGATGCTTTGCAAAATTACATTAGAAAAACAGAAGTTAAAGGCTGTGATTATAATTACCAAGTGACAGCAGGCGTCGCTGTGATTCTTTCATACTACAAAAGCTGATTAGTTACACTATAAATTCTCTCTAAATTTTAGGTAATTTCATAAGCTTTATTTGATTTCCAGTTATATGTTGACCTAAGGTCTCTGATTCTCGGAAAGTTCATGCTGACCTTAGCTAATTTTCAGCCTATCATCTGCCACCAAAAAGAGGTAGCCCTGTCTGGAAAGCAGAAACTACCCTTTGCGCCAGTAACTATGTACACAACTTTATTTGCTAATCTGTTGTAACAAACTGTCAGCACTTTCTCAGAAAAAGAGACACAGAAGCTTCTAAAAATGTATGTTCAGTTAAGCCTATTTGATTATAATAAGCATATACATCTTTTACCTATAGCTATCTTTACAGTCCTGTTTCTTCATTATCTGTACTGGCACCACTATCAGTATCTATATCCAGAGTACCATAGACAGATTCATCACTGTCTACTTCCAGGTCGAAATTGCGATAGACAGGATGGTCCATACTTGTATAAGTTATCTTATCACCTAGAGGCTCTTCAGTCTCTGCTATAGTTTCCAATCTTGTTCTAGGGCCTGGGTCAGTTCGTCCTTTTCCACAGTGTTCAGAAAGGAAGGGGTGAATTTTGCTGATGTTATAAAGAAACAATAGGTTTTAGCTATCTGTTGGAAGTGTGTGTACGACCCCCAAGGTTACAAACCAAGGAAACCGGGAGGAGTAGCATGTTATCCACAGAAATGGAGAAAGGAGGAAGTGGAAAGGTGTGTTTAGGGGAAAAAATAAGAAGCTCCTTTTTGGCAATGTTCAATTTTAGATAGTGGCAGGACAACAAGGTAGCAATGTTAGATAAGCAGGCAGAGATACGAGTCTGGATTCCTGGAGAGATTTCAGGTGCAGAGCCATCAGTGTAAAGAGGGTGCTGAAAACCATGAGAGGAAATGAGTGCACCAAGGGACTGGATGCAGAAAGAAGGGGAAAGGTCCCAAGACAGAGCCCTTGGGTATACCAACTGAGAGTGGTTAGTGCTGCTGAATATCCGCGGGTGTTGCTGCTAGGCACCCTGATGCTAACCAGTTACCCCTAACTTTCACCACTGAAGCTAACTGGGCAGCAGCTGAATATTGCCGCTACCTGGTTAGTGTCAGCACTATCTGGCTGACCCAGGTATTCAATGATGGTGGCCATATATATCCAGGTTTTAAGTTCAGTAGTAATGGCTAGCCACTCTAGAATGGCTCGCCACCTCTGCTGAATGGCCCTTAGACCTTAAATATAAGGTAGAAGCAACACCTGGATACAACTGAATAGTGGTATATAAAAAAATGTTAAATAAATATAGCTTTCATATACCTCTGTGGCAGCTGAATCGATAATGAAAAGAGGTAAAGAAAAGAAGGGACTGTTCCAGTACTCCAGTGGGGAAGGTCCCCAGGCTCTTGAATCACACAAGGACATATCATCCAAGAAGCCATGCTCTCTGCAAAGATTGCTTCCAGTCAGTTATACATGGTGCAGAATATGCAGTTTAGACAAGTCCTTGAACTTGTTGATGCAGTCCCAGCTGAACTGAGACAGATGAGTATAGAACTCTTCTGATTCATTCAGAATATGAGGTCTTTCGATACCTTTTCTAGAACTTCATCCAGCCATTACAGCTAGGCATCTTGCCTGGTTACAAGCTTAAGAGCTTAAGTATGTTCATGCTAAGTTGGCAGATGTACCTTGCACTGGGGATAATCTTTTTTTGTTTAAAGGTTAGAAATCATAACCTTAGATGTATCCCTTGTCTATACCTACTGTTTCCTTACCATTTCCCCTAGATATATCCCATGTCTACACCTACTGTGTTGACTAGATTGTAAGCTCTGATGAGTAGGGACTGCCTCTTACATGTCTGTAGAGCGCTGCGTACATCTTGTAACGCTATACAAATGCTCAGTTGTCTGATGTGTTCAAACAGTTCAGTGTTCCCCTTAGGTCACAGCCTAAACAACTTAGAAATGCCAAGCCATACGACCTCTGCAATGCATATAATCCTTCTTGTATGCCTCAAAAATCAGAGAACATAAGAAATGCCATACTGGGTAAGACTAAGATCTATCAAGTCCAGTATCTAGTTTCTAACAGTGGCCAATCCAGGTCACAAGTACCTGGCAGATTCCCAAAAAGATACATAAGTTCCACAGTGCTTGCCCTGGGGTAAGCAGTGGATTTCCTGGGTCCTCTTTAATAATGGTTTACGGACCTTTCCTCCAAGAGCTCATTCAAACCTATCTTAAACCCAGCTACACTAACAGCTTTTCCTTATTGTTCCTCCAGTTCAGTCCTCCACCTCTGGGTAGTGTACGTCCTCCTGCAGCATGGAGACTGGACATATCAAAACTGTGACATCACTGAATGTATCCTGCTGGTCTCTCCCATCAGCCCCAGTGTGTCCAGTCTCCATGCAGCAGGAGGACGTAGTGAGTCTAGGTGCTTGGCTCACTAGAGGAACAGATAAGGAGCATCCTAGGATAGTTTTAAACACATTTCTTTATCCCCTGTTACTACTTTTTATTTGGTTAGGACTGTCACTTAAAAAAAAAGATTATTAATTATTCGAATTAGTTTTAGGACAGGACTGTTATAGACAGTTGGATTTCCTCTACTGGAAGACAATTCATTGGATCCTGTGGTAAATGCCTTCACGTCCGCAGTGCCTGGTGTGTGGCACACGCAGAGGCGCGGTCTCGGATGCAGGGGTTTGCTGGGGCTGCGCTGCAGCATCAACCAGTATGGAGCAGGAGATGCAAGATAAAGCTCCCGAAGGAGCTCCTTGCTTGTCGGCAAGGGTCAAAGGCGAGTCGCCGCAGGAGGATCCGTCGGGGCCTCTCCTGGAAAGCCCAGCAGGACCATCTAGTGCTGGAGCTCCAACGGTCTCTGGGGCGGCCCTGGGGGCTTTTTCCCCAGACTTTGTGCTGATAATGCATCAGGCGTATTGTTTGTGACAGCAGGGGTCCATGCCAGGTCCTATTCCGCTGTCGGTGCCAATACAGCAGCCCAGAAAAGAGATGGTTGGTAGTGTGGTGAGACCGCCCAAGAGGGCTCGACCTCAAGAAGATCAGTCCTTGGATTCGGAGTGGCTTAATGAGGAAGATGTGGAGTTGGAGCCTGAGTCTGGAATAGAAGAACTAGAAGAAGGGGAGATTCCAGAGCCTGAGGACCAGGCGAGAATCATTTGAGTATTTCGAAGGGATGAGCTTACCACACTCATTACAGAATCTCTCCAGGCGCTCAATCTAGCTCCCATCCAGCCTTTGGAGGAAGAGGGTCTGGAAGATCCTCTCATTCAGGCAGTGCGGCAAACTCAGGCGATGTTTCCGGTCCACCGAGTGGCTGACCGGATGATCCAGGATGAATGGGATTTGCCAGAAGCTGGGCTCCGGGGTGTTAGAGCTATGAATAGACTCTATCCCTTGGTTGACAAAGAAAAGGAAAGGTTTCGCTCTCCGTGGGTAGATGCAACGGTGTCGGTGGTTACAAAAAAGATGACTATTCCGGTAAAAGGTAGCGCAGCTTTGAAGGATGCGCAAGACAGAAAAGTGGGCGGATTGTTAAAGCAGGCCTTTGAGGTTAATGCCCTTGCCTTGCAGGCTTCCATTTGTGGGGTGTGGGTGGCGAGAGCTTACCTCTGTTGGTCCCAACGTTTGCAGCAGTTCGATCCACCGGCATAGGAGCGCTTAATAAAGGTGACACGACTGGAATCCAGTTCGGCATATTTAGCGGATGTCCACTATGATTTGATTAGGACGTTGGCGAATAGTATGGCTTCCTTGGTAGCTGCGCGCCGTTATCGGTGATTAAGGAATTGGACGGCAGATGGTTCTTCTAAGTCACGTCTCAGTAAGCTTCCTTTTAAAGGAAAACTGTTGTTTGGTGAAGATCTCGACAAGTTGGTTAAGGATTTAGGTGAATCCAAAGGCGGAAGATTGCCGGAGGATAAGCCTAAGCAGGGCAGATCTCTCCCGGCCTCACAAGGTCAGTTTAGGGACTTCAGAAGGTTTCGTACCTCTCGCTTGGGAGGTTTTCAAAGAGGAAGATTTCCGTCAAGGTCCCAGGGGTTTCGTGGGTTCCGCGGAGCAAGCAGAGGCTATGCAGCTTCCTCAACCACGTTGGTGCGAAAGCCACAATGAAGCGAGGCAGGCCCGGATAGGAATTCGACCAATTGGGGGACGTCTTTGGGAATTTCTTCCTGCCTGGGTCCAAATAACTTCCGACCAATGGGTACTGGAGATAATACGCGAAGGTAATGCTCTCAAATTCGCTCGTCCAGTACTAGATTTGTTCGTGCTTTCGCCTTGCAAGGGACGACAAAAAACGTTCGCTTTGAGACAAACAGTAGATCATCTCTTACAGTTAGGAGCTGTAGTGTCAGTGCCACAGGGGGATTACGGCGTCGGTCATTACTCTATTTATTTCATAGTACCCAAGAAGGACGGGGCACTCCGGCCTATTCTAGATCTGAAAGGAGTGAATCGATGCCTTTGGGTGCTGCACTTTTGAATGGAAACGTTGCGGTCGGTAATAGTGGCGGTGCGACAGGGGGAGTTCTTGACTTCATTAGATCTCACCGAGGCGTATTTGCACATTCCTATCAGGCCAACTCATCAGAAATTCCTCAGGTTTGCTCTCCCGTGGGGACACTTAAGAACATAAGAACATAAGATATGCCATAGTGGGTCAGACCAAGGTCCATCAAGCCCAGTATTCTGTTTCCAACAGTGGCCAATCTAGGTCATATGTACCTAGCAGTTTCCCCAAGAGACACAAGTTCCACAATGCTTGTACTGGGTCAAGCATTGATATCTTCGGTCACTTCTTAATAATGGTTTATGGACCTTTCCTCCAGGAACTTGTCCAAACCTTTTTTAAACCCAGCTACACTAACAGCCTTTACTACATCCTCCGGTAACAAATTCCAGAGTTTGATTACACGTTGAGTGAAAAAATATTTTCTTTTATTAGTCTTAAATAGTTTACCCTGTAGCTTCATTGCATGTCCCCTAGTCTTTCTATATTCTGATAACGTAAACAATCGATCTACGTTTACCCGTTCCACTCCGTTCATTAATTTATAGACTTCTATCATATCTCCCCTCAGCCGTCTCTTTTCCAGGTTAAAGAGCCCTAACCTTTTTAGCCTTTCTTCATAGGAGTATCCTTCCATCCCCTTTACCATTTTGGTGGCTCTTCTCTGAACCTTTTCTAAAATCGTTATATCCTTTTTAAGATACGGCGACCAGAATTGCACACAATATTCAAGGTGTGGTCTCACCATGGAACGATATAGAGGTATTATAATATCTTTTGTTTTATTTTCCATTCCTTTCCTTATCATACCTAGCATTCTATTTGCTCTCTTGGCCGCCGCTGCACACTGGGCCAAGGGTTTTAACATGGTATCCACAATGACGCCTAAATCTTTTTCCTGGGTGGTGGTTCCTAATGTGGAACCTTGCATCGTGTAACCATAGTTTGGGTTGTTCTTCCCTAGGTGCATAACCTTGCACTTGTCCACATTAAATTTCATCTGCCATTTTGATGCCCAGTCTTCCAATTTATCAAGATCCTCTTGCAATTTTTCACAATCCTCTTGGGTTTTAACAACTTTAAATAGTTTTGTGTCATCTGCAAATTTGATCACCTCACTCGTTATTCCACTTTCCAGGTTATTTATGAATATGTCAAAAAGCAGTGGACCCAGCACAGATCCCTGGATTACACCACTATTCACCTTTCTCCATTGGAAAAATTTGCCATTTAGCCCTACCCTCTGCTTTCTATCTTTTAACCAGTTCCTGATCCACAATTGTACACTGCCTCCTATCCCATGACTCTTTAGTTTTGCCAAAAGTCTCTGATGAGGGACCTTGTCAAAGGCTTTCTGAAAGTCCAGATACACAATATCAACCGACTCACCTTTGTCCACCTGTTTATTCACACTTTCAAAAAAACATAACAGATTAGTAAGACAAGATCTTCCTTGTCTAAAGCCATGTTGGCTGTCTCCCATTAGGTTGTGACTATCTACATGCTGAGTAATTTTATTCTTTATGATGGTTTCTACCATTTTTCCTGGTACTGACGTCAGGCTCACCGGTCTGTAGTTTCCCGGATCACCCCTGGAACCCTTTTTAAAAATTGGTGTTACATTGGCGATCCTCCAATCTTCAGGTATTAGAGATTATTTTAATGATAGTTCACAGATTACTGATAGCAGGTCTGCAATCTCATATTTCAGTTCTTTCAACACCCTTGGATGTATACCATCCGGCCCAGGTGATTTGCTACTCTTCAGTTTATCTAATAGTTGTAAGACATCTTCCCGATGTATCGATATTTCCTTCAATTCTTCCTCACCTTTAAATACCACTTTCAGTTTCAAGCATTGCCCTTTAGGTTGGCGACGGCTCTGCGCATCTTCACCAAGGTTATGGTGGTGGTAGTGGTGGCATTGCGAAAGGAAGGTATTCTGATGCATCCCTATCTCGACGATTGGTTGATTTGGGCGAAATCCAAGACCGAGAGCGTTCAGGTTACAGACAAAGTAGTGAGGTTCCTTCAAGGTCTCGGCTGGGTAGTCAATGCCGTCAAGAGCCGTTTGGTCCCATCTCAGGATCTAGAGTACTTGGGAGTGCGCTTCAACACGCGCAGGGGAGTAGTGTTTCTTCCGGTTCAGAGAGCTCAGGTCCTGCGGCAATTAGTGCGCAAGTTCCTTTCGACTCCAGCTCCGTCAGTGTGGAGCTATCTTTGCGTACTAGGAACAATGGCGGCAACCCTGTAGGTAGTTCCTTGGGCCAGGGCTTACATGCCGCCATTGCAGAGGTCATTACTTCGGCGGTGGTCGCACCAGAATGACTCCCTTAACAGACGTCTCCGCTGTCCCCTGCGGGTCAGGCAATCCCTTCAGTGGTGGCTCTGCCCAGGAAATCTGGTGGTAGGCCTGCCACTAGAACAACCACAATGGCTTCCATTGTTGACGGATGCGAGCCTCGCAGGTTGGGGAGCACATTGCAGGGATCTCTTCGCTCCGCTCAGGGAACTTGGAACAAACAGGAGGTTCAGTGGTCGATCAACCGTCTCGAACTGAGAGCTGTATTCCTAGTGCTTCAAGCGTTCAAAACCACGCTGAAAGGACGAGCGGTACGAGTACTTTCGGACAATTCCGCAACGGTGGCTTACCTCAGTCGGCAGGGCATCACAGGCAGCGCTGCCATGGAGGAGGAAGCAGGAGCTCTGTTCGCCTGGGTGGAGCTTCGGCTGCAGGCGATCTCGGTGGTGCATATTGCAGGAATGGACAATGTGATGGCAGATTTTCTCAGCAGAGTCCGGATGGATGCCGGGGACTGGGAGCTTTATCCAGAAGTATTTGTTCAAATAGTCCGCAGGTGGGGCCCTCCGATTATGGATCTCATGGCGACCTTCTGTTCGGCCAAAACAAGTTGGTTCTTCAGCAGAAGAAGAGAAAGGATGTCGGAAGGAATCGATGCCCTGATGCAACTTTGGCCATCGCCGGGCCTGCTCTATGTCTTTCTTCCGTGGGTGCTCATAGGATGAGTGGTTCAGCACATCGAGGCTCATCGGGGGAGAGTGGTGTTGGTGGCTCCAGACTGGCTGAGATGCCCGTGGTATGCCGATATAGTCTGACTCCTTGATGGGGATTCTTGGAGATCGCCGGCAACGGAGAAACCTTTGATTCAGGGTCCGCTCCGAATGCCTCAAGTGGATCGGTTCTCGCTTACGGCTTGGCCATTGAAAGGGCGAGGTTAAGGAAGAAATGTTATTCTGGAGCGGTTATTGCGACCTTACTCAGGGCCGGGAAGAGGTCCACATCCCTAGCATATGTGCGTATATGGCGCATATTTGAAGAGTGGTGCTCCTAAGTGGCAAGTACATTCTTCCACGGTTTCCGTGCCGATGGTGCTCAGTTTCTTACAGGACGGTTTTGATAAAGGTTTGGCGTCCAGCTCCTTAAAGGTTCAGCTAGCGGCTCTTTCTTGCTATAGAGGTAAAGTCCAGGGAGTGGACGTGGTTCGTTTCCTTACAGCGATCTCTAGGTTGCGCCCTGCTCGTAGAGTGCCTCCTTGGGATCTCAACTTGGTTCTGTGGGCGTTGACCAGGGAGCCGTTCGAGCCCCTGCACCAAGCATCGGTTAAAGACTTAACCTTAAAGATGGTATTTTTAGTGGCCATTTGTTTGGCAAGACGAGTTTCAGAGCTGCAGGCCTTGTCCTGTTGGGAGCCGTTTTTGTCTTTTTCTAGGGAAAAGGTGGTGTTGCATCCGGTACTGTCTTTTTTGCCCAAGGTAGTTTCTACTTTTCACATGAACCAATCGGTGTTGCTGCCAGTGTTAGGCCCGATGGAGGGAATCTCCTCGGAGCGTAGTCTGCGCTGTTTGGATTTGAAGAGGGTTCTGCGTCGATACTCAAGTGTCTCAGAAACTTTTCGTAAGTCGAAACGCTTATTTGTTTTGTTTGGGGGTTCTTGGAGAGGGGAAGCAGCAGCAAAAGCTTCAATCTCCAGATGGGTCCGAGAAGCGATAGCGTCTGCATACATTTTGCAGGGTCGGCAGGTGCCCATGGGGTTACAGGCTCACTCTACAAGAGCGCAAGCGACTTCTTGGGGGGAACACAGTTTGGTTCCGCCAGTGGAGATTTGCAGAGCGGCCACCTGGTCGTCTCTCCATACCATCAGTAAACACTATCGCATGGATGTTCAGGCGGCGAACGATGCCTGTTTCAGGTCGGCGGTCTTCCGATCCGGGTGGACAGGTCCCTCCCAATGATTTCTGCTCTGTTACATCCCAGAGGTGGAGGACTGAACTGGAGGAACAATAAGGAAAGAGAAATTAAACTTACCTGCTAATTGTAGTTCCTTGAGGAACTCCAGTTCAGTCCTCATTCTCACCCAGGGATGGTTTGCTCACAGGTCGGTGCGGTTTGGGAGGAGTGTCAGGCACATGGGGTGTAAGAACCTTTTAATACTGTTAGAATTGCGGGGGTTCTTCTACTCTAGTCTTTCTTCTTTGTGTTCCTTCTTTCTTTCTTTCTTTCTCTCTTAGGGGATTCCGGAAGAATGAGACAGTTAAGAATAAATAGCTTCCCTTTTAATAGAAGGAAATTTAGTAGTTGAATTAAAGTTGAAATTGAAAGTTGAATTTAATGCATTAGCTACTTATTTGTTGCTCCTTTGAAGTCTGCTTTGTCAGTAGTACACTGGGGCTGACGGGATAGACCAGCAGGATACATCCATTGATGTCACAGTTTTGACATGCCCATTCGCCATGCTGCAGGAGGACGTACGCTACCCAGAGGTGGAGGACTGAACTGGAGTTCCTTAAGGAACTACAATTAGCAGGTAAGTCTAATGTCTCTTTACTATATCCTCTGGTAACGAATTTCAGAGTTTGCGCATTCAGTGGAAAAATATTTTCTCTTATTAGTCCTAAATGGGTTACATTGTAGCTTCATTGCGTGTCCTCTACTATTTCCACTTTTTGATGGAGTAAACAACCAATCTACGTTTACCCATTCTGCTGCATTCATGAATTTATAGATCTTTATCATATCTCCTCTCAGCAGTCTCTTTCAAGTTAAAGAGCCCTAACCTTTTAAGCCTTTCCTCATGGGGTATCCTTCCATCTTCTTTACCATTTTGGTGGCTCTTCTCCACACCTTTTCTAATTCTGCTATATCCTTTTTAAGATATGATGACCAGAAGTGCACACAATATTCAAGGTGCGGTCACACCATGGAACAATACAGAGGCATTATAATATTCTTGGTTTTATTCTTCCTTTGTCTCCTTATGATTCCTAGCATTCCACTTGCTTTCTTGGCTGCTGCTGCACACTGGGTAGAGGGTTTCAACATTTTATCCACAATGGCGCCTAAATCCTTTTCCTGGGTGGTAGTTCATAGTGTGGAACCTTTTATCATGTAACCCTAGTTTGGGTTGTTCTTTCCTAGGTGCATAACTTTGGACTTGACCACATTAAATTTCATCTGACATTTGGATATCCAATTTATCAGGGTCCTCTTGCAATTTCTCACAATGTTCTTGTGTTTTAACACCTTTTGAAAAACTTTGTTTGCAAATTTGATCACCTCACTCGTTATCCCAGGTCATTTATGAATGTTAAACAGTGGACCCAGCACAGATCCTTTGGGTACGCCACTATTCACTTTCTCTATTGAGAAAATTGGCCATTTAGCCCTACTCTCTGTTTTCTATCTCTTAACCAGTTCCTGATCCACAATAGTACACTGCCTCCTATTCCATGATTTTTAATTTCACCAAGAGTCTTTCATGAGGGACTTTTCTGAAAATCCAGATACACTATATCAACTGGCTCACCTTTATCTATTTATTTATTTATATTATTTACACCTTCAAAAAATATAACAGATTAGTAAGGCAAGACTTTCCTTGACTAAATCCATGTTGTCTTTCTCCCGTTAACCCATGACTATCTAGTGTACATGTTCATTAATTTTATTTTTTATAATGGTTTCTACCAATTTACCCAGTACTGTCGTCAGGCTCATCGGTCTATAGTTTTCCAGATCACCCCTGGAGCCCTTTTTAAAAATGGTTGTTACATTGACCATTCTCCAATTTTCAGATAATATGGATGAATTTAATGATAGTCCACAGATTACTAATAGTAGGTCTGCATCTCACATTTCAATTCTTTCAGCACCCCTGGATGTATACCATCCAGTTCAGGTGATTTGCTATTCTTTAGTTTATCAAATAGTTGTAATACAGTTTCCTGGTTTATCAAAATTTGTTTCAATTCTTCTGATACATCACCTTTAAATACCATTTTAGACATGGGTAACTTAGCCACATCATCTTCAGTAAAGACCAAAGCAAAGAATTCATTTAGTCTCCCTGTTATGACCTTGTCTTCCCTTAGCACCCCTTTTACCCCTCTATCATCTTATGGTCCAACTGACTCACAGGTTTTTTGCTACAAATGTACTTGCAAACATTTTTATTATGTGTGTTTGTTTCCATGGCAAGCTTTTTTTCAAATTTTCTCTTTGCCTGCCTTATCAATACCTTGCATCTAACTTGCCAATGCATCTGTTTTCTGTTTTCGGCATTTGGCTCCTTTTTCCAGTTCCTGAAAGATGCTTTTGGCTACAACAGCCTCTCTGACTTCACCTTTAAACCATGATGGCAGTTTCTTGGCTTTCCTTCCATCTTTCTTAAAGCGTGGAATACATGTGGTCTGGACTTCCAAGATAGTATTTTTAAACAACACCCATGCTTGATTTAGACCTTTAATCTTTGCAGCTGCTTCTTTTAGTTTTTTCTTAACTATTTTCCTCATTTTCTTAGTCTCCCTTTTGAAAGTTAAAAGTAGTCCTAGGGATTTCCTTGCCGTCCTCCCTCCATTTATTAAATCAAATGTGATCATGCTATGATCACTGTTGCCAAGTGGTCCCAACATCCTTATCTCCTGCACCTGATGCTGTGTTCCACTAAGGACTAGGTCCAAAATATCTTCCCCTCTTGTCGATTCATGAACGAGCTTCTCCAAGAAGCATTCATTTATTTCATCTAAAAACTTTTATTTTCCTAGCATGTCCTACTGTGACATTGACTCACTTGATACCAGGGTAATTGAAATCACCCATTATTACAGTGATGTAACATTTGTTAGCTTCCCTGATCTCTTTTAGCATTTCATCATCCACCTGTTCATTCTGGCCAGGCGGACGGTAGTACACCCCCACTGCCATTGCCTTCCCATTTTCATATGAAATTTCTATCCATAGAGATTCTACAGTGTGTTTTGTTTCCTACAAAACCTTTATCCCATGTGATTCAACACCCATTCTAATACTGTAGAGAGCGCAACTCATCCATCAGTTTGATTTACCAAGTTTAAGCACCACCTCTTCCTCAAACACTACCCGGACGACCGTGCACCATTAACCGCCCCCCCCCCCCAGTACCACCACACAAACACACTACGGTTACTCTGTGACTCGACTTGATGTGATGCCTATATGTAAATAGTTATCCCGGTTTTACCCAAGTTTAAGCACCTGTTTATTGTAATGCGGTGCAGATTCCTGCACTGTATAAGTTTTGTTGTCATGTGAACCGCACTGATGTTGAATAGCGCGGTATAGAAGAGACTGTAAATAAATAAATAAATCTTTGTGATATAGTTTGTACCCAGGTATCTCATTGGCTGTCCTCCTTCCACCAGGTCTCTGAGAAGCCAATTATATCCAACTTTTCATTTAGTGCTATATATTCTAACTTTCCCATCTTAATTTTTTAGATTTCTAGTATTTGCATTCAGGCATTTTAGAGGTTGTATTTTATTCATATTAACAGTCTGGTTATCAGTTGACAAAGGTAATTTGGAAACTTTCAGCTCTGTCTGCTCTGTACTTAGACATCTGGGTTAATTTTATCTTTATCTCCCTATCAGGATGCCCTAACTTTTCTCTTTTGTTAGTATCTTTAAGGATGCATCATTCTGAACCTTGCACTCTTGGGTGGCTGTCGGCTTTCTCCTATTATCTATTTTAAAAGCTGCTCCATTTCCTTTTTAATGGTTAATGCCAGCAGCCTGGTTCCACCCTTGGTTAAGGTTGGTGCCCATTATTTTGGAAAAAGCCCCTCACTTCCCCAAAATGTTGCCCAATTTGTATCCAAAACTCTCTTCCTTAAACCATTGTCTCATCCATACATTGAGACTCCGGAGCTCTGCTTGCCTTTTGGTCCTGTGTGTGGAATGGGAAGCATTTCTGAGAATGCTACCCTGGAGGTTCTGGTTTTCAGCTTCCTACCTAAAAGCCTAAATTTGGCCTCCAGAACCTCATTCCCACATTTTCCTATATTATTGGTACCAACATATACTCTACCAAGACAGCAGGCTCCTCCCCAGCACTATCTAAAACCTTGTCTAGGTGGTGTGTGAGATCCATTACCTTCATACCAGGCAGGCATGTTACCAGGCGATCCTCATGTCCACCAGCCACTGAGCTATCTACCTAATGATCCTATTGCCAACTACAATGGCCATCCTAACCCTTCTCTCATGGGCACATAACCCTGGAGAAACCACCTTGGTGCAAGAGGATTTTACATCACCTGGAGGACAGGTCCTACGTACAGGATCACATCCTGCCACACCAAGGTGATACTCTCCTTTCACATGACCTCTCTCTTCCATGGCAACAGAGAGGCTGCCAAACCGAAGATAGGACTTCAATACTACATCCCTGTAGGTCTTGTCTATATACCTTCTGTCTTCCTTAGCTCCTTGAAGTCTTGTCACTAGCTTCCAGAGATTGGACTTGTTCCCTGAGAGCAAAGAGTTCCTTGCACCTAGTGCACATGTAAGATCCCTCACTACCTGGGAGAAGATCGTACATGTGACACTCTGTGCAAAAGACTGGATAGCCCCCATCTCGCTGCTGAACTACTCCAGTCTGCGTCTTCATTTTAAGGATTTGTTTAGATATTGTTTACTTGAAGTTGCGAGGGATACTTGTATCAATACAGCTATACCTAAAAGGTTTAAGGGACTTTGTTCACCTCAAGATTAATTAATTTTAGGGACTTAATTTATTCCTGATGAGGATAACCAGCTGAACCTGAAAGTGAATTTGACCACCTCTTTCTCTTTAATAGGTTTAAGAGCCTGTAAATATAAGATTATGCCTGGGGTGGGTGGGAGGGAAATAAACACTTAGTAAAAGTTGGCTTGCTATACAGTGCCCTGACCTGTGCTTCTAAGGTAATCTCTTACATTTACCTGGATAATTCACACAGCCCTAGGTTTGAAAGAGGGAGCCTTTCAAAGTTTCCCTTTGTTCTGTCACTGGGCTTTAACACCTATTTAAAACAATTTCACAGGTCTCTTGCCTCCCAATTGGAAGGCTTCTTTGTAAAGTTCTTTAGAAACAATTTCTTTCTTTCTCACTCAAAGAATATTTACCCTATTCTACCTTCTATGCTAAGCTGTACTCTGTTTTAAATGAAAGCTCTCTGGTGGTACTACTTCCTGACTTGCTCAAAAAAAACCCCTGAATTATAAAATACACAGATTTATCAGCTTTAACCAAAAGAATTCCCTTTTCCCCAAGATTTAGAGAACCTCGGTGTGACTCAAGTCCCAATTTTGATCTTCCAAGATACACCCATTCACCCCACATTAAACCTTGTTGCAGTGGTGGACAACAGAAGCCGCTTTAATCAAAGGAATCCCCCCTTACACCTTAGAAGCATTATTGTGCACTTACTGCAGATACTTCTATCACAAGCTGGGGAGTCTACCTCATCCTTCAGCTCACACAGGGCATCTGGTCAAAAGCCAAAAGATTGATTCATGTCAATCATCTTCCTTCAAATGTTCACACATCATCTCCATGGTAAGTCAGTACTGAGCCAGGCATTCGAATAGTAATGTTTTATATCAGAGAAGGAGGTACAGACTTCCTTCAACTGTGTTCAACAAATCTTTTTGAAGCTGTATAACTAAAAGTCATGAAATGAAGCTGCTAGGAGGTAAATTTAAAAAGTGTCAGGAAATCTTTTTTCCTGGAAAAAGTGGTGAATGCCTGAAATGCCCTCCTGATGGATATGGTGGGGGCAACAATCATGACAGAATTCAAACTGGCATGGGACAGAAAGAGGGGATCATTATATGATAAGAGGATGTTATCGAAGCAAACTTAAATAACTTCAAATATAGAAAGGGTAACCTGACAGAGGGGCAAGCACATCCCACACAACCCTAAATAAAAGCATAGAACAGAGGATAACCTGCAATGAGCGGCAGGCACAACTCTACAACTTTAGCGATCTTACTAGGCAGACTAGATGGACCAGGTTGGTCTTTATCCGCCCTCATTTACTATGTTATGAGAATCAGCACAAATATGAGGCTTTGTGATCCACTCTCTCGTAGCCACCCAAGCCACCTACATCTCAGAGATCCAAAACAACTTAGCCAACAGTCAGCAGAGTTCTTCAGTCTCACTAGTGGTCTCTGGAACCTCAAACGCTATACCACATTTTGCAGCTAGAAAATTGCTGAAATAGACTTGTCTGCCAGTAACAAGAACACAGACTACCTCTGTTCTTCCTTACACTTATCTTTGACTTGTCTGACACAGGATAGCAGGAGCAAGGAAACCTCTTGACTTTTCCTATTGTGAAAAGGAGGTAAAAGACCATACCGCCTCTACTTTTATCAGAATCTAGGCCAGAACCCAGGACCCAGTCTCTTAGAAAGCCTGTGCTCCCTCTTGAGCTTGGCAGATAAAGTAGCAAAAGACAGATGGCACTCCTCATTTTCCTTGACCTGCAAGACTAGTTTGGTACTTCAGGGCCCACTCTCAGAAGATTTGACTGTGCTGCTTCTCTCTACTAACTGCTGGACGACTGAAAAGAAACTAAAGACACATTCCCCTTCTAAATTTGGGCTTATACTGTATGCCTTAGTCTGACAACATCAGGCTTCTACAACTCCTCCCATGGCCATTTCCCAATAGGGAAGCCACCTGCATACTCATTCCCACATTATACTTTACATAGTTACCAGGGCTAGTGGTACTCTTGCATCATAACACACCATGGCATTATAATAACCTGCATCACAATAGCAGTGACAAAGCAGCTAGAGCTGCCCATTCTAGGCATCCTTCATGGGAGCTGCACAGCAGAGTTTAAAAATTAATATTGCCTTTTTTTTTCTATCAGGGTTTTAATAAATAAATAACTAAAATCTCCAGCCACAGTATTTAAATAGTCTGCATACATTCAGCACTGCTGTTTGGATAGCAAGTGGTGCTGAATGTACTTGGAGAGTGGTGACTGCCACCAACTCTACAAATGGTGGCAACATTCAGCTGCTAGCCATAAAGCTATACCATTCAATTTGTGGCTACTTTTTTTTACTGTCCTAAATGAAACCACATAGGTAAATGGATAGTGGCTGAATGTTGCTAATTATACACAGGCAGGCAGAACGCCCACGCTCCATCCTTGTTCTGTCCCAGCACTATCCAAGTACACTGTGACAGTCTAAGAAATTTCAGCGGCACTATCTGAATAATGCCATGGAAATTTACAGTTTCGGGCTTTACCAGACAGTGGTGGCTGCTATACGGATAAGACCTTTTGAAAGTTGGCACGATGCAAAAGGGTGTCAACTAAGAAAGATTTAAAGTATTTTCTTTCTTATGTGTATTGTAGCATCTCGAGCAATCCTCCTTTTCTTTAAAAGACATAAACGTGGCGGTATTCGTTGTTGTGACACATGCAAAACACTAGACCTAACATTATACTTACTATCTATAATGTCACCTTCTGTTTTCATTACAGGAAAACATGTCCATTATGCTTTTATACTGTCCTGTATGTTGACACTGGGAGGCTGTAAAAACAGCCAAGAGTCAAATAGCACAGTAGCCTGCAGAATAAGATGGACAAGGTGGAGTCACACCTACCTACTGTCACTAGAGATATGCAGCACACTCTGTTTCTTGAAAGAAAAGCATAATTTAATTGTTGAGATAGTCACCTTGGAAAACAGTAAGAATATTTGGCTGTCACCAGCTTGATGGCTTAATAGCTGTGCTGTGCAAGAGACCAGGATTTCATTCTCAAACTCTGTTTCTCTTCCCTTGTCTGACAGTTTTGCAGAGACTGCATTCACTGTCCCCTAGAGGAGAGTCCCTTGTCATTGCACAATTGTGGTACTAGTGACCACTGTAAGGATGCATACATACTGTATTAGGTTCTGGTCACAGAGCAACGTGCTGTCATTACAATGGCCAAGCTAAATGGTGAGGGAGGGAAGAGAGTTTAAATTCAAAGTGTTAGCTAGTTGTGAATAAAGGCTTATCCAAACTCATAGCACATGCATTTGGATACAATTACTCAACTTCTCTGCCCCAGAAGGCCTGCAATCTAAGGGCTTGATTTACTAATGTCCGTTGTGAGTTATGCACTTGGAGCGCAATTTTATAAACAGAACCTGTGTGTAAAGGGCAAGAAGTCACCTATTTGTAACCTATTTTTATAAAGATACCTAGATGCCTATGTGTCTCTTTATAAAATACTAGCACAAATCCTGCTTAAATTGCTTGTAAAAGGTTCCCGCATAGATTTATAGCAGGTGTAAATGTACACTTGGATTCTATAAAGTACACATGTAAATCATGACTGCGCCTGTGCCCCACTCAAAGTCCACCCTAGATCATGCCTACACCAAAGTCATGTACAAGTATGGATATTCTTGAGTCGTACATATTTGTATCCATCAGGTAAGAGGCATTTTGTACACATTTATTTTATTTATTTATTTTCATTCTCTTATATACCGCGCTATTCTGCATCAGTGTGGTTTACATTGAACAAATTGAAATTTATTTATTTATTTATTTTATTTAACAGTATTTCTATACCGCCTTATCTTACAATCAAAGCGGTATCACAGCAAACAATCAAAAGGAGTGATCGTGTCTTTACATGGAGTGAAGTGTATATTCTGTTAGGTGTGTCTGATGTATTATGTGATTGATTAGGTGGAACTATGTACATAGTGCGCTATAATACATCGTGAGCTATAATACATTTTTCTATACATTGTGTGCTATGCAACATCATGTGCTGTTTTCCAGTCTTCTGTACGAGGGTCGGGGGGGAGGGGTATGTTGGTTGTTCTTGCTGGTTAGATCATGTGATATGTCCATAGTGCTCTGTGAATAGCGTTGTCTTCAGCTGTTTGCGAAAGTCTTTAAGGTCCGTCGTCGTCCTCAGAACGTCTGGGAGGGTGTTGCAGATGGTTGGGGCAGCCAGGGAGAGTGCTCGTTCAGTGGTGTCCTTGCGTGTTTTTCTGAAGTATTTAGGGGTGTTAACTCGGTTGGAGGTGCCTTTTCTTCTTGGGCGTCTGCTGGTGTCTGGTTGAATGAGGGTGTGTAGGCTGTTGGCTGATGTGTGTTGTCTGATCTTGAATATGTTTGATTGTTTTGTATTTGATACGTGAACTGATTGGTAGCCAGTGTAGGTCTTTCAGAATGGGTGTGATGTGTTCCTGTTTTGTTGAGCCAGTTATTATGCGGGTCGCCGTGTTTTGTGCTAGTTGTAGTGGTCTGAGTGTTTGTTTTGCTAGTCCAAGGTAGATTGGCTTGCAGAAGTCTAGTATGGGGGTTATTAGAGCCTGGCATACAGTATGGAAGTGTTCAGTGGCTAGAAGGGGCTTAAGTCTTCTGATTCTCATCCTGTAGTATGCGTTTTTGATTGTTTTGTTTGTGTGTCTTGAGGTTCAGCTCATTGTCCAGGGTAACTCCGAGGTATTTTACTTCCGATTTTATTGGAATGGTTGTGTTTTGTATTTTGATGTCTGGTGGGTGGATGAAGTCTGGGTTACGAGTGATGATTAGTGCCTCAGTCTTGTTGTAGTTGATTGAGAGGTTGTTGTTTTGACACCATCTTGTCATTTGTGTGAGGCAGTTTGTTATTTTTGAGTAGTCCGGGTTGTCAACTGTGATTGGTGTGTATATCATGATATCATCTACGTAGATTTATATTGGATGTTGTTCTTTTTCAGGATGTCGCATATTGGCTGGATGTAAATGTTGAATAGTAGGGCTGAGAGGGAAGATCCTTGTGGTACTCCTTGGAGGACTTTTATGGGTCGAGAGGTTTTGTGTCCTACCTTGACCTGTATCTGCCTGTCGGTTAGGTATGAGTGGAACCATTTTAATGCGGTACCGTGTAGCCCAATGTTTTGTAGTCTTTCCAGGAGAGTTTTGTGGTTTACTGTGTCGAATGCTGACGAGATGTCAATGAAGATCATTATGATTCCATTTTTGGTGTTGTCTGTGATTCGGAGAATGCTGTCGAAGAGGTAAATCAGTAATGTTTCGACTCCATGGTTGGGGCGAAAGCCGTGTTGGTTGTCATCTAGTGGTGTGTGGTTGTCAATGTGTTCTTGGAGTTGTTGCTGTACTGTTTTTTCGATGATTTTTGCCAGAAAGGGTATGCTGGAGATTGGTCTGTATGCTGCTGGGTTGTTCTTGTCTAGAGTTGTTTTCTTTGGGATAGGTCTTACTGTGGCGAGCTTTAGTTGATTTGGCATGAATACCTGAGTTAGGGAGTTGTGTACCATGCTGTGTATGATTTGGATGAAGCTTGATTTGGTGGCTTTGATCCATGACACTGGGCAAGGGTCTGTGGGAGCGGTGCTTGTATTGATTGTGGTGATGATGCGGGAGAGCTGCTCTGTTGATGGTGTGCTGAGTGTGTCCCAGGTCTTAGTTTGTGAGTTAGACTTTATGGGTGTGCTAGGTCTTGTTTGTTCTGAAGAGTGGTATTTTTCCTTGATATGGTCAGCAAATTCTTGCGGGTCTATTTGTGCTTCGTCTTCTGTCCTTTGCTCTTTTGTGAGGATTTTCATGATTGCGAATAGCTCTCTGGGTTTATTGTTGGAGTTACCTATCATATTTGTATGGTATTCTCTCTTAGTTTGGTTGATGTGATCATTGTATTGTTTTTGCTTTGTTAGGTATAGTTGCTGGGTTTCGGGTTCCTTGGTCTTTCTCCATCTCCGTTCTATTTTTCTGAGTTCCCTCTTTTCTCGTCGTATGGTTTTTGAGTACCACGGCTTGTGCTGTAACTTGTTGCTACGATGTTTCGTGGGTCTAACATTTGTTGAAATTACATTGAACAGGGCATTATAACTTGGAGATAACTATTTTACAGGGAACATGGGCTATGGAGGGTTAAGTGGCTTGCCCATATATACCGCCATATATGCATAAAAATGCTTTCATAAAATTAAACTCCTTGTTAGTAAATAGACCCTATTGATGATAGTGGGGTTGTATTAAATACGAGGGTTGCTCAGAAAGTAATGCCCCACGTGTTTTTCTCAGTCCAGAATGAAGATAGAGGTGTGAAATTGAAAGGGTAGTAACTTGGAACTTTAAAGGGCACGTGTGTAATTTTACAGTCGTCCGACAAATAGCGAGGTGGTAGTGATCCTTCATATGGCGTCTGAGTGACACATGGTACAAACAACGAGCTGTAAGTGAATGCTTGGTGGAGGAGAAAGAAAATCCTGCCTCAGCCACCAGTACAGATCAGCGCATCACGAGTCGGGAATTGTCCGTACAGCTTTCCGTCAGTAGAGGTAGTGCAATGGCAATTATTGACTCTTTGGGATATTCAAAGGTGTGTGCAAGATGGGTTCCACAAAGTCTCACAACCGAACACAAATGCCAAAGGAAAGACATCTGCTCTGATTTGTTGGAGTGTTTTGAAGCTGAGGGGGAGGTCTTTATCCCAAAGAGTCAATAATTGCCATTGCACTACCTCTACTGATGGAAAGCTGTATGGACAATTCATGACTCGTAATGCGCCAATCCGCACAAATAATGTCATCAGCGCGCTGCAACTTGTCTGGACTGGTGGCTGAGACAGGACGCCCAGACCGCTGCCAATCTTCCAGTTCCATTTTACCACTTCCTGAAGCCTTTACTCTCTTCACCCATCGTCCAACGATGCTCCTATCTACCGCAGAACTTCCATACACAGCACACAATCGTTTGTGAATGTTTCTCACACTTTCTTTCTCCTCCACCAAGAATTCAATTACAGCTCGTTGTTTGTACTGTGTGTCACTCACAGACGCCATTTGAAGGATCACTACCGCCTCGCTATTTGTCGGACGACTGTAAAATTACACACATGTGTCCTTTGAAGTTCCAAGTTACTACCCTTTCAATTTCATACCTCTAACTTCATTCTTGACTGGGAAAAAACATGTGGGGCATTACTTTCTGAGCAACCCTCGTAATATGCATTAACATACTCAAGTAAATCTAGTCCTAAGATTTCACCTGAGGAAGTAGAGGATGAAGTGACTTGCCCAAAGGACCAGGAGTGGAAGGAGTTGAACCCGACTTTTGCTGGTTTTTAGTCTGCTGCTATAACCACTAGACTACACCTTCATTCATAGCATCTTAGAGCAGTATAATGTGTGCCTTTGAATCGGTTCTGACTCCTGGCAACACAGCAGCTCCTGGGTTTTCTTGGCAGTGTGACCAGAAGTAGATTGCCAGGCCTTTCTTATGAAGCAGTGGAGGGTTAAGTGACTTGCCCAGGGTCACAAGGAGCGCTAGTGGAAACTGAACCCTGATCTCTTGCATTCCAAGCCAGTGCTCCAACCACTAGGCTATTCCTCCATTCTATAGCATTTTAGAGGCTTGCTCCAATTGAGCTAGAAGTCTAAAGGAAAAGTAGGAAACTGACTGGCTAAAACAAAAGAAAATAATGTTCTTTAATCACAGGCATAATTATAGTTCCTTATCCTGCTAGACCAGTCCAGATTTATAAATCATGTTCCTTTGTCAACAGGCAGAGGCAAACTTTAGTACCTTTCATTGATGTCATTACTAGGTATATCTGCTGCTAGAGCACTGAGAGAAGCCAGTAAAGCAAGCAGTAAACAAGACTGAAAAACTCAAAACTCAGAAACACATAACATTAGTAACCAACAGTCAACTTTGGAACAATTATCTTGAGCAATTATTTGGCTTTTACCTCAATGAATTCTGCATCACATCGTGGTACTGATGAAATACGCAATGGCAGCTAGACTCCCAAACCTATAGGAAGTCTTCCAGAGCATGTTTTGGACTAGTCTAGCAGGACGGAGCCTCCATATTGTCCAACTGCTGCTGGAGCTAGCATCAGAGGCATTGAGCCACAAAGCTGGCGCACACAGTGCTTCTTGAGAGCCTAAGTTGGCATCTGCAATGCAATACAAATATATTGTGTGCCTTCGAGTCAGTGCTGACTCCTGGTGACCAAGAAGCTCCTGGGTTTTCTTGGCAGTGTCACTGGAAGTAGATTGCCAGGTCTTTCCTCCAAGGCAATGGAGGGTTTAGTGACTTGCCCAAGGCCACAAGGAGTGCTAGCAGGAATTGAACCCTGGTTGCTTGGTTACCAAGCCAGTGCTCTAACCACTAGGCTACTCCTCCACTCAGGCACTTTCCACCCACATTGGCAATTGCAAAGGCATACTTAATGAGAGCCTCAACCTTTCTATCACAAGACTCCTTTAGGCGTCATCGTGGATAACATGTTAAGACCCTCTGCCCAGTGTGCAGCAGCGGCCAAGAGAGCAAACAGAATGCTAAGTATCATAAGGAAAGGAATGGAGAATAAAACAAAGAATATTATAATGCCTCTGTATCGTTTCATGGTGCAACGGCACCTTGAATATTGTGTGCAATTATGGTTGCCATATCTTAAAAAGGATATAGTGTTATTAGAAAAGAGAAGAGCCAGAAAAATGGTAGAGGGGATGGAAGGATACCCCTATGAAGAGAGGCTAAAAAGGTTAGGGCCCTTCAACCTGGAAAAGAGACGGCTAGAAAAGAGGGGAGATATGATAGAGGTCTATAAATTAATGAATGGAGTGGAATGGGTAAACGTAGATCGATTGTTTATGCCATCACAATATAGAAAGACTAGGGGGCATGCAATGAAGCTACAGGGTAACCTATTTAAGACTAATAAGAGAAAATATTTTTTCACTCAACATGTAATCGAACTCTGGAATATGCTACCAGAGGATGTAGTAAAAGCTGTTAGTGTAGCTGGGTTTAAAAAAGGTTTGGACAAGTTCCTGGAGGAAAGGTCCATAAACTACTATTAAAGGTGACCCAGAATATCCACTGCTTGACCCAATACAAGTATTGTGGATCCTGTGTCTTTTGGGGAAACTGCTAGGTACTTGTGACCTAGATTGGCCACTGTTGGAAACATGATACTGGGCTTGATGGACCTTGGTCTGACCCAAGCATTGACATATTACCATATTCTCCTTCCTAGTTGCGCTCACCTCGGCTTGCCCGGGTCAGAGAACTGCAGGCTTTGGTTGCACATGTGCCCTATACATGTTTCTCCAGGACCAAGCAGGAAGTCGGTCCTCACATATGGGTGTCATCGGCGCCGATGAAGCCCCAGCGAAGCATTTCCCCAGCTTTCTATGAAAGCCTTTGGGAATGCAGGCACGCATGCGCGGTTCCCTTCCCGCCTAAAGGTGCCATCTTACCTCAGTCTCTTTTTTTTCCGTGAAGCCCACCAGACGTGTGTCCAGTTTTCCCGGTTAAAATTAGATTTTTCAGCGATTTTTTGCTCTTTTTCTACCGGTTCGACACCGGTTCCCCTCCCGCCGGGTTCGGTACACCGGTATCGAGCCCGATTTCTTCTTTTTCGGTTTTTGCCCTTCGTGGCTGGCGTTTGCGCCCTTTTTTCTCTTTTTCCCTGGAAGGCCGGTCCTTTGACCTCGCGGCGACTCTTTTTTTTCCCCGATGGCTTCCAGTGGTTTCAAGAAGTGTGATCGGTGTAAGAAACTAATGTCTCTCACCGACACACACGACTGCTGCCTTCGGTGCCTCGGCCCCGACCACGATCCTAAGTCATGCGGGGCCTTTGGAAAAAATGTCTTCCAAGGCACTACGAAATCGCCAGCAGCAAAAGGAAAGGCTTTTCTCGGACTCAGCCTCCAGCCGGGCCCAGGCCTCAACATCTCGGGATTCCGATCCCGAGCGCCGTCGAAGCTCCTCGGACAGGGGGTCCCCCGACCGGGAATGCAAGAGGAAGAAACGGCTCGCGAGGGCGTCGGAGGAGGAGGTCCCTGGCTCCTCGAGAGCCAGGTCTAAGACCCCAGGCCTGTGGAACCGGAGAAGCCTGCCAAAGTTCCTCGTGTGGAGCCAGAGTCTGCTGGACACGTAAGCCCCATAGTCCTCGTGGACTCTCCTTCCAGGGAGCCGATGTCGGGCCCGGCGCCGCCGGGGCCCGAGTCGGTGGCTGCTGCGTCTCCTGAGCTGAGTCTCAGGATGACAGCCTTGGAGAGCAGAATGTCTGACTTCATGGAGCAGCAGCGGGCACTGATGGCCAGCCTGTCTGGCGCATCTGCCCCGACCACTGGGACATCGACGTCAAAGTCGACCCTGGAGACCGAGCCGATACTCGAGTCCATCGTGGCTCGGAGTCGACCTTGGTCGCAGTCTCCCTCGACCTCCCGTTCGGGACTGAGGGTGTCGACGCCGGTGCTTCCGGCATCGGGGCGGGTGCTCCAGGGTCCCGCGGGGTCGGACTCCGACTCTTCCTCGGACGAGTCGGCTTGGGAGACGGAGGACGAGGAGTCTCCTGATACCTTTAAGACTCGGTGCGTCCCTTCGGACTCACCGCAGTGTGAGCCCCGGAGTAGGTCCCCCTCGGAGGACACCCGGTTCTCGGAGTTCATCCGGGATATGGCCACTGCCTTGGCTATTCCGGCAGATCCGAGGAAGAGCCTCGAGCTGAAGAGCTCGAGGCACTGCAGTATGACTCTCCTCCGAAGGAGGCCTTTACTGTCCCGGTTCCTCCGATGCTGGAACGGCTCCTCTTCCATATGTGGGAGGCACTGGCCTCGGCGCCGGTTCTTAGCAAGCGAGTCGATTCGATCTATCGGCTCCGGAAGAGCCCTGGCTTTCAGAAGGCACAGCTACCACACCATTCCATGGTTGTGGAATCGGCCATGCATCGTCTGAAGAGTCAGAAGATGCACTCCGCGGTGCCTCCTGGCAGGGAGGCCCGAAACCTCGATGGCGTCGGTAGAAAGTGCTTTCAGGGCTCGATGCTTGCTTGCCGTGTCCAGTCTTACCAGCTGTACATGGGCATGTACTTGCGGGATCTGGCCAAGGAGTTGGCCGGGTTCTCTGCTGGTCTCTCCGGGGAACCCTTGCAGAGATTTAAGTCCTTGTCCTCGGGGATTCGGGACTGCTCAAAGTTCATGTCCCGCGCCGCCTACGATGGCTTCGAGGCTTTGGCCCGAGTTGCGGCAGCCGGCATCGCGGCCCGACGCCAGGCATGGCTGCAGTCATCGGACCTCGAGCCATGGGTTCAGGACAAGTTGGTCAATGTCCCTTGCCGAGGTGAAAACCTTTTTGGCAAGCCCATGACCGAGAAGGCCGCTCAGCTCGAGACCGAGCACCTCACTCGGACAAGGCTGTCGAGGAAGACCTCTGCCCCTTCTCATAAAAAGAAGGGCTCGGGTAAAAAGCCCTTTTACCCGAGGAAGGGCACTGCCTACAAAAAGTACCCTCAATATCAGGCTGCCCAAGCTGCCCCCAGGGTCAGCAAGCCAAGGGCCAGGGTAATGGGCCCCGTAGGCAGAGGACCCCCAAGCCTCAGGCCCCTGCTACAACTCAGCAGGGTGGGGGGTTTTGACTCCTTGAGCATAGTCTCTCCTCCACCGCTCTCCCAACCCTGCACAGGAGGTCGTCTCGCCCTCTTTGCCCACCAGTGGCCCCTTATCACCGGGGACAGTTGGGTGCTGGAGATAGTCCACAAGGGCTATGCCCTCCATTTTCACCAACTGCCACCCCCATACTTTCCAGGGGAGCCTCCAAGGCCTCCTCTGCACACAGACCTTCTCCGTCAGGAGCTTCAGGGTCTGTTGGTGGACAGGGCGGTGGAGCCTGTGCCTCCCCACTTGCAAGGTCACGGATTCTACTCCAGGTATTTCCTGGTGCCCAAAAGGACCAGTGGCCTTCGTCCCATTCTGGACCTCAGGAACCTCAACAAGTTCCTGGTGAAAGAAAAGTTCAAGATGCTTACTCTTGGAACCCTTCTGCCCTACCTCCAGCAGGGAGATTGGCTATGCTCCTTAGATCTAAAGGATGCGTACACACATCCTCATTCATCCAGACCACAGAAAGTACCTCAGGTTCATCGTGGGAGGAAACCATTATCAGTACAGAGTGCTGCCTTTCGGCCTCACCTCCGCCCCCAGAGTCTTTACAAAGTGCTTAGCAGTGGTGGCAGCCTACCTGAGAAATCAGGGCATCTTTGTCTTCCCCTATCTGGACGACTGGCTCATCAGGGGTCAGACAGGTCAGGAGGCCAATCAAGCCACCCTCAGGACCATTGTTCTTCTACAACGCCTGGGGTTTGTCATAAACTTCGCAAAGTCCACTTTGCTCCCTTCCCGGAACTTGGAGTTCATAGGGGCAAGGCTGGACTCTCTCCTGGCAAAGGCATTCTTGCCAGAAAACAGAGCCCAAAGGTTGATGGCCTTGGCAAGTCAGTTTCTCAGCAGGTCCCTGGTCTCCGCCAGACTCTGCCTGAGACTTCTAGGCCACATGGCTTCGACAGTGCATGTGACCCCCAATGCCAGGCTCCATATGAGGCCTGCACAATGGTGTCTTCGAACTCAGTAGTCCCAGGCCACAGGCAGCCTCAGAGACAGGATAAGGGTGTCCAGACCATTTCTGCACTCCCTCAACTGGTGGCTTCACCCACCCAATCTGCTGAAAGGGGTGCCCTTTCAGATTCCAGGTTTCACAGTGGTGCTAACCACAGATGCCTCCCTGCAAGGCTGGGGAGCGCATTGTTCTGGGCAAGTGCACCCAGGGACTCTGGTCTCCCTGGGAAGCTGCACAGCAGATCAATCTCCTCGAACTCAGAGCTATTCATTTAGCACTCAAAGCTTTCACTCCTACCCTGACTCACCAGTCTGTCCTGATCCAGACAGACAACCAAGTTGCCATGTTTTATGTGAACAAACAGGGCGGAACCGGGTCCAGGATCCTTTGTCGGGAGGCCCAGGACCTGTGTTTTGCCCTCAAGCACAACATGCTCCTCAAGGCTGTGTACCTTCCAGGCCAGGACAACTACCTGGCAGACAGGTTAAGCAGGATTCTGCAGCCCCACGAGTGGCAGCTGCATCCTTCGGTAGTTCAGAAGATCTTCTCAAATGGGGTCTTCCTTTGATGGATCTTTTTGCCAGCCCACTGAACAAGCAACTGCCAAAGTTCTGCTCCAGGCAACCGCATCCTCTGCGGATAGCAGCGGATGCTTTTCTGATATCTTGGTCTCAGGGCCTCCTCTATGCGTTTCCTCCCATGCCCTTGGTGGCCCGAACCCTTTTCAAGATTCTTCAGGACAAGGCCTCGGTCCTGCTGGTAGCTCCCAGATGGCCAAGACAGCTTTGGTTTCCTCTTCTACTTCAACTGGCGGTGGATCCTCCACTACCTCTGGGGTTGCAACCCGACCTTCTCACACAAGACCAGGGTTCCCTTATGCACCCCAATCTCAAGTCTCTCAATTTGATGGCCTGGAGGCTGCAAGGGTACTTTTGGCTCCCTGGGGCCTACCTCAGGAAGTTGAGGAGGTTGTCCTAGCCTCTAGGAAACAGTCCACGAGGAAAACCTATGCTCTCAAGTGGAAGAGGTTTTCTGTGTGGTGTCACCTACGTACAGAGGATCCTTTCTCCTGTACTGTGGCAGTGATGCTTCAGTATTTACTGCACTTTTCTAATCAGGGACTTAAGTCCAATTCTGTTCGGGTCCACCTCTCAGCTCTAGCAGCTCACCACTCCTTGGTAGAGGGGCAGTCTCTGTCTGGTCACCCCTTGGTGTCCCGCTTTCTCAGGGGCTTGCTTTTGCTCAAGCCTCCCATCCGTCCTCCTGCCCCTGAGTGGGAGCTGAATGTGGTCTTGTAGCAGCTGACTCGCCCACCTTTTGAGCCGATGGCTACTTGTCCACTACGCTTCCTCTCCTGGAAGACACTCTTCCTCATAGCCCTTACCTCGGCTAGGCGAGTAAGTGAGCTTCAAGCCCTGGTCTGTGACAGGCCTTACACCAGGATTTACAGGAACAGGGTAGTCCTCAGGACTCATCCAAAGTTCCTCCCTAAGGTTGTCTCCTCTTTCCACCTCAATCAGGAGGTGGTTCTTCCAACATTCTTCCCTAGGCCTCATGCTAGCCAGGCTGAAGCAGTCCTGCATACCCTGGACTGTAGGAGGGCCTTATCCTTCTACCTTGACCGTACGCAGGGGCATAGAAGGGCTACTCAGCTCTTTGTATCCTTTGACCCCAATACGTTGGGGTTAGCTGTGTCCAAGCGTACCTTGTCCATCTGGGTGGCTGACTGTATCACCTGGGCTTACAAGGCGGCTGACCTTCCTTTGCAGGGTAGGGTCACAGCCCATCGTGTCAGGGCAATGGCTGCCTCAGTGGCTCATCTCCGCTCTGTGCCCTTGGTAGACATCTGCAGGGCTGCAACTTGGTCTTCAAGCCAGACTTTTGCAGCCCATAACTGCCTGGAGAGGGAGTCCCGTAGGGACAGTGCTTTTGGCCAGGCAGTACTCCGGAATCTCTTTGAGGTTTAGGCAACTCCTGCCCTCCTGCCCTCTGTTGGGCTACCGGTGGAGGTTGTGTCCTTGAAAAGCTTTTCTTTGCTGCCACGACTAGAGGGAGTACTCTTGTTCAGCCTGGGTTCCTCGGTAGCCCAGAGCTAGGGAGTCACCCATATGTGAGGACTGACTTCCTGCTTGGTCCTGGAGAAAGTATAGTTACTCACCTGTAATAGGTGTTCTCCAGGAGCAGCAGGAATCAGTCCTCACAACCCTCCCTCCTCCCCTTGGAGTTGCAGTTCTACATAGTTTATTTTTCATTTTTGTGTGCTGTTCTTAGCTATGTCATTTGACTGAGGTAAGATGGCACCTTTAGGCGGGAAGGGAACCGCGCATGCGTGCCTGCATTCCCAAAGGCATTCATAGAAAGCTGGGGAAATGCTCCGCTGGGGCTTCATCGGCGCCGATGACACTCATATGTGAGGACTGATTCCTGCTGCTCCTGGAGAACACAGGTGAGTAACTACTCTTTTCATCATGACAGGGTGGTCCTCCGAATGCATCTGAGTTTCCTTCCAAAGGTTGTATCTCCCTTCCATCTCAACCATTCGGTAATTCTTCCGACCTTTTTTCCCAAGCCACATGCATCTTGGGCTGAAGCACCACTTCATACCCTAGATTGCAAACAAGCATTGACATATGGAGTGGAGGAGTGGCCTAGTGGTTGGGGCAAGGTACTTCAGGCCGGAAGGTCAGGGGTTCAAATCCCACTAGAGGACAGCAACCTTGGGCCGGAAGGACTGGGGTTTCCCACAGGTGCTCCTTGTGGTCTTGGGCAAGCCACTTAACCCTCCATAGCCCATGTTCCCTGTAAAATAGTTATCTCCAAGTTATAATGCACTGTTCAATGTAATTTCACTTTGTTCAGTGTAAACTGCACTGATGCAGAATAGCACAGTATATAAGAGAATGAAAATAAATAAATTACCTTGACAAAACTAAGGTACACCGAAAATCCTCACAATTATTCATTTCTTTTGATTCTAGTCACCTTGGTCTTCTTGTGACTAAACACACTCTTTCTCTTTGGATAGCAGACTGCATATCCTTTGCATACGCTCAGGCGGGTCTCACATCAGAGGGTCAGGTAACCACTCACAATGTCCAAGCATGTCCTCATCTGTATCCCCAGTCTCCATAGCCAGGATCTGCTGTGCTGCCACATGGTCCTTCATTCATACCTTTGCAGCCCGTTACTGTCGGGCCAGGACTCTCGTAAAGACAGTGACTTTGGCCAAGTCATACTCTGGTACCTCTTTGGGACTTAGCTACACCTCCTTCCCTCCGGCCCTCTGTCCATCCAGTCTACCACCACTGCTGGCTCGATGAGGTTATGCTGGGGGTGCCGAATGTTCTAGACCTCCTGGACTCTCCATGTTGTATTTCAATGTTTTTTTTCCCTGTTTATAATGGGGTCATGCTCCTCACCGTTTCCGGTAGCCTGGAGCTAGGGAGTCCCATATGTAAAGACTACATTTCTGCTTGTTCTTGGAGATAGCATAGTTACTCACCTGTAGCAGATGATCTCTGGGAATATCAGGAATCAGTCTTCACAACTGGCCTTCTTCCCCCAAGAGTGGTAGTTTTTTCCTTTTGTTCTCAACTATGAACCTCATTGAGGAGAATCACTGGAAAGGCAGGATGGCATGCATGCATATGCGGAGGGATGCTCACAAACGCTTATTGAATACTGCGGAGTGTTCCCTCGCAGGCCCCGTCGGCGGACTTCACCCATATGTGAAGACTGATTCCTGCTGTTCTCTGAGATTATTTGTTATAGGTGAGTAACTACACTTTATCCATAGAAAGAGGGAAAGGAGGAAGGGGAAGGTGAGTTTGGAGGGAAAGATAAGGAATTCTGTCTTGGCCATGTTCAGTTTCAGACAGTGGCAGGCCATCCAGGCAGCAGTATCAGACAGTAGGCTGAGATATGGGCCTGGATTCCTGGAGAGATTTCAGTTGCAGAATTATTTTATTTATTTTTATTTACTGTCTCTTTTATACCGCGCTATTCGATATCGGTGCAGTTTACATGAAACAAACGAGTTTATACGGGCAGAGATCTACACCGTATTTACAAATAACAGGTGATTCAACTTGGATAACCAGGGTAACTATTTACATATTTATGGTACAATATCAGTCCATTTCACCAGGGTAACTATTTACATATTCTTGGTACTATAACAGTACATGTCACAGGTTAATCATAGCGCATTATTGTGTGTGAGGTGGGATGGGGCACCATTCCTCTGGGTAGCACTTTAGGAAGAGGTGGTGCTTCAAAGCCTTCCTAAATTGTGTTATGTCAGGGATTGCCCAGATGTTGGGTGGCAGAGAATTCTAGCATCTAGGTGCACAGAGCCTAAAAGCCCTGTTCACTGTTCCCTGGGTGCATTGGGTCACTGTTTTGGGGATTACCAGAGTGTTTATTGCTGCAGATCTTCTGGCCCTATTGGGGGGAATAATGTGAATAAGGTCAGCGAGTGAGGAGGAGGAGAGCCCGTTAATGGCCTTGAAGGTTAGCAGTAAGGTCTTGAAGGAGAGCCTGCTGGAGATGGGGAGCCAATGAAGCTGTTTCAGGATGGGTGTCACGTGGTCACGTCTGGAGGCGCCATTCAGAACTCTGGCCGCAGCATTCATGGTGAGCTGGAGCGGACCCAGAGTGGATTGTGGGAGTCCTTGGAGGATCACGTTGGCGTAGTTGAGATGTGGAATGCTCAGTGCTTGATAGATCAGAAGTCGTCCGGTTGTAGCAGGGGGCGTAAGTGTCTTCAATGTGCTGCTTGGATGGTGTGTGGAAGATTGTCAGTGGTGTCGTGTATGTTGGTTCCTGGGTGGTGGTGAATGATGTGGAGTTGTTGGTCTGGCATAGTTTTGATTGCAGTAAGTCTGCAAAATCTTGGGGGTGGATCTCGAGTTTTTGCTCCGGACCTGGTTCCTTTGTTAGGTTCTTGACGAAGTTGAACAGGTCATGGGGTTTACTTAGTGACCGTTTTAGAGTGTTAGTGTAGGATTGCCTCATTTTCTCAGTTATCGCCTCGTTGTGCTTTGCCAGGTGAAGGTTATATGCGTCCTGGAATATGCTACCAAAGGATGTAGTTTGGAATATCCTCTTTTCATTATCAGTGAATAGAGGATATTCCAAACCATGGAAGGGATTCAGGGCACCAACGAGTGAGTATAGGGAGAAAAGAAGTGGTCCCAAGCCATGGCATAAATTCTAATGAGGGTCCCCCAAGCAAATTTTTGCCAAGGGACCTCCCCTGGCCCCCAGCAAACCTACTTGAAAGTGTTTGCTCTGCTGCCTCCCTCTCTTCTTCTCTGTGCATCAAAGTTTTCAGACTCAGAAGTTTAAATAGGGGTGACCTACACGGAGCAGTTGGTACACCCCTAAACAAAGGCATGTGGAGGGGTGAACCGCACAGAGCGGCAGGTGCACTTAACTCTTGCCACCTTGCTGTGCAGACTAGATGGACCATGCTGGTCTTTATCTGCCGTCATATACTATGTTACTATGTAGATCAGCAGCCATCACCTTCCACTTCTGGGCTGAAGTCTGGCCATAGCTACGAACCGCTTGACCTTCACTGCTGCCATATGGGCTCCTTTCCTGCCTGGGCCACCCAGAATGGTGGAGGGCTTCTTGATCAGAATTTGTCACCGATCCCAAGACAGAGCCCTGAGGTACTTTGACTGAAAGTGGGATAACAATGGAGGAAGATCCACCATAACATACACTGAAAGTGCATTGGGAAAGATAAGAACAAAACTAGGAGAGATAAGAACAAAACCAAGACAAGTTTCTCCCAGAGAAAGAGGATCACAGAAGATCCTCACTCTCCCAAAGGGGAATTTCCCTTTCTTACTTGGACTCTCCTTCTGGAGGAGGGATTCCTCATCTGCATTCTGAGCAACCCACATAGAAGATAAGATTGGTTCCCCGAGAAGCAGCCAAAAGCAAAGGTGCAGTGGGGGCGCTTAACCCCTTGGTCCCAGAGATAGAGGTGCCTGAGTGCCCCAGAACCCCTCCATATGGAAAGCCTGGGGTCCGCATCTCCATGAAAGGTACTTTCCTAAAAGCTAGCAAGGACTGAACAGTCCATGAATTGTTTCAGAATGGGCCTTGTAACCTGAGGCCCTTTAGGGACCCACCTCTTCCTTTCTCCCCACCCCCACCTCAGCAGGACTATGCCAACATGTAGGCAGTTACAAAGCTTGCCGGTGGGGGGGGGGGGGGGCTCAGCAACAGTACAAAAGGCCATTTGGCACTGGGCTCTACCCCCCCATGGGGGTCCCGAACATGCCAAAGAAATAACCTCTGAGGTGATCCTGAAGCACCTGGGGCAAAATTTGCAGCCATGGAGTGGGGGGAAAGAGGGGGAGAAAACTCCCATTAAGACTGCAGGTGCAATGGGTCAATGAAAAAAATCCCACTTGCAAAATGAATAGAAAAACTATGATGAAAAGGGAATCCCATAAAGGAATCCTATCAGAATGGCTAGGAAACCTGAGAAGGGAGGCCCAAGCCATCCCTGAAGATCTGAGACTCAGTTGCCGAAGAGCTGTTGCTTTTTAATTTAGTGCTGCAGAAAGGGGACCGTAGACCTCAACTTACCACCCCGTTCAGTGCTAAAGGCAAATAGAGTGGTCCTGTTAACTCTATGGCCCACTAGTGTTGGAAATCATGGGAAACTGTGCTGGACACTGGTCTGCTGTCAGTTCTAGAAGACTTCGGTTACCCAGATTCTGAGCAATGTTGGACCTACTAGGCTCTGCACACATAGGGTCGTCAACTTTTTAAAAGAGAAAAGCCCGCCACCTGTGGCTAGTCATGCTCCGCCCATGCCCACCCGCCGCCCGTCCTTTCCCTGCCCCCTGTCTCACCCCCACTCCACCCTTGCCGCACCCTCTGTTCCTAAAAAATAATTGCAGAAGACAATGTGCAAACTGAACAAGCAAGATTGCTGCACATTCTTAAAAAGAAATTCTGTACTTACAGAATACCCAGCATTGGTTGTACACACACACACAATACAGACAGGCCTTTGTCAATAAATGGGCCCAAAACGAAAAGAGAAATATATAGAGAAAAATTAAACTGAAACTCCAAGAAACCAGACTCCGCATGCAGTGCAACATCAGATAAATAAGAGATGCAGTTCCCCATACTGTGTAAAATCTAAAGGTAGTACCAAAATCCAATCATTAAATTGAAAATAAAATTATTTTTTCTACCTTTGTTGTCTGACCATTTTATTCTTTGATCATGCTGGTTCCGATCTGAGGCTTCTGTTTTCCTGTCTTCTCTTAGCTCTCTTTCTGTGGTCTATAGTCCATCTGCCATTTCTTGTCTCTTCTTTTGTTTTCTTCACTTCCTTCCATCAGCCTATTTCCAGTCCCAGTAACCCTCCCCCAGGGTCAGCCCCCTTTCCAGTCCTCCCCTCCCATTATTTATTTATTTATTTATTTCTTCTATACCGCCCCTTCCAGTGATCAAGGGCGGTTTACATGGAACAAGTTAACAAATTAAGTATACTTCCGTATACATTACATTGAACAGAAAGAAACTTTCCAACTTTTTACATATAATAACAGGTGTAGAAATAAAAACTGTCCAAACTATTTACATAAGTTATTTACAAGTTGTTCTATACAAATGTGTCATTACATTCCAGTGTTAACCCCCTTGTGTTCCCAGGACTGTCAGTGGTGTCCATTACCTTCTAGTCCCCCCCTCCTTCCTCACTGTCCAGCCCCTTCTAATCCAAATACCACCTCAGGTATCAGCTCACTTCCACTCCCAGTGCCACCCCCATGTCAGCTCCCTTCCGGTCACCCTACCCTCTGTCCATCCCCCTTCCAGTGCCATCTCCATGTGCCCCATCCCTTCCAACCCCCCATTACCCAGCCACCTACCAGTCCCATCCCCAAGTGTTAGTTCCCTCCAATCCCACCCCCAGATGTCAGCTCCCTTTCAGGCCCCCCTCAGTACCATCCCCAGGTATCAGCTCCCTCCAGCCCCCATCTCCCCCCCCCCATCTCAGCTCCTATCCAGCCCCTACCTTCCCCTATGTCATCTCCCATCCAGCCCACATCTCCCCCCTATGTCAGCTCCCATCCAGCCCACATCTTCCCCCCCCCATGTCAGCTTCCTTCCAGCCACCTCCTTCACCCCTCTGTCAGCTCCCTTCCAGTGGCCCAGTCCCCACCTCCCCCCATGTCAACTCCTTTCCAGCCCTCACCTTCCCCCCCCCCTTTCAGCTCCCTTCCAGACACCTCCTTATCCCCTCTTTCAGCTGCTTTCCTGCTTCCACTCCACCCCCCCCCCCCCCGTGTCAGTCTATTCCTGCCACCTCCTTCCCCTAGACAGCCGTAGCTCTTGCTTCTTACAGAGCGGCGGCTGCGATAACGCTAATTTAAAAACAAAACCGATGTGGAGCCCCCCGGCCCTATGGAATCTCAGCTACAGTGTCTAGAGCTCAAAAGGAAGTGACGCTATAGGAGGCGGGACACTGCAGCAGGGGCTCCATAGGGCCGGAGGGCTCTGCACCATTTTGTTTATAAAGTAGCATTATTGCAGTTGATGCTCTGTAAGAAGCAGTACACACGACTTCAAGATGAAAGAGGTGTCAGAAAGGGACTGACAGCGGAGGAGAAGGTGAGGCTGCACTGGGGGGACAAGTATCTCAGATGAAAAGCCAATTTTCTGCTCTGGCTGCTCCTGGTCTTGCGGCCAGAGCAAAGAAAATGGCTTTTCAAGGGCCGGTCTTAGATCTCTGCCAGCAGCTGGCCTGGCCATGTAAAAACCAGCTAGGCTGACTGAAAACTGGCCGGTTGGCAACCCTATGCACACAGCCCACGGGACCTTAGTCTGGGCAAGAAGAGCCAGGCCTTATCTGCACTGCTACATCAATCCACAAGCCTTGCCACCTGTTAGAACAGCACTGGCTTCCCATGGTGCTGAAAGGAAATTAGCAGGTATATAAAATTTCTCCTTTGTTCTTAATTCAGGTGTAGTAGAATGGCAGCTCATCCTTTATAATTTTTAACCATTTGGAACACATATTAACAAAAGAAATACTTAGAAAAGAATACGTTTTGCCACACACTGATTAAGGGAACTGAGCTCATAATTTTTTGGTTCAGAAGAATGAAGCATTGTTAGCTGTGTACTTGTTATCAAGCAGTCTGAGAATCACATGCCTACTGCCTTATAATTTATTTTTCCTAAGCTCCAGATCAGAGAGCACATAATAAACTGTAATATAACGGGGCGGGCAGGGATTCCAGGCTGACAGAGACCGCATAGCAATAATAACCCATATGTCCAAGAGAACATTTTGATCTTTGCCATACACCCACATCATCTTTTGCAGGGAAAAATTTGGGATCCCCCAGCTTCTGTTGAACAGTTTCCTATCTGCAGTTGAAATTCGTTTAATTTTGCTGTGATGCTGTTCTACCGAGAATGTGTTTGCTTTCTGTAATCCTTCTACTGTGTGCAGGGGCGGCCCAAGGGAGGTGCGGGGCCATGTGCGGAGACTCGGTGCGGGGCCTCATTTGCATAAATATTTGCATAATGTTACCATACACTAACTTTTAGTAAACATGCCTCTTCATGAGTGTATGGATAAAGAAAGACAAAGATTTCTACATTACTATAATCCAGTGCCAACCGCCAGGCACATTAGGAACTACTACAAACACTGCCCATTTAGAACCCATAGCAAACCCACCATATCCTAACAGCACTACCAGGACTCATAAAGCACCATACACTACCTATCAAAAGGCAACACTGCAAATATTAAACCAATACATTTCAGAGAATAACAATACATGACCTACTGGGGAAAGAGAACAAGTGACAATGTCAAATAGGAATTACATAAACAGACTACCTCAGCTCAGTTACACATGCAGAACATAGACCATCACCAAACAAGGAATCACAATTTAAAAACAGGAAGACAATAATTAAACTGGGAACCCTAAAAGCCAAACTTGGAATGTACAACAACAATGTAGAAATAAAACTATAAATTAATTTCCTCTTGTACTAAACAAAGCACAGACATTAATGATGCGCATTTCCCAGGGCTGACATATTCCAGTTAATAAATTCAAAATAAAGAGATATCTTTGTACCTTTTGTGCATTTTTTTTTCAGTTGCAATTGTTCCAGCCACTTTCTTCTAGTTTATTTGTGTCTTCTGCTATCTCTCCATCGTCTGCTGTCCATTTGTCCTTTCTTCTCTTCTAGTTTTTTTCCATTCTCTCTCTACATCTGCTTTAACATAATAATCTTTCTCCTTTTGCTCTTTCCTCAATCCTATTTCATCCACTCAAATTTTACCCCTCCATCCTCAATCCCCACTTAGTCTCCCAATACCCGGCCAATTGTACATTTTTCTTCCCTCCCACACAAAATATTTTCCCCTCTCCATTTCATTCTCCCAGCCCCATCCCCTTCTAATCTCCCCCAACATCAGCTCCCTTTTAGTTCCAGCCCCACCCAGTATCCGCTCCCTTCTAGTCCCCACATCAGTCCATTTCCAGTCCTGGCCCCCCATCAGTCCATTTCCAGTCCTAGCTCCCCCATCCATTTCCAGTCCTATCCGAGTCCCTTCATCAGCTCATTTCCAATACCAGCCTCCCATCAGCCCATTTCTAGTCCTTTCCTAGCCCCACCATCAGCCCATGTTAAATCCTAGCTCCCCTCCACTCAGCCCATTTCTAATCCAAGCCCCCCATGAGCCTACTTCCAGTTCTAGCCCCTCCATGAGTCCATTTCAATCCAAGCCCCCACCACAGCCCATTTCC
Source organism: Ichthyophis bannanicus (assembly GCA_033557465.1). NCBI lineage: Eukaryota > Metazoa > Chordata > Amphibia > Gymnophiona > Ichthyophiidae > Ichthyophis > Ichthyophis bannanicus. Next base: position 1,022,715,839 of record CM066033.1, on the reverse strand, counting down.
AATCTTAGCTCCCCCCAACACCCAATTCCCAGTCCTATCCTAGCCCCTCCATCAGCCCATTTCTTGTCCTAACTCCCTCCCCTAAGAGCCCATTCCAAGCCCCCCTTCCCATCAGCTATTTGCAGTTCAAGCCCCCTTCCACTCAGCCCATTTCCATTCCAAGTCCCCCTCCCCATCAACTATTTGCAGTTCAAGCCCCCCACTTCCCCTCAGCCCATTTCCATTCCAAGCCCCGTCCCAATCAGCTATTTGCAGTTCAACCCCCCCACTTCCCCTCAGCCCATTTCCATTCCAAGCCCCGTCCCCAACAGCTATTTGCAGTTCAAGCCCCCGTCCACTCAGCCCATTGCCCGTCCTAGCAACCCCCAACCCATTACCAGTCCTAGCCCCCCATAGCCCACTCCCAGTCCTAAGCCCACCGGCCCATTTCCAGTCCTAATCCCCCATCACCCAATTTTCAGTTTAAGCCCCCCCATAGCCCATTACCAGTCCTAACCTCCCCATCAGCCCACTCCCAGTCCTAATCCCCCATCACCCAATTTTTAGTTTAAGCCCACCCATAGCCCATTACCAGTCCTAACCCCCATCAACCCACTTCCAGTCCTAATCCCACCAGCCCATGTCCAGTCCTATTCCCCCATCACCCACTTTTTCGTTTAAGCCCCCCCATAGCCCATCACCACTCCTAACCCCCCCAGCGCCCATCACCACTCCTAACCCCCCCAGCCCAGTGCCCATCACCACTCCTAACCCCCCCAGCCAGCCCAGTGCCCATCACCACTCCTAACCCCCCCAGCCCAGTGCCCGTCACCACTCCTAACCCCCCCCAGCCAGCCCACTGCCCAACCCCACTCCTACCCCCCCCCCCAGCCAGCCCAGTGCCCATCACCACTCCTAACCTCACAGCCCAGCCCAGCCCAGGAAATTTTTAAAATAAAAAAAAGCTGTCTGCTGCCGCTTCCGGGGCCGCCGCGGCAGAATCGAGTGTGCCGCGGGGCCCCCCCTGCCCAGCAGAGCCTGCCCTCCCCTGTATCCACCTCTCTCTTTCAGCTGCAGTCAGTCACATGCGCCGGCTTTCAGAGCGCGCAGGGACTAGTTTCCCTTTCGGGGCTCTCTTAAGCCCGCGGGGGCTGATGGGAACTTCCCATCAGCCCCCGCGGGCTTAACAGAGCAGCGAGGGAGAAACTCTCCCCTCGCCCTCTGAAAGCCGGCGCGTGTGACTGACTGCAGCTGAAAGAGAGAGGTAGATACAGGGGAGGGCAGGCTCTGCTGGGCAGGGGGGCCCCGCGGCACACTCGATTCTGCTGCGGCGGCCCCGGAAGCGGCAGCAAACAGCTTTTTTAAATTTTTTTTTTCATTTTACTTTTGGATCAGAATGTTTTTTGCGCGGGGCCCCCTGAAACGCGGGGCCCTGTGCAAAAAACATTCTCGCTCAATGGACGGGCCGGCCCTGACTGTGTGACTGATTAAGGGAAGTATATTACTGCTTAGATAGTAACTTAGTCATCGCAATGGGTCAAAGGTTTGAGAAGAAAGTTTACCTGATGTTACAGACATAGCACAGAGGTGATCCTTTTGATCTCAGAGAAACAAGCATGAGGCAGTCCTAACAGGGGTTCTACAGGTCAAACAACGGTAAGGATTTGAGAGTTTATTTTTATTAAATTGCTAGCTTTCTGACTGGGAGCTCTTAAAAGGGTTTTGGTATATTTTTAAAGCATAGTTACATTCTTTGTGGTGCTTTAGTAGAACTATTTTCTTTGGACTAGGTTTTAAACTCTAGTAACCTTTTCAGCTTTTGTGAAACTGCTGACACCTAATCAGGTGTTAGTTCCCTCCCTACCCACCCCAACTCCCACCCACCCCTAGTGGGCAGTCTTGCTTTATAGGGAACCTCCCCATTTAACGAAGCACAGGGACTTGGAACAGCACATTTTGAATATGATTATGGAGATTTAACTGCTGTTTCTCGGAAAGGACAGCTGGGAAACCAGCTGGTACTTTGGTAGATCTCTCTCTTTTTGCTTTAACAGATACCTAAGCTTCATGAACAGAACAATGGCTGGGAAAAATCGTATCGCTAAAGCTATTGCCCCCGTTACAGCTTCTGCCTCTGTCCAGACAGAGGTCCCAATGCCAGTTGAAGGACTGGTTCCATGTGCAGGGTGCCTGCATGCTGAAACTCTGAGGAAAAAGTGGAAGGACTCAGAGGAGATGGCGAGGCTGAGGAGCATTCAAGACAGTGAGAAGTACATTGATGAGATGCTTCTTGCAGCAAACAAGCTCTCCAGCATAGGAGAAGATGGGTGCCAACAGAATGACAAAGGTTGGACACAAGTCACCAAGGCCTGCAGAATCACCAATCCAACTTCTCCAGCCCTTGAATTGGAGAACCATTATGCAGCCCTGGAAGTGGAGGAGGAGGTGAAAGCATCCCTGGAAAGGGAAGAACCAGAGCTCAAGTACCCCAAAGTTGCAGAATCAGTGACCACAAGGAAGCGAAGGGTAGTGGTGGTTGGTGACTCTCTTCTGAGGGGTACTGAGGCGTCCATCTGCCGACCAGACTTGATGTCCAGAGAGGTATGCTGTCTGCCTGGTGCCAAAATCCAAGATGTTAGGGAGAGTTTGCCGAGACTCATCAAGCCCACTGACTATTACCCAATGTTGCTAATCCATGTCGGAACAAATGATACTGCCAGGTATCCCTCTGAGCGTATCAAAAATGACTTCATGGCTCTGGGACAGAGGGTGAAGCAGTTAGGTGCACAGGTGGTGTTCTCTTCAATTCTCCCTGTTGAGGGTAAAGACCAAGGCAGAGAGGCTCGCATCCTGGAGATGAATGCATGGCTGGTGTCATCAAGAGCGTTTTGGTTTCCTAGACCATGGGATGCTGTTCCAAGGGTTGCAGAGCAGAGATGGCATCCATCTGTCCAAGAAAGGTCGACGTGTTTTCAGTAGTAGACTGGCTAATCTACTGAAGAGGGCTTTAAACTATATTCGTTGGGGATGGGTGAAGAAAGCCCCCAGGTAAGTGATACATTAAATACATTTATGGAAATGGGTAACAGGGGTAACATATGGAAAGCAGTGTGTATAAATGCCCGTAGCATGGGAAATAAGATCCCTGATGTTGAAGCTTTGGTGGGAGTGGCCAACTTGGATTTAGTGGCAATTACAGAAACATGGTTCACAGAAAACCATGACTGGGATGTAACTGTACCTGGCTATACTTTGTTCAGAAAGGACAGGGTAGGAAGAAGGGGAGGAGAAGTGGCACTATATGTAAAAAATACTATTAAAGCTTTGGAATTACAAAGCTTAAAAGGGAGAGAGGAGGCATTGTGGGTTAAACTAGAAAGAGGGAAAGAGAAATCTATTTGCATTGGTGTGATATACAGACCTCCCTCACAAGAGGAAGAGGTGGACAGAGAATTAATTGAAGACATATGCAGCATTGCTAGGAAAGGGGAAGTGCTACTGATAGGGGATTTCAATATGCCAGATGTTGTTTGGCACATTCCTGCTGCAGTATCATCTGGAAGTAGAGAGATCCTGGATTCTCTACAGGGAGAACTATTCAAGCAATTGGTAACAGACCCCACACGTGAAGGGGGCCATACTGGACATGGTGCTTACCAATGGTGAAAGTGTTTCTGATGTTATAGTGGGAGACCATTTTGCATCCAGTGATCACCAGATGGTGTGGTTCAGTATTAGGCCTAGGGCTGTTAGAATCCATTCATAGCTGAGGGTCTTAGACTTTAGGAAGATTAACTTTGCCAGGATGTGCCAATACCTCAGGGAGTCGTTAGCGGGATGGGAACAGCTGAGGGATGTAGAAAAACAGTGGGCAAAACTGAAAGGGGATATTTTAAGGGTAACGAAACTTTTTGTTAAAATGGTAAATAACGGTAAAAGGAAAAGGAGACCGCTATGGCTTTCGAAAGAAGTAGCTGAAAAATTGAAGAAAAAGAGGGAGGTCTTCATGAAATACAAGAGATCACAGAGAGAGGAAGACAGGCATCTATATTTGGAAAAACGTAGAGAAGCTAGCTAAGTAGTCAGGAAAGCAAAGATTCAAAAAGAGGAGGAAATAGCCAATACAACAAAATGGGGGGGATAAGACATTTTTCAGATATGTTAGTGAGAAGAGGAAGGGCAAAAGTGGTATTGTCAGACTCAAGGGTGAAGGGGAGGAATATGTAGAAGCTGATGAGGATAAAGCGGAATTGCTTAACAAATATTTCTGTTCTGTGTTCACAGATGAAGAACCAGGAGCAGGACCTCAGAAAACACCCACAAACAGGAACAGAAGCGAGGGACATCTTGAACAATTTTCAGAAGACTGTGTTCGTGAGAAACTAGCTAAACTTAAAGTAGACAAAGCGATGGGACCAGATGGGATACACCCTAGAATACTGAGGGACCTTGGGGACGTTCTAGCAGCTCCACTGACTGACCTATTCAATGCCTCATTGGAATCAGGAGTGGTGCCAAAGGACTGGAGAGAGGCTCATGTGGTGCCTTTACACAAAAGCAGAATTAAGGATGTGGTTGAAAACTACAGGCCGGTTAGTTTAACTTTGGTAGTGAGTAAATTATTGGAAACGCTTCTGAAAGAGAAAATAGTGAGATTTCTGGAGTCCAGCGGATTACAGGATCTGAGGTAGCATGGATTCACCAGAGGCAGGTCTTGTCAGACAAATCTGATTGATTTCTTTGACTGGGTGACCAGGGAGTTGGACCGAGGGAGAGCCCTAGATGTGGTGTATTTAGATTTCAGTAAAGCCTTTGACACTGTTCCTCACAGGCGGCTTATAAACAAATTGAGCACCCTAGGGATGGACCCTAAAGTTACTGCTTGGGTTAGAAATTGTTTCTGTGGGAGGCGACAAAGAGTAGAGGTAAATGGAGCTCACTCTGAGGAGAAGGATGTTACCAGTGGTGTGCCCCAGGGTTCGGTCCTTGGTCCGATTCTTTTTAACATCTTTGTTAGAGATATAGCAGAAGAGCTGTCGGGTAAGGTTTGCCTCTTTGCGGATGATACCAAAATCTGCAATAGTGTAGACACCCAGGAAGGTGTACATAACATGAGGAGGGATCTAGCTAAGCTTGAAGAATGGTCTAGAATTTGGCAGCTGGGATTTAATGTTAAAAAATGTAAGGTCATGCATTTGGGCTGCGGCAATCCAAGGGAGCAATATAGTATAGGGGGTGAAGTCCTTTTGTCCACTAAAGAAGAGCGGGACCTAGGCGTGGTTGTGTCTGATGATCTTGAAGTAGCTAAACAGGTAGAAAAGGCGACGGCAAAAGCTAGAAGGATGCTTGGGTGCCTACGGAGAGGAATGGCTAGCAGAAAAAAGGAGGTGATAGTGCTTCTATATAAGTCTTTGGTGCAACCATATTTGGAGTATAGTGTGCAATTCTGGAGACCGCACCTTCAAAAGGATGTGAACCGAATGGAGTCGGTGCAGAGGAAGGCTACTAAAATGGTTAGTGGTCTTCACTATAAAGCATATGAGGACAGACTTAAGGAAAGGCGGGATAGAGGTGATATGATTGAGATGTTAAATACCTCCGTGGCATAAATGTTGAGGGAGAGAGCCTCTTTCAATTGAAAGCAAGTTCTGCTACGAGGAGACATGGGATGAAGGTGGATAGATTCAGGAGTGATATGCGGAAATATTTCTTTACGGAAAGAGTGGTGGATCCTTGGAATAGTCTCCCAGTGGATGTGGTAGAGATGAGGACAGTAACTGAATTCAAAAAAGCATGTGACAAACACAGGATCTCTAAAGGAAAAAAGGGGACTGTTGTAGTTGTTGATATGGAAGGACAGTCTAGATAGGCCATGTGGTTTTTTTCTGTCGTCATATTTCTATGTTTCTATGACAATTGTCATTTATGTTAACATGAGGGGGCATTTTTATAAATATTTATCCATGTTTAAAGCATGCTTTATACACAAAAGAAGCGTATCATAATATAGCTTAGTCATATATGCAGGTACAAAATACACTTACCAAAAGATCACGTGTACTTTTGCATGGACTATGTGTAGGGTTCGCCCATGAACTAGGCAATTGCCTAGGGCTGCTGACCCTGGTGGGTGGCCTGGCTCCCCCCCCCCCCCCCAGTGAAGTGGCAGTTGATCAGCAGGCTTTAAAATGTCCCCGCATATGTGTGCAATTGCTGCCTGACACTCCTGCCCTGTCTAACAGGAAGTTGCATTGGAGAGGTGCACAGAAGCTGCAGGCTGTGAGCACATGGGCACTTTAAAGGCTTGATGTACTGAAGCAGTGGCTGAACTGATGCACTGAAATAGCAGCTGAAGGGATGTTGTGCTGCCCCCCACCCCCATCAGCAAATGGATTCTGAGGGGGAAACATGGCAGGCTGGGCAGCGCCACAACTGGGGGGGGCTCACTAAGCATCTGCCTAGGGGGGCAGAAACCCTTGGGCCGACCCTGACTATGTGTAGGCATGCCTGAGGGCATAGTTTGGGTGGAAGAAAGGAAGAATTGCAACATACAAAATAAGTGTAAGCACACACAGAAGATTCACACCCACAAATGTACATAAAATGTGTGTATGAATCTGCTGTAAAATGTGTGTATGAATCTGCTGTAAAATGTGTGTATGAATCTGCTTTCTGTTGACACTAGATCTGGGTATGTTATAAAAGCACATAGGGAAACTATATTGTTTTTATAAACTAGGCTTAAAACAGGCACTTTCATGTACTTTTTACCCATGCACCTTGTAAGATTATTACCCCAGGGAGGGAAACTTTCAAAAGACATTTATTGGGTCAATAGGCTGAAATGTGCTTACACTGTAGGTGGCTAAAAGTACATGTGGGGATCAACAATACACATGCTTTTACCCATGGGAACAGAAAATGGGCTCAGAGGTGTGGGTGGGTTGGGGGAAACAACAATATGCATAGCTAGGGATTTTCAAAAGTATACAAGCTTTTCTAGTTAAAAAAAAAATTGTTTCAGAAAACACAGGCGCAAATCTCTGTGATATTCTTTCAATTCTCTTCTGTCTACTCTAATGTATATAAGAGGGGCTGGTTCTGAGGCGGACAGCAAAGCTTCGTGTGCAGACAGTGGACCGTGGCGGCTGCGCCCTTGGAAGCGAGACAAGGCTGCTTCCTTTCGCGCGCTTTGAGCACCAGGGGGTGGGGCCGGGTGCCGGACAGCTCGTTGAGCGTATAGCCAACGGCTGCAGGAGGCTGTGTTCCCAGTGCAGGATTTTTTGTGTGCAGGCTCTGGTATAGATTTGGTTAGGTGTAGATATAGCTGGATATATATATACTCTAGTTTTTTGTTATAGGGTTAAAAAAAAAAAGGAAAAGAGAACTGTTTTATTCCACGAGGTAAGATGCCAGCTAGGCATCAGTGCCTACTTTGTGCAGCCTGCAAAAGTTCGGTTTCCGAAGCAGGAGTCTGTAGAGGCTGCGCCATGGAGGCGGCTGCAGCTGAGCAGGGGCTGCAGACTGGTGGCTCTCCAGATCCAGTGGCTGTGGTTTCTCAGGAGTCGGCGGAACCCCTGGTAGGACTCCTGAGGGAACGTTCTGCCCTGTCTTTGAATTGGGAGCAGCAACTGGAGCCTCAGCCACAACCGGGGACCTCCTAGGGAGAGGTAGGTCTGGGGAAAGGATTTTCCCCGGAGTTTGTTTTGTTGTTGCATAAAGCTTTTTGTTTGCATCAGCAGGGCAGTCGAGGACGCACTCGAAAGCGTGGGGCACAGCCCAAGCCGCTGGTGGAGGCAGTGGTTCCATCTAAGCAAGCCAGAACCCTGGAGGAGGAGAACCCTCATTCCCCTGATTCGGAAACTCTGGAAAGGGAGACTTCCGAACAAGAGCTGGGGGAGGAGGAAGAAGAGCTCGAGGAGGGGGAAATCCCTGAGGAGCAGGCAAGAATTGTAAGGGTCTTTCAGCGAGAAGAGCTGCCGGCCTTAATTGGAGAGTCCCTGAAGGTGCTTAACATGGCAGAGGTCCCGGAGCAGGAAGAGGAGTTGGAAGATCCGTTAATCCAGGCTGTAAGGACTTCCCAGAAGGTATTTCCTGTACACAAGGTAGTACGGCAAATGATCCAGGAAGAGTGGGACCAGCCAGAGGCAGGTTTGAGGGGCGTGCGATCGATGTCACGCTTGTACCCTCTGCCCAAAGCAGAGAAGGAGTTGTTCAAGTCGCCGAGAATGGACGCAGCTGTATCCGCAGTAACTAAGAAGACTACGATACCGGTGGAAGGCAGTACAGCCTTAAAAGATGCCCAAGACAAGAAGCTAGACACTTTGTTGAAACAAGCCTTTGACATTAGTGCTTTGGCACTTCAAGCGTCAGTATGCAGGGCCTGGGTGGCCCGGGCTTGCCTGCGGTGGTCTCAACAGCTGCAGATGGCAGAGGAGCCTTCGACTGGACCGCAGGGAGAGGCCGCTAAAATGGGAGTCCGGAGCAGCCTATCTGGTGGAAAGTCAATACGATCTTATTAGGAGTCTGTCCAAAAACATGTCATCCGTGGTGGCGGCTCGGCGGTACCTTTGGCTCCGCAATTGGACGGCGGACGGTTCGTCCAAAGCCTGGTTTGGTAGACTCCGTTTTAGGGGTAAGCTTCTTTTTGGGGAAGATTTGGACAAGTTGGTGAAGGAGTTAGTCAAAAGGAGGCAGACTGCCGGAGGATAGGCCTAAACAGGGTCGCTTTGCGGGCCCTGGACGTTTTCAGCAGAGGGACTCCCGCAAATTTTGTCCAGCTCGGTAGACCTCCTTTCAGAGGGGCTGGTTTGCTTCAAGGGGACAAGGCTTCCGGGGGTTTCGGGGAGCGGGAAGAGGTTTTGGAACCTCCCCTTCCACCTCCGCCCACAGAAAGACTCAATGAAGCTACGGGGACTTGGGCGGAAGTGCTGCCGGTAGGATGTCGGTTGTGGCAGTTCCTTCCCGCCTGGGCCCGGGTTACATCCGACCGGTGGGTCTTGGAGGTAGTAAGGGACAGTTATGCCTTAGAGTTTGCAAGGCCAGTGCTCCCGTCTTTTGTCCAGTCGCCGTGCAAGTCTTAGGCCAAGCGAGCGGCAGTGCAGGAAACCTTGTCAAGGCTGTTGGCCTTGAAAGCGGTGGTCCCGGTCCCAAAGGACTAATGCAGTTCAGGTCGATACTCCATCTATTTTGTAGTCCCAAAGAAGGAGGGCTCCCTAAGACCAATTCTGGACCTAAAAAGGGTCAATAGGTGCCTGCGGGTTCCCCATTTCCGGATGGAAACTCTGAAGTCAGTGATCGTGGCTGTCCGGCAGGGGGAATTCTTAATATCTCTAGACCTCACCGAGGCATATTTACATATTCCCATCAGGGAGTCTCATCAGCAGTTTCTGCGCTTCGCGGTACTGATGGTACACTTTCAATTCCAAGCGCTACCGTTCGGCCTGGCAACAGCTCCATGTACTTTCACCAAGGTAATGGTGGTGGTTGCGGCGGCATTACGCAAACAAGGGATTCTAGTTCATCCTTACCTGGACGATTGGTTGATCAGGGCCAAGTCCAAGGACAAGAGTTTGAAGGCGATGTCCAGAGTGGTCGCCTTCCTCCGAAGCTTAGGGTGGGTAATGAATCTGTCAAAGAGCAGGTTGGTTCCTACTCAGGTATTCGAGTATCTAGGAGCAAGATTCGACATGGTGGCAGGCAAGGTTTTCTTGCCAGCTCAGAGAGTGGAAGGTCTGCATCGGCTGATAAGAGAGTTTGTGGATCAGAAGGCACTGTTGGCGTAGCACTACCTGCATGTGCTGGGAACTATGGCGGCGACATTAGAGCTGGTTCCCTGGGCCAGAGCCCATGTGCGTCCCTTACAGAGGTCACTTCTACGGCGATGGTCTCATCAGTGTCAGCCTTTGTCTGTGACGCTTCCATGTTCCTTAGAAACCAAGGAGGCTCTTCAGTGGTGGTTCTACCCGGTGGCTCTAGAGCGGAATGCCCCTCGAACCCCCGCAGTGGGTGCAGGTAACGACGGATGCGAGTTTGTCTGGCTGGGGAGCCCACTGCGAGGGGCGATTTTCCCAGGGCCTCTGGAGTGCTCAGGAATCCCTGTGGCCCATCAACAGGTTAGAGTTGAGGGCAGTGACCCTAGCTCTTGACGCATTCCAGTTTTGGATTCGCAGAAGGGCAGTCAGAGTTCTTTCGGACTGCATCAACAGGCAGGGAGGCACCAGCAGCCTGTTGTTGGAAGAAGAAGCAGGAAGCCTCTTAGAATGGGCCGAGGCTCATCTGTTGACTCTGTCAGCTCAACACGTGGCCGGAGTGGAAAATGTTACAGCTGACTACCTCAGCCGACACAAGGTGGATCACAGCGAGTGGATACTCTGCCAGGAAGTCTTCCATCAGCTGGAACGTAGGTGGGGACAGCCGGTCATGGACCTGATGGTGAGCTGGGAGTCGGCCAAAGCCAGCCGATTCATCAGCAGACGGAAGGAGAGAATGTCAGAGGGTCTGGACGCCCTGGTTCAAAGGTGGCCCGCAGAGGGGTTGCTGTATGTATTTCCTCCGTGGGCACTCATAGGCAGAGTTCTGCAAAGGATAGAGGCACATTAGGGCTTAGTGGTACTGATAGCTCCGGAATGGCCAAGGAGACCGTGATGTGCCGGCTTGATGCGTCTGTTGGCAGACAGGCCGTGGCGTCTACCAGTAAGGAAGGATCTTCTCACTCAGGGTCCAGTGAGAATGCCGCAGGTGGATCGGTTCTCGCTTACGGCCTAGCTATTGAAAGGGCAAGGCTACGCAAGCGGGGCAGTGATCTCAACCTTTCTGAAGATGCGCAAGTGCTCAACCTGTCTAGCGTATCTGAGAGTTTGGCAAATTTTTGAGAATTGGTGTGGGGAGCGACAGATGAGGCCGTTAAAAGCTTCCATCCTGGAGGTATTGGAGTTTTACAGGATGGCTTTCAGAAAGGTCTGGCTGCCAGTTCCTTACGAGTTCAGCTCACAGCTATTTCCTGTTACAGAGGTAAGGTTTTGGGAAGGCTGTTAGGCGAGCATCCTGATGTAGTCCGTTTCCTAAAGGCAGTGAGACGTTTGAGGCCACAAAGAAGGGTGACCGTCCCGCCTTGGGATCTTAACCTGGTTTTGGATTCCCTGGCGGGAGAACCGTATGAGCCAGTGGAGGGAGGAGTAGCCTAGTGGTTGGGGCAAGGTACTTCAGGCCGGAAGGTCGGGGGTTCAAATCCCACTAGAGGACAGCAACCTTGGGCCGGAAGGACTGGGGTTTCTAGTCCCACAGATGCTCCTTGTGGTCTTGAGCAAGCCACTTAACCCTCCATTGCCCATGTTCCCTGTAAGTATTAGTGTATGTGTCTCATATCCCCATGTGTTAAATGTATCCCCCAATTGTGTTGTGACCACTTTGATTGAAGGATTAGGCGGTATACAAAACTGTCTAAATAAATAAATCTTGCTTCATTAAAAGATTTGACTCTCAAGACTGTTTTTCTGGTGGCCATTTGTTTGGCCAGACGAGTGTCGGAGTTGCAAGCATTGTCCTATTCTCCGCCCTTCCTCGTTTTTTTCAAAGATAAGGTGGTTTTGAGGACGGTTCCTTTGTTCTTGTGCAAGGTGGTTTCCCTGTTCCATGTGAATCAATCTGTTTTTCTTCCGTCCTTTGTCGGGGTAGGGCAAGAAGAGAGTGACGCATGTTTACGGAGGTTGGATGTGCGTAGGATTTTGAGGCGTTACCTGAAGCATGCGGAGGTGTTCCGCAAGTCACAGAGGTTGTTTGTGCTTTTTGGGGGGCCGCACAGAGGAGAAGTGGCGGCCAAAGCTTCAGTTTCAAGGTGGATCAGGGAGACCATTGCTTCTGCATATCTCCTGAGAGGTCGGCAGCTTCCTCTGGGGTTCCGGGCTCATTCCACTTGAGCTCAGGCTACCTCTTGGGTGGAGTATAGTTTGGTTCATCCTTTGGAGATCTGTAGGGCGGCTACATGGTCCTCCTTGCATACTTTTGCCAGGCACTACCGATTGGATGTTCAGGCGGCAGCAGATGCTGGTTTTGGGAGAGTGGTACTTCGGTCCGGTTTGGCAGGCCCCTCCCATGCTTGAACTGCTCTGTTACATCCCAGAAGAAAGGGACTAGACTGGAGAGATGCTTAGGAAAAAGTAATTAGACCTTACCTGCTAATTAGTGTTCCTGAAGGATCTCCAGTCTAGTCCCTTTTCCCGCCCGGAATGAGAGAGGTTTTCCAGTCCAAAGAAGTTCAGAAGGATGGTTAGCTTGGCAGAAGTTTGCCTTCAGGTTTCGGTGCCGAAGTGGAAGAGGCAGTTACAGGGCACTGATATCACAATTGAAATTGACTTGGCTTTCAGTACGGGAAGGCCATGTGTCAGGTAAGCCTCCTCCTTCAAAGGGAGGGTTGGGACGTCCCTTCCTGGGAGGGGGGGGAGTTTTTTTCTGTTTAAAAAGTTTGTAGTTAGTCATGTTTGTTTTTGTTGTCTCTCCGTTAGGTCTGCTTTGTTAACAGGATACTGAAGCTGGTGGGTGGTGCCAGTGATTATATATCCTGAGGGATCAAAGAATGACGTACTCAGTCTCCAAGCTGCTAGAAGAGGAGCACAACCCAGAAGAAAGGACTAGACTGGAGATCCTTCAGGAACACTAATTAGCAGGTAAGGTCTAATTACTTCTTATGGAGTATTGTGGTAAACCAATTAGTAGAGCATTGCAGTAGTCCAAACAGTTCATTTTTAAGGAATGTAGCAGAATCTTCACAGATATGGAACCTAGAAAAGGTATAATTTAATTTTATGAGTCTTAAAACAAAAAAATGACTTATGTATTAACTTGGAGATTTGGGAGGAAAAGATCCAAATCCTTGTCAATGATTCCAAGGGAGGTAATAGTATTTTTAATGGGAATAAACTTCCCTGCCATTTGAGGTATAAAATTGCAATCTTCCAGTTCTTTGAAGAATCAAACAGCAGGTATTTTTTTTCGTTTTACATTAAGGGCTAATCTATTAGTAATTAATCATTCTGCTATTTTCTTTAAAAGATGGGCGTTTTTTGAAAGGAGGAATGCCGGTTGTCATGAGCAATAAGTATCTAGATCTCATCAGTGTGTGTACTGTATGTACACTGAGGCTCTCTATCAATGTGGTGAGAGGTGCAATGAATAAATTAAAGAGTAGGGGATAAGATTGATCTCAAGGGAACCCTGCACTTTAAAGAAAATTCTTTCAAACTGGATTTTTCAAGCTTAACTCTGAATGACCAGAAGCAAATTTAGGACTAGGATCAATCTAAGGCAACGAAGGTAATTCCAAGTTCTTCCATTCTGGACAATAAGACTATGATCTACCAGGTCAAAGGCTGCCAGTTGCAGCAAGAGGATTGTTTTTCCTCCATCCAGATGAGAGAACTTCTTACCATGGAAGGGGATGAGCAATTTTTTAGTGTTATGAAATACCCTACATCCAGATTGTTTTGGATGAAGTGTTATTTGCTTGTTTGTGGTGATCTCAACCACATTATAAAGAACAAAATTACTGAACATATAAATACTCATGGTTTAATGGAACAAAGCCAAATGGATTTGGCCAAGGAAAATCTAATCTCACTAATCTGATATTTTTTTAAAATTGTGAATAAACAGGTATATAAAGGTGAGCCAGTTGATATAGATTATCTGGATTTTCATAAAGCCTTTAGCAGAGTCCCTTTTAAGAGACTCTTTAGGAAATTAAAAAGTCATGAAAGAGGAGGCAGTATACTGTTGTGCATCAGGAACTGGTTTAAAAGATAGAAAACAAAGTAGGGATAAATGGCCAATTTTCTCAAAGGAGAAAGGTGAATAGTCAAATACCTCAGGGATCTGTGCGGGGCCCACTGCTTTAACATATTTATAAATGGCCTGGAAATGGGAACTGTGAGTGAGGTGATAAATAATTTCATGTTGCCTGCAAACTTGAACTTGTTAGAACACAGGAGTATTGTAAAAAAAAAATTGCAAGATGACCTGAAAATTGGGAGACTGGGCGTCCAAATGGCAGATGACATTTCATGTGGACAAGTGCAAAGTTATGCACTTAGGGAAGAACAATCCAAAGCTACAGTTACATGTTGCAAGGTTTCACATTAGGAATTGCCACCCAGGAAAAGGATCTGGACGTCATTGTGGATAATACATTGAAACCCTCTGCCCAGTGTGTAGTATCGGCCAAAAAAGCAAATAGAATGCTAGGAATCATAAAGAAAGGAATGGAGAATAAAACCAAGGATATTGTGGGCAATTCTGATCATCGTATCTTAAAAAGGATATAGCGAAATTAAAAATGGTACAGAGAAGAGCAAGCAAAATGATAAAGGGGTTGGAAGTATATCCCCCTACAAGAAAAGGTTAGGGCTTTTCAGCTTGGAAAATAAATGGCAAAGGGGAGATATGATAGAGGTCTATAAAATAATGAGTGGAGTGGAACAGATAAAAGTAGATCAGTTGTTTCCTCCTTCAAGAAGTAAAGACTAGGGGACACGTAATGAACTTACAATGTAGCACATTTAAGATAATCAGAGAAAATATTTTTTTTCATTAAATGCATAATCAAACTCTGGAATTCGTTGCTAGAGGATGTAATAAAAGCTGTTAGTGTAACTGGATTTAAGAGTTTTGGACAAGTTCCTGGTGGAAAAGTCCATTATCCATTATTACATAGAAACATAGAAATGTGATGACAGAAAAAGACCACATGGCCTATCTAGTCTGTCCTTCCATATCAACAACTACAACAATCCCATTTTTACCTTTAGAGATCCTCTGTGTTTGTCCCATGCTTTTTTGAATTCAGTTACTGTCCTCATCTCTACCACCTCCACTGGGAGACTATTCCACAGATCCACTACTCTTTCCATAAAGAAATATTTCCGCATATCACTCCTGAATCTATCTCCCTTCACCCTCATCCCATGTCCCCTCGTAGCAGAACTTGCTTTCAATTGAAAGAGGCTCTCTCCCTGAACATTTATGCCACGGAGGTATTTAAACATCTCAATCATATCACCTCTATCCCGCCTTTCCTCTAAGGAGTACATATTAAGATCCTTCAGTCTGTCCTCATATGCTTTATAATGAAGACCACTAATCATTTTAGTAGCCACCCTCTGCACCGACTCCATCCTGTTCACATCCTTTTGAAGGTGCGGTCTCCAGAATTGCACACTATACTCCAAATGAGGTCGCACCAAAGACTTATACAGAAGCATTATCACCTCCTTTTTTCTGCTAGCCATTCCTTTCCATATGCACCCAAGCATCCTTTTAGCTTTTGCCATCGCCTTTTCTACCTGTTTAGCTACTTTAAGATCATCAGACACAACCACGCCTAAGTCCCTCTCTTCTTTAGTGGACGAAAGTACTTCACCCCCTATACTATATTGCTCCCTTGGATTGCTGCAGCCCAAATGCATGACCTTACATTTTTTAACATTAAATCCCAGCTGCCAAATTCTAGACCATTCTTCAAGCTTAGCTAGATCCCTCCTCATGTTATGTACACCTTCCTGGGTGTCTACTCTATTGCAGATTTTGGTATCATCCGCAAAGAGGCAAACATTACCCGACAGCCCTTCCGCTATGTCACTAACAAAGATGTTAAAAAGAATTGGACCAAGGACAGATCCCTGGGGCACACCACTGGTAACATCCTTCTACGCAGAGTGAGCTCCATTTACTTGTATTCTTTGTCGCCTTCCACCCAACCAATTTCTAACCCAAGCAGTAACTTTAGGGTCCATCCCTAGGGTGCTCAGTTTGTTTATAAGTCGCCTGTGAGGAACAGTGTCAAAGGCTTTACTGAAATCTAAATACACCACATCTAGAGCTCTCTCTCGGTCCAACTCCCTGGTCACCCAGTCAAAGAAATCAATCAGATTTGTCTGACAAGACCTGCCTCTGGTGAACCCATGCTGCCTCGGATCCTGTAATTCGCGGGACTCCAGAAACCTCACTATTTTCTCTTTCAGCAGCGTTTCCAATAATTTACTCACCACCGAAGTTAAACTAACCGGCCTGTAGTTTTCAACCATATCCTTACTTCCGCTTTTGTGTAAAGGCATCACATGAGCCTCTCTCCAGTCCTTCGGCATCACTCCCGACTCCAACGAGGCACTGCAAAACTCCACTGCTTACTCCTGGAATAAGCAGCATGGAATCTATCTACCTTTTGGGAAACTGATGAGTACAGTACTTGTGACCTGAATTAGCCACTGTTGGGAAACAGGATACTGGGCTTTATGGACCTTTGGTCTGACACAGTATGCCATATATTTAGTTCTTAGCTTAAGATAGGAAGCTCCTGCACATATAGTCGTTTAGCAGCTAGTCAATGTTTAAAAAATGACTAATGCTTGAAATTTAGTTTTCCAGGTTTAGGGAGATTTTCTGCTAAAATTAGGATTCTAAGGTTATAATTGAAAAGTCAACTAAGCATAGGATGCTTAAAATCAGTTTGCCTTGTTTTAGGAAATTAAGAGGCTTATTCCACAAGCTCTAACTTACAGTACATACTATGATACTAACTATCTGCTGTGCCTAGCTACTGCAGGTTAGTTAATCCTACATTATGTACCTCACATATTTTGCCAGGAACATCACATGCTCCTAGATGCATTAATGCAAGATAAGGGGCCCCCATTCTGGGCACATTACATTTAAAGGGGCTAACAATGGATTAGCAGGACCCCTCCAGGAAGAAGCCACTCCCTGGTAGGCTACTAGAAATAGGGCTAGTCGTCTTTCCCCCACACTCCAATGGGAAAAAGTGCTGGAAAAAGGGAGTTTCCTTAAGCCATGTCCCATTTCAAGACATGCCATGGTGCCCTCTGGCAACTCCCCTAACTAGGGCCTGTATTTTACATGAAAAATCCTGGGAATCTAATGGGACAGGAGTAATTTCCCCACTTCTCCTGCTCCAGTGGTACCATTCTTCAAAATGGCACCACCTGACATGTAGCAATACATTGGAAGGAATGGGGGCTGCCAGGGGGCATTATATTATGCTTTTATAAAGGGGATGGTGCTTAAGGGAGCTACCAGTTCACAGCATCTTTGTGCAGGACCGTACCAAGCTAGAAAAGCAGTCTGCCGCTAACAAATCTGGTGCCCTCCTCCGCCAAGCCATGTTCAGTAACGTGTTCTTTTTGAGCTTCCAGGAAGTCCATTGATGATATATGCGCCTCCTTCTCTGCTTGTGCCCTGTGCAGCCGCACCGCTTGCACAGCCCTTATTTTACCCCATTAACAACCCCCTTAAAACTCTTGAGAGCATTAGTAAACCAATGCTTCCAGGGAGTAGTGGAGACCTTAACTATACCCTCAAAGGCTTACCACTCTGGTGCAAGCTGTGTTATTGCCTTTGCTTAATAACAAGTTGTTTTGCATTCAGTTGCATGTAATGTAGCTCATTACTTCTAATGCATGTTAAAGCTATCATCGCAGCATAATGCACATTAGTTATCTTGTATTGCATTCTGTTTAATGCACATTTTTGCGATAATGTAGGCTATAAATAGGCCTCAAACTTAGGAACCTAATGCTGAAAATCAGTGCAAAGAGGGTAATTTTCAAAGGAAGCTAAGCGCTTAGCCTAGCACCCAAAGTTTGTTGACATTTCAGCTGTACTTAGGCCTGCTGTTTCTTCATTAGAATGTGTTGAGTACCTAACAGAGGTACCTACTAGAAATCGGTGGTGAATGCCTTTGTAACTTTCCCATCCTAGTCCAGCTCCGTCTTTGTTGTTGTTGTTGTTGTTAAGTGCCGTCGAGTCGGAGTCGACTCATGGCGACCCTCTGGATAGCTATCCTAAATTGTGTTCGTTCTTGAGTCAGGCGGCTCATTGTTGACAGACTGGTACCCATAGCTGCTGTTATTGTATCGATCCATCTCATTGCTGGCCTTCCTCTTTTGCGTTGACCTTCTATCTTGCCAAGCATGATGTCTTTCTCTAATGATCTCTCCTCCGTCTTTAGGAATGGAAAAAGCGCCATGTAAATGTAGGCATTCATTGTCATTCATACAGATCTAAGTACCAATGCCATCTGCCTAGTTTTTCTCGCTGCATTACTACCCATTTTATAAACACCTCAGTTTAGGCTAAAATTAGGCTGTCAGCCCTTGTCAGCTTTCAGAGGGAATGATTAGATTTAGTAACATAAATGATGGCAGGTAAAGGTCAAAATAACCCATTTAGTCTGTCCAGTAAGGATGACATTAAGCACATAACCTCTTTAAGAAATGACCCCTATGGGCTTGCTTAAGCAACATGCACAGCAAAAGTCATTTAGCAAAAAATTAGAAAAACAGACTGGAGTTCTGAGACATTGGGTGCTAAACTTGCTTGTGGCTGCTCATGTGTGTTTTTTTTGATAGGTAATTGTAAATTGATGATGGTAAAGCTCAAATAAGGACCTTACTTATTAAAGTATGGTGAGATGTTGCATTTTTTTATTTATTTAACAGGTTTTTATATACCACTTTATCATTTCAATCAAAGCGGTTTACATTGAAACTTAAACTTGGTAATATACATTAAACAGGGACATTGATAACTTGGATTTTTCTGAGGTGATGGAGGGTTAAGTGACTTGCCCAAGGCCACAAGGAGTGCTAGTGGGAATTGAACCCTGATCTCTGGGTTCCCAAGCCAGTGCTCTAACCATTAGGCTACTCCTCCATTTTGCCAAATTAGCTTGCAGTAACCACAGAACCCTTGCACTAATTATTGGGCTGTTCCCAGCAGTTTCACATTCAGTTAACACAGAGAAATTTATTTATTTATTTATTTATTTGCATTTCTTATATACCGCACTATTTGCGATCAGCGCGGTTTACATAAAACAAAAGGTATCCAACAATGAACAAAAGTCAGGTCATTACATTGAACAGGAACAAGTAACTTGGAAAACAGGGTAAACTATATACATATGCGTAGCATTGAATAGGTAACTATATACATGTCAGATGGAGTTATTGGGTATTGATCATACTTGGTGGCTGGGGTTCGGGGCAGTCAGTGAGGTATTTGATAAAGAGGAAGTGTTTTAAGGCCTTCCTGAACTGGCTCAAGTTAGGGATTGCTCTGATGTGTGGTGGTAGGGAGTTCCAGAGACTTGGGGCGCATAGTCTAAAGGCTCTGTTCGATGTTGCTTTGGAGCATTTTGTCATGTCTCTCGGTATCACTAGCATGTTGGCTACTGAGGTTCTTCTTAGCCTGTTGGGTATGGGTGGTTGGATGAGGTCACATAGTGAAGAGGAGGAGAGCCCCTTGATGGCCTTGAATGTCATCACTAGAGTTTTGAAGCTTAACCTGGCTTGAATGGGGAGCCAGTGAAGCTGTTTCAGGAGGGGTGTGATATGCTCTCTTCTTGGCGTTCCGAGGAGAATCCGCGCTGCACTGTTCATGGCAAGTTGCAGGGGATGTAAGGTGGCCTGAGGGAGTCCTTGTAGGATGGCGTTGGAGTAATCAAAATGAGGAATGATGAGGGCTTGATAAATGGTGCGGAAGTCGCCTGGTTCGAGTAAAGGGCGTAGGTGTCTAAGGGATTTAATCTTGAAGTAGATCGCTCTTACAGTGTTAGTTATGTGTTGCTTCATGTTGAGGTTCTGATCCAATGTGACTCCAAGGTAACGTATAGCTGATTTTACTTGCAATTTGGCGTTTTCCACTTCCAAGTAACTGGGTGGTGTAAACTCAGGATTTCTGGAGATGAACAGGACCTCCGTTTTCTTGTGTTGGATGCGCAGATTCTGAGAGAGGAGCCATTCGGATATGGCGCTGAAACACTCAGTCAAGGGGTAAGGTCTGGGCAGTCCAGGGATATTGGAAGGTACAGAAATGAAATGTTTTAATATGCATGAACTACATTGCAGATAACACAATGTGGTTAGCTGCAGCCTGCACCTATTCCTGTGGCATTAACTGCGTATGTTATCTGCCATATTTAAAAGTTAATAATCTCCACCTTATCTGTATGTATGTATCGATTGCTATGTTAACAGTTAATGCAGCTTAGTAAATGTGTGTGTGTGTGCCATTGAGTCAGTTCTGAGTCCTAGCGAATCAGTAGCCTCTGGGATTTCCTGGCAAGGTATGACCAGAAGTAGATTTCCAGGCCATTTTTCTGAGGCAATGGAGGGTAAAGTGACTTGGCCGAGGCATATGGAGTGCCAGTGAGAATTAAACCTTGGTCTCTTGGTCACCAGGTCACTGCTCTAACCACTAGGCTTCTCCCCCCACTCCTGCTTAGTAAATAGGCCCTAAATAATTGAACTTATATTCAACTATTTATTACTGTGATAGTAAGCCTGGAATTGTTACTTTGTGGATTTTGCCTTTAAAAGGAAAGTCCATAGGCTGTCTCCGGACCCTTCTCTCTGTTTACGACTCCTCTTCCATTCTGTATTAATTCTTAATGAGTAAGCCTCAATAAATCCAATTATCTGGAAGAAAGCTGGTGTCCTGGTGTTCCTTCTATGGAAGATGGGCATAATTAATATCTACACTACTGATAGGGCAGTGGGTAACCCAGTGATTTAAAATAATATAAAATAAGTAGATGAAAGGCATAACCAGGAGTGTCTGCATTCTGTGTCCGATCAGTCCCTGTCCCTAGACATAAAACTTGAAATGCCTCCTCTGACCAGGTCTAAAAGAGTAAAGAACAGAGGTATTTTTTTCCAACTTTATTTTTATTGAATAAATAGTTATTTTTACACCCACAAAAAGTGTCTCATTACAAACATACAAATACCAATTGCCAATTCCCTCCCCCCCCCCCCAATCCCTCAGCAAAATCAACAGGTTTACTTAACAAATTATCTCCAGGAACAAGCAGGAATGTAGTCTTCACATATGGGTATCGTCGGTACCAACGGAGCCTGCACGGGAACGCTCCCCAGCGTCCAATAGGAACGCTTTTGGGAGCATCCCTCAGCACATGCGCGCTGCCTTCCCGCCTTTCCAACTGTCCCTCTTCAGTTCTTCGTTTTCCGCGGCCCTGTCACCGCAGAAAATTCCGTCTTTAAATTTGTTTTCTTGTGGTCGCATTTGCCTTCTGCACGACGCCTACCGGTACCGACGGTTCTTTTCTTTTCATTTAAAAAAAAAAAAACTTAGACTGTTTCTTTTCAGAAGCTTTTCTCTTTGGTGCCATTTTGGGCACTAGGCCCCATATTCCTAAAACATGGATAAACCAACTAGTGGTTTTAAGAAATGTACTAAGTTTGGCGGTACCATCTCCGTCACTGACACCCATGATTGGTGTCTGAAATGTTTAGGACCTGAACATTTTCCATCTGAATGTCTCTCCTGTATGGGGATGACTAAAAGAGGAAGACAGAACCGGGTGCAAAGCTTGGTACCCTCTTTTCTTTGGATACCAGATCCATTGCATCGACATCGTCAAGGGCCTCTTCTTCCTCCCATGGATCTCAGGTAACTAAGCATAAAAGCCGGTCCTCAAAGGGTAGCTCTCCTGCTAAGCATCGAGAGGCCATTGGCATTGCCCTTGAGGGAACCACACCGGCAAAACAGCCCCGGCAGGAGGCTTCGGCTTCCAAAGCATCGAAGGAGCTTCAGGATGTTCTCGAGGCCTCAACCTCACAAGAACTACCTGTGCCATGCTCAGGGGTTCCGGCAGTCCTTACCGGTACCGACACCCAGGCATCGACAGCGTTGATAGACCAGAGGTTCCTCTCTATCGAGCGCAGCATCGCAGCTCTTCTTTCAGCTGCGGTACCGGTGGTCCCACGGGCACCGGTACCGACATTGACACCGATGCCGGTACCGACACCGGTACAGACACCGGTACAGACACCGGTACCGACACCGACACCGACAGGTACTGGCCCCGGTGGGAACTCTTCCCATGCCATCTCTGGCTGGAATTGACAGAGCGGTACCGGGTCAGCTCGGTACCGACTTCGATCGGTACCGGGATCGTGCGTTGCAAGAGCATCGGGGTCAGGAATACTTCAATTCCTCTGATTCCGAAGACTCTGACAATTATGCTGGCACTAGAGGGTTTCTCCTAGAAGATCCCTCTTCTCCCCAACGCAGAATGTCACCTCCAGAGGACATGTCATTTCAGGATTTCATCCGTGATATGGCCAAAGGTCTTTCAATCACAGTTGCTCCTGAAGAGGAACCCAGAGCAAAGGAATTGGAAATTCTCCAATATCCTAAAGCTCCTAAGGAGGCAGCCACTCTGCCTATCCATGAAATTCTGCATAGCTTGATGCTCAGAATGTGGAAGACACCTCTGACTACTTCTCCTCACTCTAGGAGACTTGATACTATGCATCGAGTTCCGCCATGTCCTGGATTTCAGAATACTCAGCTGCCACACCATTCAATGGTAGTGGAATCAGCCATGTGTAGGATGAAAAGTGCAAAGAGGCATGCATCCAACCCTCCAGGTCGTGAATGCAGGACTCTGGATGCTTTTGGGCGCTGAACCTCTCAAGCTTCCATGCTTTCAGCTAGGATCAGTTCATATATCCTATATATGGGAATGTTCCTCAAGGAAGTCACCGGAGACTTGGAACTTATGAGACCATTTCTCCCAGATGACAAGAGACAAGATTTTCTTGCTCTAGTTAAGCATGCTCAAGATGTCTCCAAGTTTGTTAATCGTGCAGCTTTTGACTGTTTCGAATGCATCAGCAGAACCTCTGCTATTGCCATTGGCGCACGACAGATTGCCTGGCTACAGGCATCAGATTTGGAGATTTGGGTACAGGACAAATTAGGCAACATTCCTTGCACGGGGGAGAATCTCTTCGGCAAGAACTGGCAGGAAAAGGCTAATGAGTTAGATGCTGACAATTCTACCTTAGGTAGATTGTCAAAGTCTACAGCCACTCCAGCCAAAAGGAAGCCTTATAGAAAACCCTCTTTTAGCAAAAAGAGGAAGTTTTATCCTTCCTATACCCAGCAGAGTCAAACTCAAGGTCAGGTTGCCCAAAAGGGACAAACTAGACAGCAAAAGAAGCCAAAAGGCCCGAGAGCCCAACCAGCTCTCCAGGTTCAGCCCCCTCAAGGGCTTTGACTCCTTCCTAGAGAGCTTTGCCTTCCTGCATCTGTGGGGTCCCCAACCCCCCAGTATTCCGGGCAGGTTATGCCACTTTGCCAACAGATGGCATCAGATAACAGCAGAAGATTGGACTTTGTCCATTGTAGGAGAAGGGTACAAGCTTCATTTTCACAGCATGCCCCCTCCTACAATTCTAAAGCAATTCAATTCTCAAACCTCTGCAGACAATCTGCTAGATCACGAGGTCTCCACACTTCTTGCCCAAGGGGCAATAGAGGAAGTACCCATTCCTCAACGGGGTGCAGGGTTCTACGCCCCCTATTTTCTTATTCCAAAGAAAACAGGAGGACACAGACCCATTCTGGACCTCAGAGAATTGAACAAATCTGTTTTGAGAGAAATTCAAAATGATTTCTCTAGGAACTCTTCTGCCATACCTTCAAAGCCAGGATTGGCTTTGCTCTCTAGACTTAAAGGATGCATACACTCACATTCTCATCCATCCAGATCACAGGAAATTCTTACGTTTCCTTTTCAGGAGAAAACATTTCCAGTACAGGGTTCTTCCCTTTGGTCTGGCTTCAGCACCAAGGGTATTCACGAAATGCATGGCAGTATTTAGCTGCATGTCTACGAACCCTGGGGATTTTCGTCTTCCCTTACTTAGACGACTGGCTCATTCGAGCCCCTACAGTTGCAGAGGCCAGCACTGCACTGTCCCGTACAATGCGAATTCTCCAATACTTGAGATTTTTAGGAAGTTTATTACTAATCCCAACTAGTTTCTTCCCAATGCCTAGAATTCATAGGAGCCTGTCTAGATACCAGACAGGCAAGGGCTTTCCTTCCACAAGCCCGGTGTCTTTGCATAATGCAGCTAGCTTCTCAAGCAGTAGTCAAATCCTCCCTCACTGCTCGAGAGCTACTGCAGTTACTGGGACATTTGGCATCCACAGTTCATGTAGTCCCATATGCTCGCCTCCACATGCGAGCAGCTCAGTGGACCCTCTCCACACAGTGGACACAGGCCACAGGTCATTTGTCGGACAAAATAATAATCTCTCAACGACTAATTTTGTCCCTCCAATGGTGGCAATCACTAGAAAATCTGACAGTGGGGTCTCCTTTTCATCAACCCCTCTTTCAGGCCACCCTAACAGATGCATCACAGGTGGGTTGGGGGGCACACCTGAATTATCCCTCTACCCAGGGCACCTGGACTCCACAGGAGGTTGGTTTACACATAAACCTCCTGGAATTAAGAGCAATCTATTTAGCTCTTCGAGTATTCCACGCCCAGCTCAGCTACAAGACAGTCCTAGTCCAGACGGACAATCAAGTAGCCATGTTCTATATGAACAAGAAGGGCGGAACAGGCTCTCTGTCATTATGCAACAAAGCTTTACAACTGTGGGCCCTCGCCAGAGAGCATCAAATTCACCTTCTAGTGGTATATCTTCCAGGCATTCAAAACCTTTGGGCAGACAAACTCGGTCGAGTACTGCTGCCTCACGAGTGGTCCCTCCACCTAGACCAGGTGGCAAAGATATTTCATCTCTGGGGCACTCCAGACATAGACCTCTTAGCAAGTCCACTGAATGCCAAACTTCCCCGGTTCTGTTCCAGGATTCCGGCTCACAACTGTCAGGCAAGGGATGCCTTCCTCCTTCACTGGGGTCAGGACTTCCTTTATGCCTTCCCACCCATTCCCCTCATCCCCAAAACACTCTTTAAGCTTCAGAGAGACAGGGGACGCATGATTCTCATAGCACCACGATGGCCACGCCAAACGTGGTATTCCCTGCTTCTACATCTCTCTCAAGCGGCACCTCTGGAGTTAGGGCATACTCCGGATCTCCTTCCCCAGGAGAACGGGACGCTATGGCACCAGAATCCCCAGTCCCTGCACCTCACGGCCTGGTTGCTGAAGGCTTAGACCTCCAAGATTTCAGCCTGTCCCAACAGGTAAAAGATATCCTTCAGACTTCTAGAAAACTTTTCCACAAGAAGATCTTATGCCTTCAAGTGGAAATGTTTTACGATATGGTGCTCCAAGAAGGGATTAAACCCCCTGGTCATACCCTTAGAATCGATACTAGAGTATCTCCTTCACTTATCGAATTCTGGTCTAAAGACCAATTCGGTAAGAGTCCATCTTAGTGCAATTGCAGCTTCTTATAAGCCTCTGAATGGACAACCAATTTCCTCTCATCCACTCATATCAAGATTTATGAGAGGCCTTCTATTAACCAAACCTCCCATCAAGCCACCACCGGTGGCATGGGATCTAAATCTAGTTCTGGGGCAGCTCATGAAGCCGCCTTTCGAGCCTTTATCTACTACAGCCCTTATGTTTTTGACCTGGAAGGTCATCTTCCTAATTGCAATCACCTCTGCACGTCGCATTAGTGAATTGAAAGCTTTAGTGGCTGATCCTCCTTATACTAGATTTCATCATGATAAGGTTGTTCTTAGAACTCATCCACACTTTATGCCAAAGGTGGTTTTGCCTTTTTATTTAAATCAATCAATTTATCTTCCTGTATTTTTTCCGAGGCCTCACGCCTCTAATGCAGAAAGAAACCTTCATACTTTGGATTGTAAAAGAGCCTTAGCCTTTTACATACAAAGAACACAGCAACATAGAAAGTCCTCACAACTTTTTATAGCTTTTGACCCTAGTCATTTGGGACTTCCAGTCTCCAAAAGAACTTTATCTTATTGGATTGCCCAATGCATATCCTTTGCTTATGAGAGTAAGGGTCTTCCTCTTCAGGACCATGTCACAGCTCATAACGTGAGAGCCATGGCAACCTCTATGGCAAATCTCCACTCTGTGTCTATCGATGACATTTGGCGAGCAGCCACCTGGGCTTCGGTACACACCTTCACAGCCCACTACTGCCTGGATAAAGCCTCCCGTCGGGATGCCTTCTTTGGCCAAGCTGTTTTTCAAGATCTCTTTCAAACCTAAATCAACTCCTACCCACCAACCCTGGTGGAATGCCAGGGATCCATGGGAGGAAGGATCCCACCTTCTAGAGTGGTACCTTCCTGGGGCTATCTCCCTGGCATCTTCAGCTAGGGAGTCCCCACATGTGAAGACTACATTCCTGCTTGTTCCTGGAAATAGCATAGTTACTCACCTGTAACAGGTGATCTCCGGGAACAGCAGGAATTTAGTCTTCACAACCCACCCACCTCCCCTAGGAGTTGTCTCTCTATCTCTTTGTCTCTTTCCTCTCTCCCTCTATCCTTTCACTCAGCTACAAACTTAACTGAAGAGGGACAGTTGGAAAGGCGGGAAGGCAGCGCGCATGTGCTGAGAGATGCTCCCAAAAGTGTTCCGATTGGATGCTGGGGAGCGTTCCCGTGCAGGCTCCATCGGTACCGACGGTACCCATATGTGAAGACTAAATTCCTGCTGTTCCCGGAGATCACCTGTTACAGGTGAGTAACTACGCTTTCTCACAAAGGGCTCCCATATCTTATCAAATTTCAGGAGCTTATGAAGCCGAAACAGTCAAGCGTTCCATAATAAGAACAGTTTTTGGTTTTAACCATTTTAACCATTTAACCTTTCTCTGCCAATCATAATTTATTCAGTCAGAACAGGTATCTTTATCAGAGACTTATCTATCGTGCTTAAGTCTTAAGTGCCAAGGAGTTGGCGCAAAAATGCAATGTGTGCCATCAAATTGGCACTGGCTCCTGGCGACCCAGCCCCTGGATTTTCTTGGCAAGGTGTGACTGGAAGTACATTGCCAGGCCTTTCTTCCATGCAGTGAGTTTACAGCCCCTGGTATTCCAAGATGGTCTCTCATCCAAGGAGTAGCCATGCCCAACCCTACTGAGCTTTAGAGATCAGACGAGAGCGGGTTCAGTTGTCTCTTGCATACTGTACTTTTTTTTTCCTTCTCGAACTTTGACCCTTCTTAGTACTACATAAGCCACTGGGAAGTGACTGGAGGTGAGGAGCTGGATTAGGAAGCAGTTCTTCTCTGTTCCAGTCTGACCCAAGGCAAGGTGTAAGATGCTGGTGCTCATAGGCAGGATCAGAAATCGGTGGGGCGGGAAGGTCCTAGAGCACCATGCCAAAGCAAGTGCAATCAGGATTCCGTTTGGCCACGTTTTTGGTGCCTTCAAAATCTAGTGCCCTAGGCAGTTGCCTATGTTTCCTGTGCTGAAAATCAGCCCTGATCTGATTCCTCCCCTCATGATATCTGTTGCCTGGGAAAGGAAGGGGCTGGATAGAGCAGAAAACTTGTTCTCTCCAGGGCACTGAGCCATGTCCAGAGAGGAGATAGAACAGCAAAAGAACAAGGACTTATATCCAACTGTACATAGCTCGTTGTAAATAGTTAAAGGTTTTACTTTTACTTTTACTTCTACAGTACCGGGAAAAATGGTAGAAACCATCATAAAGAATAAAATTACTCAGCATATAGATAGTCATGGCCTAATGGGAGATAGCCAACATGGCTTTAGACAAGGAAGATCTTGTCTTACTAATCTGTTATGTTTTTTTGAAAGTGTGAATAAACAGGTGGACAAAGGTGAGTCGGTTGATATACGCGTAGTGTATCTGGACTTTCAGAAAGCCTTTGACAAGGTCCCTCATCAGAGACTTTTGGCAAAACTAAAGAGTCATGGGATAGGAGGCAGTGTACCACTGTGGATCAGGAACTGGTTAAAAAATAGAAAGCAGAGGGTTGGGCTAAATGGCCAATTTTCCCAATGGAGAAAGGTGAATAGTGGTGTACCCCAGGGATCTGTGCTGGGTCCGCTGCTTTTTGACATATTCATAAATAACCTGGAAAGTGGAATAACGAGTGAGGTTATCAAATTTGCAGATAACACAAAACTATTTAAGGTTGTTAAAACCCAAGAGGATTGTGGAAAATTGCAAGAGGATCTTGATAAATTGGAAGACTGGGCATCAAAATGGCAGATGAAATTTAATGTGGACAAGTGCAAAGTTATGCACCTAGGGAAGAACAACCCAAACTATGGTTATACGATGCAAGGTTCCACATTAGGAACCACCACCCAGGAAAAAGATTTAGGTGTCATTGTGGATAACATGTTAAAACCCTCGGCCCAGTGTGCAGCGGCAGCCAAGAGAGCAAATAGAATGCTAGGTATCATAAGGAAAGGAATGGAAAATAAAACAAAAGATATTATATTGCCTCTATATCGTTCCATGGTGAGACCGCACCTTGAATATTGTGTGCAATTCTGGTCACCGTATCTTAAAAAGGATATAGCGTTATTAGAAAAGGTTCAGAGAAGAGCCACCAAAATGGTAAAGGGGATGGAAGGATACTCCTTTGAAGAAAGGCTAAAAAGGTTAGGGCTCTTTAACCTGGAAAAGAGACGGCTGAGGGGAGATATGATAGAAGTCTATAAATTAATGAACGGAGTGGAACGGGTAAACGTAGATCGACTGTTTACGTTATCAGAATATAGGAAGACTAGGGAACATGCAATAAAGCTACAGGGTAAACTATTTAAGACTAATAAAAGAAAATATTTTTTCACTCAACGTGTAATCAAACTCTGGAATTTGTTACCGGAGGATGTAGTAAATGCTGTTAGTGTAGCTGGGTTTAAAAAAGGTTTGGACAAGTTCCTGGAGGAAAGGTCCATAAACCATTATTAAGAAGGGACCCATGATATCAATGCTTGACCTAGTACAAGCATTGCAGAACCTGTGTCTTTTGGGGAAACTGCTAGGTATGTATGACCTAGATTGGCCACTGTTGGAAATAGGATACTGGGCTTGATGGACCTTGGTCTGACCCAGTATGGCATATCTTATGTTCTTAATACCATTCTATGTAATCACCTAGAATTTTTAACTCAGTTATACTGTTCTATGTAAAATTCAATTTTGTTATAATGTAAACCACCCCTGGTTTCTGGAAGAGGCGGTATAAAAATATGTTCAAATAAAATAAATTAATAAACATGGCAGTCGTCCATATTGTAAACCGCCCTTGATCTCTGGAAGGGGCGGTAAAGAAGAACTTATAAATAAATAAATATTAACCTTTCTGTACCTTTAATTTTAATTATTTGTATTAGCGCTAATGTATTTTTTTCCTTCTTTGAATCACTTTGCTAGTACTACTGATCATTTGTACAGCGCCACAAGTCATACACAGTGCTGTACAGATACATATAAAAGATGTTCCTTGCTCTTCAGAGTTTACAATGTACTCAAGACAGACAACACAAAGCTGGGGGCAAGGCTATGTCTAAGGAAATGGTAAGGAAACCCATAGATGGAGATCAGGAGACTAAGCAAATCAAGGAACACAAATTTTGTCATGCTAATAAATTTTCTTAAATTTGGGGGGGGGGGGTGGTGGAACCAGGGCCGTCCCGTCCATTGAGCGATAATGTTCGCACAGGGCCCCGCGCGAACTCCATTACCGCACAATGGATGGCTGCAGAGGGAGCTGGGGAGGCCCCGGCCCCCTCTGCACAGCCACCAGCATTGCCTTTAACCTTTCCCGGCATTCGCGGCTTCACTGAAACAGCTGCCAGCGTGAAGGAAAAGGCTCTTCATGCTGGCGGCTATGCAGAGGGAGCCCGGGGCCTTGCGCGGGCTTCCCCGGTTCCATCTGTAGCCCCTTAGATGGCCGCAGGGCTCTTCGGAGGGAGGGGGGGCTAGGACTGGATGGGCTGTGATCAGGGGGGGAATGGACTGGAAATGGGCTGTGATGGTGGGGGGGCTAAAATTGGATATGAGCTGATGAAGAGCTGGATTAGGGCTGGAAGTGGGCTGTTGGCAGCTGGAATAGGGCTGGAAGTGGGCTGACGAGGGGGCTAGGAGTGGAAGTGGGCTGATAGGGGAGCTTGGAGTGGAAATGGGCTGATAGGGGACTGGAATGGAACTGGAAAATAGCACATGGGGGGCTAGGACTGGAAATGAGCTGATAGAGGAGCTGGAATAGGACTAGAAATGGGCTGATGGGGGGAACTTGGACTGCAAATGGGTGATGGGCTGGAATAGGACTGGAAATGGGCTGATGGGGGCTGATATAGGGCTGGAAAAGAGCATATGTGGGGCTAGGACTGGAAATGGGCTGACGTGGAGGCTTGGGAGACTGGGACTAGAAGGGGCGGATGCTGGGTGGGTCTAGAACTATAAGGAAGCTGATTTTGGGGGAGGACTAGAAAGGGATGGGGAATGAGAATGGAGAGGGGAAAAGATATTTTGTGTGGGAGGGAAGAAAAGTCTATGATGGGCCGGGTATTGGGAGAGTAAGTGGGGATTGAGAATGGAAGGGTGAAATTTGAGTGGATGATAAAGGAATAAGGAAAGAAATGGGGGAAAGAGCAAAAGGGGAAAGATCAGTATGTTAAAGCAGATATAGAGAAAGAAAATGGAAAAAATCTAAAAGAGAAGAAAGAACAAATAGATAGCTTGCAGAAGACACAAAGAAACCAGAAGAAAATGACTGGAGCAATTGCAACTGAAAAAGAAAATGCACAAAGAACAAAAGGTAGAAAATACTTTTTTATTTTTAATTTATTAACTGGAATATATCAGCTCTGTGAAATGTGCATCATTAACGTCTTTTGTGTTTTGTTTATTACAAGAGGAATTTAATTTATAGTTTTATTTCTCCAGTAGTGTTGTACATCCCAAGTTTGGCTTTTGGGGTTCCCAGTTTAATTTTGTCTTCCTATTTCTAAATTGTGATCCCTTGTTCTTTGGTGACGGTCTATGTTCTGCATTTTAACCAAGCTGAGGTATTCTGTTCATGTAGTTTCTATTTGACCGTGCCACTTGTTCTCTGTCCCCAGTAGGAGATGTATTGGTATAATATTTGCAGTGTTGCCTTTTGATAGGTAGGGTTTGGTGCTTTGTGAGTCCTGGCAGTGCCGTTATGATATGGTGGATTTGCTATGAGTTTTAAAAGGTCAGTGTTTATAGTACTTCCTAATGGGCCTGGTGGTTGGCACTGGAATATAGTAACGTAGAAATCTGTCAGTCTTTCTTTATCCAGACATTCATTAAGAGGTATGTTTACTAAAAATGCATGTTAACGTTATGCAAATGGTTATGCAAATGAAGCTCCTTATGCAAATGAGGCCCGGCAATTAATCTGCGCACATGGCCCCGCACCCCCCTTGGGCCGCCCCTGGACGGGACGCTGTGAACCAACAAGCTGAATGGACATGTAGACCGTTAGCTCCTTCTCGATACTATTTGGATCATTGAATAAAATACAGGAAGTCGGCATCAGGCAGTCCAAGGGGGCGGAAGCACACATAGCCCTGTAGCACTGATGTTAAAAGGTAAGCACCACAGGGCTGTTTCTGGCAATTGCAGTTCTCAAGAGGGGTGACAGCAGCGGCAGTGGGCACCCCTGGAGGGCCGGTGATGTAGGCGATTTTGCCTAATGATAGCACCAGCCCTGGAGTGGAGTGCTCTGGAGGTTGCAGAACATCACAAGACCTAGCCCACTCTATATATATATATATATATATATATATATATATATATATATATATATATATATATATATATATATATAGATATATATATATATATATATATCTATATATATATATATGATATATATATATATATGATATATATATATATATGATATAGATATATAGATATATATATATATATATAGAGAGAGATATATATATATAGATATAGATATATATATATATAGATATAGATATAGATATATAGATATATAGATATATAGATATAGATATATATATATAGATATATAGATATATATAGATAGATATATAGATAGATAGATAGATATAGATAGATATAGATAGATATAGATAGATAGATATATAGATCTATCTATATATCTCTATATCTATCTATCTATATCTATCTATCTATTGTCACTCACCTACTTACCCCTGAGGCGGAAGGCCTGGGGCTTCAGTGAGGCTCCTCTTATGTAGCAAGGACTTAGTAGTGCCCCCTGGGATTTGGAGTCCCAATAGCTAATCAAATAAGAAGGTAGTTGTGGTCGAGTAGCTATGCTTAAAGAGGTATTTATTTTCCCTTCCCGGGAGAATTCTTGCAACAAGGGTCAAAGGAAATTAAACCATAATACTGGCATAACACAAATGGGGACTACAAATTACAACAAAAATGCTTCTTGTCAGCGTTAACCAAACAAAAAGGGAAAGACAGGCTTTTTCAATCTCAAAAGCTGAACGGTGAAATCTGTGTTCCTCCACAGATTTCTCTTAGGCAGGCTTTACTTAGGCTTTAACAGAAAGAGGTCACACTATCGGAAAACACCAGTGTACAGTCCATTTTGCAAATATCTGAGCTCTCTTCACAGAAGCCACATTCCATGTCCTCGTGTACTTCTTGGCTATTATCTTTTGCAGGGCTGTAATGTATAACAGTGTTTAGTAGTCCCCTCTCTTTCTGGCCAGAGCTTCTCTCCCCTCTATCACTGCAGAAAGGCTGTTTACCATGCACTATGGATTCTTCCCTTAGAGGGCCATACACTTCAGGACCATTGTGGGTAAAATCCAGTGCCCCTCTATTCCAGGTACTATGCCTTTCTTCAGGCTGAGCTCTGCCTGTCCGTTTTGCAACCGGGAAGTTGAAACTTTTCTCCCTTTCACTTCCCCTCACAGGACGTCTTTCTCTTAGGTGGGAAATCTCTTTTGGATAAGAGCTTTTGCTCCCCAGGTACCTGCTCTCGTGGTTATTCCCTCTCCCAGCTCCTCGTGGTTTGCAGCTTGGAATCCCTCTCTGTCCCCAACCGGACTTTGGCTTAGTGCAGCCCAACTTTCCAGCACTAACCTCTGAGAACTCCTCCTGGGCAAACTCCTCTGAGGTGCAGATGGAATCCACGTCAGAAGCTTTCAGGTATGACTCCTGGCTCTCATGAGCTCTGCTCTTTCCTTTTCCGTGAGTCCTCTCTGTGTCTCTTTCTCTCTCTGTATCTGAGACTGAGTCTGACTCCCTGCTTGATTCCCTGTGTGTTTCTCTGTCTGTATCTCGGCGTGTGTCTGCTTTGCTCAAGACTGACCTTATTTTAAGTGCGTCATTCTTTGAGTTTCTTGTTAGCTCAAATCCCTGCAGCTGTTCCTGCTTCTGTGATGAGCCATGACGTAATGCTACTCCTGGGCGTTTACCTACAGCCGGTGCTCTTGTTTTGCTTGGTTGCCCATAGCAACCCCTAGCCATGTGCTTTGCACTGCCGGTTTTAAAACTGCCCTGCATATTTTCCTCTGCTTTTATAGGCACTATCTGCCTTGTGCCATGACAGATCCCCCCCTTAAAATATTACGGGCTGCAGATTTTACCTGACAGCCCGGAATCTCCTTTCGGGACCTATCTCGGGGTAATACTGTCTGAGACCTATCTCGGTATATAACAGTAACTAGGCTGGCAGTGGCAGACCTGTCCTTCCACAGCTTGAGTACATTTACTTGATATGTCTGTTGGCGGCCCTTCTCGTTTTCCACTCGGTAGGATACTGGGCCAACCTTCCCTATCACTGTACCAGGGCCCTTCCACCTGGACTCAAATTTCGGTCCGGGGTCTGATACTTAGATAAGCACTTTGTCGCCTATGCTTAGCTGCCTTGGTCTGGTGCCCCTGTCGTAATACTGTTTTTGCTTATTTTTACTGGCCTGTAAATTCTCTATAGAGGCCCTGGATGTCCTCTCTAGGCGTTGTCTTAACTCCTTAAGGAATTGGGGTACCCCGACCTCTTGCATGTTCGGCTCTATCCATTGCTCTTGCAGGATGTCCAAGATGCCTCTCGCAGCGCGGCCGAACAGCAACTCGTAGGGAGATGCCCCCAGGGACGCCTGTATGCGCTCCCTGCATGCGTATAGCGTGAATGGGAGCAATGTATCCCATTCATTCATTTCCCACGTCTTCAAACCTCTGCGTAGTAGTTGTTTAATAGACTGATTCATACGCTCCACGAGTCCGTTAGACTGTGGATGGTATGCTGATGTCCGTATATGGCGGATGCCGAAGGCTTCCCAGACCATAGCCAGATGTTTTGACAGGAAGTTACTCCCCTGATCAGTCAGGACTTCCCTGGGAAAACCTACCTCACAGAAAAGTTTGATTAACTCTAAGGCTATTAATTTGGCAGATGTGTTTCTCAAGGGAATGGCCCAAGGAAACCGCGTGGCATGGTCGACTATGACCAAGATATACTTGAAACCCCTTGGTGTCTTCACCATAGGTCCTATTATATCTACGCCCATTCGGCTTATAGGAGCCGCTATGGTGGGAGTTGGCACCATGGGTACTGCCTTAGGCTTTATGACTGTCACTCTTTGACAGCTAGGGCATGCCTCGCAATATTGTCGTGTCTCCTTGAAAACCCCGGGCCAATAAAATCTAGCTAAGATTTGGTCCAGCGTCCCCTGGATCCCCTTGTGACACCCCACTGGGTGGTCATGGGCTAATCTTAATATGCTAGCTTTAAAGGTCACGGGTACAACTAGCTGTTTGCGTATGGCATCATTATGGGGGTTTACACACTCTCGGTATAGGAGATCATTCTCCAGGAAAAATCTTGGTAGGGTTTGTCTAGTTTCCTCCGCCCACTCAAACGCCTTTTTAAGCGCTGGGTCAGCTCTCTGCTCCATAGGGAATGAAGGAAATTTTCTTACTACCTCTGCTGGTACCCAGGGCAACCCTACAGCACCTTCTAGCTCGGCCCTCCCCCGGGTCCTAGAGTATCTCTCCCTACGCTTCCTGGGTTTATCTTTCTTCCCTACTTTATCAGGGGGATGTACTAAGTCATCATGGTTAGGGAGGGTAGCTAGCCCTTCCTCATCGGGGTCCTCCCTTTGGGCATTTTCCTCCCCTTCGGGTTCCTCAGTATTTTCCCCTGACTCCTCTCCCTTCCCAGAGGGTCCCGCTTGAGAGCGAGTGGATACTAAACCTAATTTAATACCCCACTCTTTTCCCAATTCATTATGAAAGGGAGGCCAATCCTTCCCAAGTATAACATCCTCTAGTAGTTTGGGAACTACGGCCACCCTCATCTCTCTGATGGTGCCCAACCCTTGTACCAAAACATTGTGTAGGGGATAAGGGACAAATGCGCCGTGCACGCACTTGACCCGGACTTGGCCTTCTGCTTGACTCGGGGGCGACTGGCGGTGCCCCTCAATGGCTTCCCAGAGCCTCTTTGAAATCATGCTCTGGTCAGCCCCCGAGTCAAGTAGATCGAGTGTGTAAATACCTTCTATTTGGACCTGTATACGGAATTCATCCCGTTCTGTTTCCTCTGTCCCTGTCACCAGGACTGTTCGTTCTGTGCAGGATCTCTGATAATGTCCAGTTTTTCCACACCTAAA
This sequence comes from Ichthyophis bannanicus, assembly GCA_033557465.1. Classification (NCBI taxonomy): domain Eukaryota; kingdom Metazoa; phylum Chordata; class Amphibia; order Gymnophiona; family Ichthyophiidae; genus Ichthyophis; species Ichthyophis bannanicus. The sequence continues at coordinate 1,022,680,432 of CM066033.1, read as the reverse complement.
ACATTTTCCTTTGGGTACAGAATAGACATTACCATCAGAGACATTGACATTCAACATTTCAGATTTATACATCTTATCATGCACATATTTTTCTTTTCTGCCACTTTTTCTCCTACCAGCTGCCAACCAGATACCTTGCCCTGAAGTGTCAGTCCTCTCGGCGGCAAAATACCGCTCCGCAAGAGTGGCTGCCTCCTCCGAGGTTTGGCAGTGCTGGAGCGTCAGAAAAGTTGTAAGACCTCTGGGAACAGCCTGCATAAATTGTTCCAGCACAATTTTGTCAATGACTGTTTCCACTGTACCTCCCTCTGCTAGCAACCATTTTTTGGCTACACTTTTTAACCGCTGTGCTAGGGCCTTAGGGGTCTCTTGAGGCTTAATTACTGCCTCCCTAAACATTCTTTGAAAGTGAAGTGGGGTGAGCCCCAGTCTATCTTTTACCGCTTTCTTCACTTCAATATAATTGGAAGCTAATTCTGCTGGCATAGCCTTATACGCTGAAAGGGCCTCGCCTGTGAGCGATAGGGCAACCCGGGTGGCCCATTGCTCCTCTGGCCATTTCAGGGTGGTAGCTATCCGCTCAAAAGCGTCCAAGTAATCGTCCAAATTGTCCTGCGGTTGTAACTGTCCTAATGAAAAGGCACCATACGACCTCAGACCTGCGGCTTGGAGTGCCATAGGGACGTCCGCAGTAACGTCTAGCGGCTTCTTTAAAAGCGCGTCCATGGTCTCTATCAAGGGCCGCTGCTGCTCCTGTATGGTCCGCGTTGTTTGTTCCTGAAGGTAGTGGATAAGCTCGACTTGCTTATCCCACTGCGTCTTCATCCAATGGGCCACATCCTGTGGCTCCATCCTTCGCCTTGATGTACCTACAGAGAGAAACAAAAACCAAGTGCGATACCGCAACTTTTTTTTTTTTCCCCTGCCCTTTCTCTGCCCACCAGCGCCCCCTTTCTCCTCCCCACGCCTGACTAGGTACTTTTTACCTGAGCCTTCATGCAGGGGTCAGCTTGTGAGAAAGTTTTCTCCGGGTCCAGCACCTGGCAGCAGAAATCTTCCTGACGGTTCTCTCTCCTTTTGAGCAACAGTTTTCCTTTTTCAGCAGACTGTAGTCCTTTTGTGCTTGTCCTTTTGAATCCTTGCGCAAAAATTCTGCCAACTACGCCAATTGTCACTCACCTACTTACCCCTGAGGCGGAAGGCCTGGGGCTTCAGTGAGGCTCCTCTTATGTAGCAAGGACTTAGTCGTGCCCCCTGGGATTTGGAGTCCCAATAGCTAATCAAATAAGAAGGTAGTTGTGGTCGAGTAGCTATGCTTAAAGAGGTATTTATTTTCCCTTCCCGGGAGAATTCTTGCAACAAGGGTCAAAGGAAATTAAACCATAATACTGGCATAACACAAATGGGGACTACAAATTACAACAAAAATGCTTCCTGTCAGCGTTAACCAAACAAAAAGGGAAAAACAGGCTTTTTCAATCTCAAAAGCTGAACGGTGAAATCTGTGTTCCTCCACAGATTTCTCTTAGGCAGGCTTTACTTAGGCTTTAACAGAAAGAGGTCACACTATCGGAAAACACCAATGTACAGTCCTTTTTGCAAATATCTGAGCTCTCTTCACAGAAGTCACATTCCATGTCCTCGTGTACTTCTTGGCTATTATCTTTTGCAGGGCTGTAATGTATATCAGTGTTTAGTAGTCCCCTCTCTTTCTGGCCAGAGCTTCTCTCCCCTCTATCACTGCAGAAAGGCTGTTTACCGTGCACTATGGATTCTTCCCTTAGAGGGCCATACACTTCAGGACCATTGTGGGTAAAATCCAGTGCCCCTCTATTCCAGGTACTATGCCTTTCTTCAGGCTGAGCTCTGCCTGTCCGTTTTGCAACCGGGAAGTTGAAACTTTTCTCCCTTTCACTTCCTCTCACAGGACGTCTTTCTCTTAGGTGGGAAATCTCTTTTGGATAAGAGCTTTTGCTCCCCAGGTACCTGCTCTCGTGGTTATTCCCTCTCCCAGCTCCTCGTGGTTTGCAGCTTGGAATCCCTCTCTGTCCCCAACCGGACTTTGGCTTAGTGCAGCCCAACTTTCCAGCACTAACCTCTGAGAACTCCTCCTGGGCAAACTCCTCTGAGGTGCAGATGGAATCCACGTCAGAAGCTTTCAGGTATGACTCCTGGCTCTCATGAGCTCTGCTCTTTCCTTTTCCGTGAGTCCTCTCTGTGTCTCTTTCTCTCTCTGTATCTGAGACTGAGTCTGACTCCCTGCTTGATTCCCTGTGTGTTTCTCTGCCTGTATCTCGGCGTGTGTCTGCTTTGCTCAAGACTGACCTTATTTTAAGTGCGTCATTCTTTGAGTTTCTTGTTAGCTCAAATCCCTGCAGCTGTTCCTGCTTCTCTGATGAGCCATGACGTAATGCTACTCCTGGGCGTTTACCTACAGCCGGTGCTCTTGTTTTGCTTGGTTGCCCATAGCAACCCCTAGCCACTGCCCTGCATATTTTCCTCTGCTTTTATAGGCACTATCTGCCTTGTGCCATGACACTATCTATCTATCTATCTATCTATCTATATCTATCTATCTATATATATATCTATATCCAAAACAATATTGAAATCCTCTCCTACCACCATTAGGTGATCTGAATAAAGATGTATTTTAGCCCATTCTGGGTACAAAGCTTGAATCATATGTGTTTGGACCATAAACATTGCATAAAACGGTAGGTCTTCAATATAATCTCCCAAGTACCACTACACTGTGGCCAGCAAGATTGCAAAAATCTGTCTCCGGTTTCCATATGGATATTGCATTTGAGCTGGATTGCTAATTCAGCCTTCCTCTCCCCATATGAAACAGCAAAATACCTGTCCCACCCATCATCTCCTCAGTTTGGCATGCTCTGCTGCCTCCATATGCATTTCCTGCAACATAACAATCCTAGAGGCCTGTCTTTCTTCAGGGACCGTAGGATTTTCTCTCTTGACTGGGGGACCCAAATCCACACACATTCTATGAGATATATCATACTTTCTTATCCCTAATCAGGTATCCACAGAAGCCAATACCTACTTGTTCCTCAGCATAACAACGCCAGCCGCAGGTCTGCCCAGCCTAGGATATCCTGCCTGTCAATTTATCATTAAAAAAACACTCATACATCTCATATTCACACCAACTACTGATCCCTCAGGCACCTCCTTCCCCTCCTCTCCCAATCCTGTACCCCCCTTTAATCCCCCTCCACTCCTTAAAAATTCTCCAATGCCTTTGAGGCCAACCAGCCTACCTGGATTACTCTCCACTTCCCTACCAGAATCACCATGCATAGAGGGCCCCCTTCTGTCCTCACCACACTAGTTCAGGAACCAACCTTTAAACAACATGCCGCAATAATGCTGAACAACAATCACACTCCCAAGAATCATCCTGAACCTTAAATCTCCCCACAATAGCTATTACTGTAACCTCCCCACAATAGCTATTACTGTAACTTCTATAGACAAGAATAGCCCCCATACCCCCCTTGTCAATTAATAACCCCACACATACCTCCCCAATCAATTTTCAAGTCCTTAAATAATTCAAGACAATTCACACACACCCTGCTACTAACAAACGTTTTTTGGGGGGACGGTTACTTTTTATCAGTCCAGGTAAGGGAAGACAAACACCCCTAGTATTCTGAGGTAGGCTGCCACCACTGCAAGACATTTTGTGAAAACGCTGGGCCACTGCTGCTGAATAATCCGGGAAAAACAGGATTTGAATATTGTCATAGGTTAAATTGCAGGTTTGTTTTGCTGCCCTCAGGATGGACTCCTTTTATGCAAAGTTCAAAAATCTCACTATCACTGGTCTTGGGCGGCCTTCCTTTCCTCATTGCAGCCACTATCAATATCCACTCGATCACAATTGGGCCCTGCACACCTCCATGTTTCTAAAAAGAAACTTCAGTATATACGGTAATTCACAGTCCTATCCTTTAGAGTGCTACCGAGAGAAGCCATGTGAGGATAGTGAAGACGTCTGTTTTAAAGTTCAGGATAGTAGCTCACTGACACACCCTGCTATTGCTGATGCTGAAGAAATGCAGATTGACTCTGATAGCAGTGAAATAGTGGATAACCAGATGGACTGCACGTTATGTTTTGCTGACCACGTTGAGTCTCTGTGCTGAACTCTGATTTGAGAAAGATGGTGAAGCAACAGAAAGAATGGGGAACATTTTCTTTTGCTGAAGGAAGCTGTTATTGTTTTGTTTGTACCGAGCACTGCACGCTGTGAGCCTGAAGCTGATAAGGCTAATTTACCTGAGTTCTTGTACATATCCCTCAACTCTTGGAGGAGCATGTGTCACAGCTCAGTAGTTCTAAGGACTCTGGCGGGGCTATGAAGTGTAGGTTATTTTATCTTGACCTGTTTTCAATCATCTACTTTTGCTTCACATTTTTGCAGAGCCTGCTTGAAGTGCTGCAGTTCTTGTGACATTGTTTTGTGCTGTCATCCACATTTGAAATCTTTTATTCTGTAGAGTCTAATCATGCTCAAACCTCTGTCAGAGCAGCTGTTGCACCTTCCAGCTTTTCCACACACTGTTTCGAATTTAGATTTGAGAGTCTGCACTTCTTCCACTGTGACTTATTCCGCCCAGGCCTCGTCACAGTTATCTTTACCCTCCAAGGACCCCAGACTTTAAGGCGCCGCCATCATGTCCTCAGCAGACCTGACCCATTTGTGGCCTTTAAGCCATGGATCACTTTAAGATCACCCAGGTATGCGGAAGCTTGAACCACTACTACTTACTGACAGTCTCAGGCACTTGGGATCAACAAACCAAATTGTGAAGGATTAAGTTACCCCGGAGCTCGAGTAACCACGTCTGTCTTAGCTCACTACATTACTTGCCCCCACCCCACTATCACCACCGCACCACCATTTATTTTTGAATCTACTTGCAGAGGTATCTAAGCAAAACTGTACATGTGTTTCCAAAGCATCTTCTCAATTTCCTAAATATTTTTCATGCTTTATAATCTATTTTTCATGTTCTATCATCTGAGTTTGGTAATTCTTGTATTTTCAGTTCACTAAAAGAAGAATGAAATTACTAGTGTTATATGTAGGCAAAATATATGTGGCTGTTAATGGTGGCAAAGCCTATTTAGAGACAGAAGGATCTTAAAATATACGGAAAGTAATTTTCAAAGCCTTTTCTGCGGGTAAATGTGTTGCTTTGCCTGTAGAAATGAGCTTTCATAAAATTGCCAACTTGTACATGTGTCAATTTACCCACATATAAAGCTGCACATAACTTTACCCAGAGGTTGGGGAGATCTTCTCGAGAGCAGGGTTAGGGAGAGGTTTGCACTTGAGTGCATACACCTAAATTTTCTAAAGGATGCACATATTTTACCAAGAAAAATTATGTGCTCAAAATAGGTTTAATTGTGAGCATAGTTTTCAGAGCGAAAATGCGCATACTTAGAGAATATGGCTTAGTCCATCTACTGAGGAATATATGCGTACTTTACTTTTCTCTAATGCAGGCAGCTATAAAATTTACACCCAGAGCACGTTTGAATTGCAGAGATAGCCATAGACTATTTGCAGCCTCTACCCTATGAATCGGGTACCCCATGGTATATTTGAGGTCTCATGTATTCACAGTACTTCATTATTACATACCTATTTGCCATAGGCCCCCTTTAAAACTACAGTATGCATATACCAATTTACATGTACTGTATAACTCTGCTTTTTGTATGTAGTTAACCTCTCACTTGGATGTCCTGGAGGAGATTTAAATAGGGAGAAAATAGAAAAAAACAGCAAGCCAGTACAACAAAATTTTAAAAGTCCTAGATGAGGTGGAGAGCGTGTTCAGTGCATAAACTGGGGAAAAATTCAAAGGCAAAAGTAGGCATGAAGACATGCTGTAACCTATGAGTCAGACCAAAGGTCCATCAAGCCCAGTATTCTGTTTCCAGCAGTGGCCAATCCAGGTCACAAGTACCTGTCAGGTTCCAAAAAGGTATACAGATTCCATGTTGCTTGTCCAATGAGTAAGCAGTGGATTTCCCCTGTCCTCTTTAATAGTGCTTTATAGACTTTTCCTCCAGGAACATGTCCAAACCTCTTTTGAATCCAGCTACACTAACAGCTTTTTACTACATCCTCTGATAATGAATTCCAGAGTTTCATTACATGTTGCGGGAAGAAAGATTTTCTCTGATTAGTCTTAAATGTGTTACAGTGTGTGTCCTCTGGTCTTTCTACTTTTTGATGGAGTAAATACCCGATCTACATTTACCTGTTCTCTCCATTCATTATTTTATAGACCTCTATCATATCTCGCCTCAGCTGTCTCTTTTCCAAGTTGAAAAGCCCTGTTTTAAGCCTTTCCACATAGGGATATCCTACCATCCCCTTTATCATTTTTGTCACTCTTCTCTGTATCTTTTCTGATTCTGCTATATCCTTTTTAAGATGTGGTGACCAGAATGGCACACAATATTCGAGGTGTAATTGCACCATGGAGCAATACAGAGGCATTATAATAGCCTTTGTTTTATTCTCCATTTATTTCCTTATGATTCCTAGCATTCTATTTGCTTTCTTGGCCACTGTTGCAAACAGACAAGGAGTTTCAACATATCCTAAATCCTTTTCCTGGGTAGTAGTTCCTAATGTGGAACCTTGCATTGTTTAATCATAGTTGGGGTTGTTCTTCCCTAAGTGTATAACTTTGCACTTATCCTCATTAAATGTCATGCACATTTGGACACCCAGTCTTCCAATTTATCAGGGTGCTCTTGCATTTTTTCACAATCTTCTTGTTTTTTAACAACTTTGAATAATTTCGTATCATCTGCAAATTTGATCACCTCACTCTTTATTCCCATTTCCAGGTCATTTATAAATGTTATAAAGCAGCGGGCCCAGCACAGATCCCTAGAGTACATCACTATTCACCTTTCTCCATTGAGAAAATTGGCCATTTAAACCTACTCTTTGTTTTCTTTCAACCAGTTTGTATGCCACAATAGTACATTGCCTCCTATCCCATGTCTTTTTAATTTCCCCCCGAGTCTCTCATGAGGGACTTTGTCAAAAGCTTTCGGAAAATCGAGATACACTATATTAACCAGCTCACCTTTATCTACCTGTTTATTCACACCTTCAAAAAATATGAGAGACTGGTGAGACAAAACTTTCCTTGGCTAAATCCATATTGACTTTCTGTCATTACACTATGACTCTGTATATTCAGTAATTTTGTTTTTTATAATGGTTTCTACCATTTTGCCCGGTACTGATTTTAAAAATTGGAGCGTGGCCATTATAACATCGATCTTCATGTACTACAGATGATTTTAATGATAGATCACAGATTACTAATAGTAGTTCTACAATCTCGTATTTCAGTTCTTTCAGGACTTTGGAATGTATGCCATCCAGTTAAGGTAATTTGCTGCTCTTTAGTTTATCAAATAGCTGTCTTGGCACAGTATAACCAGAAGTAGATTGCCAGGCCTTGCATCCAAAACACAATCCTCAAAAAAAAAAAAAAAAAATCACACTGCTGTTATCAAAAAAGCACTATACACATCCACGTGAAGGCACATTCCAATGTGGCCATCCAGCACCCTGTGCGGCCAATCAGAATTGGGATGCCTAGGAGTTAGACATGCCCTGCAGGATCAGAATTGGGTCTAGGGCCTGTATGTGCAGGCATTGAGTCTCCTGAATGGAGCCGTGTGCCCTGGTGCCTCGTTGACATGGCACCGTGGCTTCATTTAGGAGCTGCGATCCCCTGCCGCTGACCACAATCTTCTTTCCCCACAGCCGGACCCCTGATCTGGCCTTCCATGGCCAGGGTTGGGCTGCGGGGAACCCCCTGCGCTCCCTCAGCTTTCCGCTGTTGCTGGGCCTGCCAACCCCAGATGTACAGGGCAACCTCAAAATCGGCCTTGTGCGTCCGTGGTTGCGGACCACCCATGCTCCACCTCTGGAATTCCCCTTCCTGCCCCCTCCCACCCCATACAAATGCATTGTTCGTAAAGCGACTTCCCAACAGGACGAATTGAAGAATTGAAGGAAATATCGATACATGGGGAAGATGTAATCTCCAGGAACAAGCAGGAATGTAGTCCTCACATATGGGTATCCCTTCTTCTTCGCCTTCGCTCCTCTCCCCCCCTTTATTTTCTCCTTCTTTATCTCCCTCCTTCTCTGACTGCTGCACGCTGGGATGCGGCTCTTCAAACTATTTCTGATACCACTGTTCAGTTTTCTAATCTCATTATTTTGGGAGACTTCAACGTCCACGTTGATAACCCCAGCAGGCAAAGAGACCGTTCCTTTTTAAATCTGTTACATGACATTCCCCTTCAACAACATGTACTTGGCCCTACCCACATAGCCGGACATACTTTAGATTTAGTTCTTTCTCCTGTCACATTGTTACCGGTGATCTCTTCTCCTATTATGCTTAGCGTCCCCTGGTCTGATCATTTTTGTATTTTCTTTTCAGTCTCCTACTCTTCCGTGGCATCTACTGAACCGCTTGCACCCTCTCCCTTTCCTTCTCTTCGCCATCGCATTACTTCTGAAACCCTTAATGTCTTCCCGCCTGCTCCCTCTATCTTCCCACCTGATTTCGCCTCATTTTCCTCCGATAAACAGGTTTCCCTTTGGAACTCTCTTCTTACCAATACTTTAGATGACCTTGCCCCATTTCATCCTGTGTCTAATCATTCTAGTTCAGCCCATTCCCCATGGTATCATCCCGCTTTGCGTCTTCAGCGAACCCAACTCCGGCAATTACAACGTCGGTGGGCTCGCCATCCTTCTTCTGAACTGCGTCTCCGTTTCAAGCAGCTTTTTTCTGATTATCGCCTAGCTGTTCAATCCGCCAAGCGTGCCTATCATGCCGCCGAAATCTCCGACGCTGCAGACTCCTCCAGACAACTCTTCACAATTTTACGTAAGCTCTCTACTGTTGGCCCTAACCGTAAGCAAGTGACCCTGGTTCCAGACCCTCAGTCTCTAGCCATTTTCTTCTCTGACAAGATACTCAACCTGCGCTCATCCTTTTTGAATCCTTCCCCTCCATTGCCCCTATCCCCACCATGTTCCCCCTTGTCTTCTGTCTCTCCTGCTGTATTGATTGATGCCCATCAGCTGTCACCGCCCCTCTCGCCGCCGAATCTTGCTCTAGCTCTAGCTCATACCTGGTCTTCCTTTCACCCGGTCACTTCTGCTGAAGTATTACAGATGCTATCCAAGTCTAGTAAAACCACCTGCCAGCTGGACCCAATTCTGTCCCGCTGGCTGACTGAGCCTTCTTTACAGCTCATACCTATCATCACCACCATCATCAACGCTAGTCTCTCATCCGGCCATTTCCCATCATCCTGGAAATCGGCTGTTGTCCGCCCCCTTCTGAAGCAGCCTTCTCTTGATCCTTCTGTTCTATCCCACTGGCGTCCTGTTTCAAACCTTCCTTTCTTGGCCAAACTTCTGGAACGTTTTGTCTTTGAACAACTTAACTCTCACGTTGAATCCACTAACACTCTTCACCCCCATCAAGCCAGTTTCCGTCACGGGCATAGTACTGAAACGGTTCTTCTGGCACTCTTGAATGACCTACATGTTGCTCATGATCACGGTGACATTACCCTTCTCGTTTCCCTCGATCTCTCCACGGCATTCGACTTGATTGATCACCGAACCCTTCTTTCTCGTTTGTCTGATGTTGGGCTCCATGGTACAGTATGGCAGTGGTTCTGCTCCTTCCTCACAGCTCGCTCCTTCTCTGTTCACTCTAATGGCCAGTCCTCTACCTCCTTCCCACTCACCTGTGGTGTACCGCAGGGTTCTGTCCTTTCCCCGCTATTATTCAACATTTTTCTTTCTCCTTTACCCTTGTTGATTCAACAGTATCCTGTGTCTTTTTATATATATGCAGACGATATTATTCTACTTTTCCATACTTCTCCACTAACCCTGGATATCTCCCAACTTAACCTCTGTCTTTCCCGGATTGCTTCCTGGCTCTCACAGAATTTTTTACATTTAAACCCTTCCAAGTCCACAGCTATGTGGGTCTCGTTGAGTGGTTCCTGCCTCATTCTCGCCCCCTTGAGTGGTTCAACTTCTCTTCCGCTTGTGTCCTCCTTCCGTTATCTCAGAGTGATTCTTGATTCCACGCTTTCCTTTCATAATCATCTAACTTCCCTTATCCGTCGCTCATTTGCTGCCTTACGTCAAATCAGGGCTGTCCGTTCTCTTCTCCTTTCAGCTTCTTTGGTCACTCTTGTCTTGGCCTTGGTCATAAGCCGCTTGGATTACTGCAATGTCTTTCTTGCTAATCTCCCCAATTTTCAACTTCGTCTGCAACGTATCCAAAATGCTGCCGCCTGTCTCGTTACGTTCTCCCATCGCTTTGATCATATCACTCCTATTCTTCTCCGCTTGCATTGGTTACCCCTCCGTTATCGCTTTCACTATAAAATCCTTATTTTGACTCACAGTGCTATCTACACTAATACCCCTTTATATCTTGCAGATCTTATCTCTCTTCATACCCCTTACCGCCAGCTTCGTTCTATCCACACTAACCGCCTGTCATTACCCTCTCCGTCACAAGCTCATCTCGAACAAACCCGCCATGCAGCTTTTTTCTTTCTGGGTCCAGTACTGTGGAATGCACTACCACCACCACTCTGATTAGAATCCTCCTATCCTCAATTTAAGATATTACTCAAAACTCATCTGTTTCAACAAGCCTTTAATCTCTCTCCTGATGTTCCCTCCTAATGTTACCGTTAGCCGTGTGTGTCTGCTTACTTATACATTGTCCTGGCCTCCCCTGTCTGGGCCTGTTACCTTGTTTTGTTATTATGTCTCATGGAAGTCTTGGCCCATTTGTCTATTTTACTTGTCTATGCTTTATTATACTTTGGCTTTCCTATCTTACTATGACGTTCTTTTCCATGTTTTTGCATTGCTAACCTTTTATTGTACACCGCTTTATGTTTTGACAGAAAGCGGTCTATCAAATGTTAAAATAAAGATAAAGATAAAGCCTGCGCGGGAACGTTCCCCATCATCCAATTAGGAAGCTTTTGGGAGCATCTCACAGCGCCTGCGTGCTGCCTTCCCGCCTTTCCCAACTGCCTCTCTCCAGTTCTTCGTTTTCCGCGGAGCCAGCAGGTCGTGTTCCTGTCACCGCAGAAAATTATTATCCTCCTTCTTTTTTGTGGTCGCGTCTGCCTTCCTCGACGCTCTTGATGCTATACCGGTACCGCCGGTTCTTCTTTCTTTTTCAAAAAATATAGTATTTTTTTTTTTTCAAAACTTTTCTTTCCAGGTGCACGTGCCATTTTGGGCCTTAGGCCCAAAATTTCCTCCACCATGGAGAAACCCGACTTGGGTTTTAAAAAATCCACCAAGTGTGGCGGTACCATCTCCGTCACTGACACCCAAGAGTGGTGTCTTAAATGTTTAGGTCCTGACCACTCCATCTCCGAGTGCATGGCTTGTGCCATGATGTCCAAAAGGGGTCGACAGAACCGAGCTGCCAAGCTCAGTGCCCTTTTTCCCTCTGATGCAGCTTCGGTGGCATCGACGTCTTCCAGGGCTTCATCTTCCTCCCATGGATCTCAGGTAACTAAACATAAGTCCAGCCGGTCCTCAAAGAGTAGATCTCCTTCCAAGCATTGAGATGCCTCTGGTGTTGCCCTTGAGGGTTCTATACTGGCAAAATTGCCCTGGCGGGAGGCTTCGGCTTCCAAAGCATTATCGGGGATTCAGGATGTTCTCGAGGCCTCGACCTCGGCAGAACTACTGGTGCCATACTCTGGGGTACCGGCTGTTTCCAGTACCGACACCCAGGCATCAGCAGCGTCGATAGACCAGAGGTTCCTGGCTATTGAACGCAGTCTGGTGACTCTCCTTGCGGCATCGACGTCCTCGAAACCGCATCAGACGATTCAACCGGTACCGGCACCGATGACATCGACATCGGTATCAGCTTTGCCGGCACCCAGTCATGCGATGCCTTCTGGTGCCGATACACCGGTACCGATTACCCCCGGTACCGACTTCGGTTGGTACGGATATCGGGCTCTTCAAGAGCATCCGGACAGACGATACTTCGAATCCTCGGAGGACTCCGAGGATTCTGATAGCTCTGCCGGTACTGGGATACTTCTCCCGGAGGAGCCTTCTCCTCCTAAATGTAGGATGTCTCCTCCAGAAGATATCTCCTTTCAAGATTTTATCAGGGAGGTGGCTCGTGGGTTGTCCATTACTGTGACTCCTGAGACAGAGCCCAGAGCTAAGGAGTTGGAGATTTTACAATATCCCAAAGCTCCTAAGGAGGCAGCTACCTTGCCTATCCATGAGATTTTACATGATCTCATGTTGAGAATGTGGGAGACACCTCTCACCACCTCTCTTCACTCTCGTAGACTGGATACCATGTATCGAGTCCCTCCTTGTCCTGGCTTCCAGAAAACTCAGTTTCCTCACCATTCTATTGTAGTGGAATTAGCTATGAGAAGGATCAGGAGTGCAAAGAGGCATGCCTCTAATCCTCCAGGACGTGAGTGTAGAACTTTGGATGCCTTTGGACGTCGTACTTTCCAGGCTTCCATGCTTTCTGCCAGGATCAGTTCCTATATTTTATATATGGGAATGTTCCTTAAAGAAGTCACAGGTGATTTAGAGGTTTTGAGCCCTCTTCTTCCTGAGGCTAGAAGGCAGGATTTTCTCACATTGGTCAAACATGCCCAGGATGTGTCTAAGTTTGTCAACCGTGCAGCTTTTGACTGTTTTGAATGCATAAGCAGAACCTCTGCCATTGCCATAGGTGCACATAGAATTGCCTGGCTCCAGGCATCCGATTTGGAGCTCTGGGTGCAGGACAAACTGGGCAATATCCCTTGTATAGGTGAGAATCTATTTGGTAAAAATTGGCAAGAAAAAGCCAATGAATTAGATGCTGACAACTCCACTTTGGATAGGCTATCCAAAGGCACAGCTGATCCTGCGAGAAAGGCTTCTTGAAAGATTTCTTTCTTCTCAAAAAAGAAGAGGTTTTATCCCTCTTATTCCCAGCAGGGACGTTCTGCAGGTCAGCCTGCCCAGAAAAGTCAGCAACCACCTAAACAAAGAAAAGCAAAGACTGCTAAGCCTCAGCCGTCTCAGCAGTCTCAGCCTCCACAAGGCCTTTGACTTTCATCTAGAGAACTTAACCTTCCTGGAATGGTGGAAGACTCTGGTCCATTGAGGGCCAGGAAGACTATGTCACTTTGCCCCCAGGTGGGAGCAGATAACAGCAGAGCATTGGACACTCTCCATTATAAGAGAGTGGTACAAGCTGCACTTTCTGTGCATGCCCCCTCCCACAATGGTAAGACAGTTCAATTCTCAGACCTCTCTCATCAACCTGTTAGATCAAGAGGTCACTATGCTTCTTGCCCAAGGGGCAATAGAAGAAGTACCCATCCACCAACAGGGTACAGGGTTTTTACTCCCCCTATTTCCTTATTCCAAAGAAAACAGGGGGATACAGACCTATCTTGGACCTCAGAGAATTGAACAAATTCCTGTTCAAAGAGAAATTCAAGATGATTTCTCTAGGAACTCTGCTGCCATACCTTCAGGGTCAGGATTGGCTTTGTTCTCTAGATCTCAAGGATGCGTACACCCATGTTCTCATCCATCCAACTCACAGAAAGTTTCTTCTGTTCCTTTTTCAAGGAAAACACTACCAATACAGGGTGCTTCCTTTTGGCCTGACCTCAGCACCAAGGGTGTTCATGAAATGCATAGCTGTGGTAGCAGCATTTCTCCACACTCCAGGGATATTTGTCTTTTCCTACTTAGACGACTGGCTCATTCGAGCCCCATCAGAGTCAGAGGCCAGGACTTCTCTATCTTGCACAATGCATGTTGTTGTTAAGTGCCGTTGAGTCGGAGTCGACTCATGGCGACCCTCTGGATAGCTATCCTAAATTGTGTTCGGTCTTCAGTCAGGCGGCTCATTGACGACAGACTGGTACCCGTAGCTGCTGTTATTGTAGCGATCCATCTCATTGCTGGCCTTCCTCTTTTGCGTTGACCTTCTATCTTGCCAAGCATGATGTCTTTCTCTAATGATCTCTCTCTTCGCATGATGTGTCCGAAGTATGAAAGCCGAAGTCTTGTCATCTGAGCTTCTAAAGAAAGCTTAGGTTTGATCTCCTCTAGTACCGACTGGTTTGTTCTTCGGGCAGTCCATGGTATACACAGTATTCGCCGCCAGCACCATAATTCAAAGGCATCAATTTTCTTCCTGTCTGTCTTTTTCACTGTCCAGCTTTCACATCCATATGATGTTATTGAAAATACCATGGCTTGAACAAGTCGAATCTTTGTATGGAGAGACACATCTCTGCTCTTGAGAATCTTATCTAGGTCTTTCATAGCCATTCTGCCAAGAGCAATGCGTCATCTGATTTCTTGACTGCTTGTTGCTTCTTTATTGATAGTTGATCCAAGTAGGTTAAAGTTGTTCACAATTTCAATTTCTTCTCCTTCAACGATGAACCTGTTGATTATGCCAGTTGTATTTGGGTCTGGTCATAAACATCCCAAAATCCAGTCTAACCCCCACTCAGTCTCTAGAGTTTATAGGAGCTTTGCTGGACACCAGAAAGGCAAGGTCCTATCTTCCCCAGGCCCATTGCCTTCGCATGGTGCAGTTAGCTTCTGCGACGCTCCTGCCCTGGGCCGGAGAGCTTACAGGCAGGAATGGCCTTGTAATGTCCCTGAGGAATAAAGCTTGTACTGGGCCCTGGGAATTCTGGGACTCGTAGTGTACTTGTATTTCCTTCAGGATTAAATTGTAGTCGTGACACGAATGGTAAGGCTGCAAGAAATTTATTATTGTGGGGATATTTTCGAGCGCATCAAAATTCAATGGTACATAACGCAAAAGGTACAACTTCAACCCAAACAGCTGAAACCAGGAACATAGGGAGTACAACTGAAATTAAGTTAGCTTCTACTTGGCTCTTCACAATCACAGCAGCTTTAACTCAGCAGTGCCTCATGTGGTCTTGCAGAATTATTGCAGCACCAAACAAACAGCTGTTCCTTCCAAAGCATGGCTTCTCAAAACAACAAATGAAAACAATTTGTAAACCTTTTAGCTTGGCAGCAAGTACAGCAAACTCCCTGTATTCTTTTCATACAGTGTTCAAGGGTTTCTTACATTGCTGTCCTCTTTGAGGCAGATTGAGCAATCCATTGGAGAAGGGTCTCCTTCTAAGGCAGGCAGGTAATTATCCACTTGCATGCATTCATCAGAGCTAAGGCTATTGCTGTCTCTGTCAGGCCTGTTAAGCTTCCCTGACCTCAGTTCCAGAAACTCTTGAAACTGTTTTAAAAGCAATTCAGCCTGTAAGTGCTCTTTATCCGTGTGAAAGCCTTTGGTAAGGGTAACACCCTTCCCCCACTTGCTATCAGCTTTTGCAGCTGGGTTTGCGTTGTGAAGGTTAGCACAAATAAAAGGTTTCTCTAGTAAAGCATTAAAAGTAGAAAAGTCAGCTTTACCTTTAGCAGGGTTTGAATAAGAACTGGCACCTTTCCTCCAGAAGTCTCTCTGGTTCAAAAAATCAGCAGCCTTACTGCTATTTCCTCTGCTCTGTGAATTTCTCTTTGAAAAGCTTTCTTCCTGCTTCACTTCCTTGCTTCTGTAGCCTTGTTTGCTACCAGCCCAGATACGTTCTTTCCATGTGCTGAATTTGCTAGCCTTCCCACGCCCAGGCTCTACCTTGTAGTAAGGTTCCTTCTTAGAGTGTGCTTGGCTCCAAGGTTTACTACTCCAAGGTTCTGCCTTGCTCCAGGGTTCTAGCGTTTTCCTCCGTCCTTTTCCCTCTTTTTCTCTTTCCTCCTTTTCGCTTTTCCTCCTCTCCTCTTCCCTCTCTGCTTGGGGATTTAAAAGGGCTTCATTTCTCGGCACGCCCTGACCTTCCCCTGAGCGTGCCCAATCAGTGCAGAAGCCTGTCTCCTCCCCGGAGCTGGGGTGTGTCCTGTGCTCAGCAGAGAGCTGTGTTTTTTTCAACTCTGCATTGGAAATCCTGTGAGCTAGTGCTGTTTCATTACTTCTACCAGGAATTTCCCCTATCTCCATCTCTTCTGGAGGGCATTCCTCACCACACTTCTCAAGCAGTGCTAAAGCCTCATCTCACTGCCCGAGAAATGCTACAACTACTAGGCCACATGGCATCTACCGTGCATGTGGTTCCTTATGTTTGCCTCCATATGAGAGCGGCCCAGTGGACTTTATCCACTCAGTGGACCCAGGCATCAGGGTGCCTGTCAGACAAAATAGCAAACACATCAACTTATTTTGTCCCTCCAATGGTGGCAGTCCACTCAAAACCTGTTGCTGGGGTCCCCATTTCAACAAACCTTACCCCAGGCAACTGTCACAACAGATGCTTCTCCGATGGGTTGGGGAGCTCATCTGCAGGACCTCTCCACCCAAGGCACCTGGACTCCACAGGAGACTCATCTACATATCAATCTCTTGGAGCTCAGAGCAATCTTCCTTGCTCTTCGAGTGTTCCACACCCTGCTCAGCTACAAGACAGTCCTCATTCATACGGACAATCAAGTAGCCATGTTCTACGTGAACAAGCAGGTGGGAACAGGCTCTCTGTCGCTTTGCAACGAAGCTTTGCGACTATGGGCCCTCGCCAGAGAGCATCAGATTCATCTCCTGGCAGTGTATCTTCCAGGCATACAGAACTCTTGGGCGGACAGACTCAGTCGAGTTCTGCTTCCACATGAATGGTCTCTACATGCAGACCAGTTGGCCAAGATCTTTCAAATTTGGGGAACCCTGGACATAGACCTCTTTGCAAGTCCGTTGAATGCCAAACTTCCCCGGTTCTGTTCCAGAATTCCGGCTAAGGGCTCTCAGGCCAGGGATGCTTTCCTCCTTCACTGGGGGCAAGACTTCCTTTATGCCTTTCCACCCATTCCCCTAATTCCCAAAACCCTGTTCAAGCTTCAGAGAGACAGGGGGCGTATGATTCTCATAGCTCCACATTGGCCATGGCAGGTGTGGTAACCTCTGCTTCTACATCTCTCTCAGGCTCCCTCCCTGGAGTTAGGATCTGCTCCAGATCTCCTGTCACAGGAGGACGGAATGTTATGGCATCCCAATCCCCAGTCTCTGCATCTCAGAGCTTGGTTGCTGAAGGCCTAGATCTTCATGATCTTAACCTCTCTCAACAAGTAAAGGATGTCCTTCATGCTTCCAGGAAGCCTTCCACAAGACACTCTTATGCTTTTAAGTGGAAGAGGTTTACCATATGGTGCTCGCAGAAGGGTCTTAACCCCCTTGCGATACCCCTGGAATCATTACTAGAGTATCTCCTTCATTTATCCAATGCCGGACTTAAGACTAACTCAGTAAGAGTCCATTTGAGTGCTATTGCAGCTTCTTTCAAGCTTCTAAATGGACAACCTATTTCCTCCCATCCTCTTATAGCAAGATTTATGAGAGGCCTTCTTCTTACTAAGCCTCCCATTACGCCACCACCGGTGGCATGGACTTAAACCTGGTTCTTGGCCAGCTCATGAAGCCACCTTTCGAACCCCTAGCTACTACCTCATTGAAATTCCTTTCTTGGAAAGTTATCTTTCTCATTGCAATCACATCAGCACGTCGCATCAGTGAGTTGCAGGCACTAATGGCTGATCCACCTTATACAAGGTTCCATCATGACAAGGTAGTCCTTAGGACTCATCCACACTTTATGCTAAAGGTAGTCTCGCCTTTTCATTTAAACCAAGCGGTCTACCTGCCTGTGTTTTTTCCAAGGCCTCATGCATCAAATGCAGAAAGGAATCTTTAGCCTTTTACTTGCAAAGAACACAGCAACATAGAAAGTCCTCTCAACTCTTTGTTGCTTTTGATCCTTCTCATTTGGGACTTACAGTCTCCAAGAGAACACTGTCCAACTGGATTGCACAGTGTATTTCCTTTGCCTATCAGAGTAAGAACCTTCCTCTGGAGGGCTACGGCACAGCTCACAATGTGAGAGCCATGGCAACTTCAATGGCTCATCTGCACTCTGTGTCTATTGACGACATCTGTCGAGCAGCTACCTGGGCCTCGGTTCATTTATTTATTTATTTATTTACATTCTCTTATATACCGCGCTATTCTGCATCAGTGCGGTTTACATTGAACAAACTGAAATTACATTGAACAGGGCATTATAACTTGGAGATAACTATTTTACAGGGAACATGGGCTATGGAGGGTTAAGTGGCTTGCCCAAGACCACAAGGAGCACCTGTTGGACTAGAAACCCCAGCCCTTCCAGCTCAAGGTTGCTGTCCTCTAGTGGGATTTGAACCCCCGACCTTCCGGCCTGAAGTACCTTGCCACAACCACTAGGCCACTCCTCCACTCCATACCTTCACAGCCCATTACTGCTTGGACAAGGACTCCCGCCGGGATGCCTTGTTTGGTCAGGCTGTTCTCCAACACCTGTTCCATACCTGATCAACTCCTACCCACCATCCCTGGTTGGATGCCAGAGATCCATGGGGGGAAGTGGAGCCCTTTCGCAGGGGCACACAACTTCTGGGGTCTCTCCCTGGCATCTAAAGCTAGGGAGTCCCCATATGTGAGGACTACATTCCTGCTTGTTCCTGGAGATAGCATAGTTACTCACCTGTAACAGGTGATCTCCGGGAACAGCAGGAATTTAGTCCTCACAACCCACCCACCTCCCCTAGGAGTTGTATCTCTCTATCTCTCTCTTTCTCTTTCCCTCTCTCTCTCTTTGTCTCAGCTTTAAACTCAACAGGAGAGAGGCAGTTGGGAAAGGCAGGAAGGCAGCAGGCAGGCGCTGTGGGATGCTCCCAAAAGCTTCTTAATTGGACGCTGGGGAGTGTTCCCGCGCATGCTCCGTCGGTACCGATGATACCCATATGTGTGGACTAAATTCCTGCTGTTCTTGGAGAACACCTGTTACAGGTGAGTAACTATACTTTACAACTATTAGATAAACTGAAGAGTAGCAAATCACCTGGGCTGGATGGTATACATCCAAGGGTGTTGAAAGAACTGAAATATGAGATTGCAGACCTGCTATTAGTAATCTGTGAATTTTCATTAAAATCATCTGTAATACCTGAAGATTGGAGGATCACCAATGTAACGCCAATTTTTAAAAAGGGTTCCAGGGGTGATCCGGGAAACTACAGACCGGTGAGTCTGACGTCAGTACTGGGAAATTTTGGAAACAGCTTGATACAGAGCCTTCCTTGGCTCGAAGCATGCATTTCGCTGTTAGGATTTTCTGCTGCCCTATTGGTACATTTTCAGATAAGTAAATTGTACTATTTAAGTTACGGTTTTTGAAAATACAAACAAAAGGCCTCTGCTGACAACGAGTGGGGAGCTTTTTCCTCTCTCCATCTCAAGTCAGCGGTTCCCGACAAAAAAAGAGTGTTTGTTAAAATGGTGATTTTTGGTTTACAGGTATACTTATGTAGTTTATGCTACTAATTCCCAGGTCTTTTCATATGTTTTGACTTTTGGCAATGAAAAACATTGAAAAGACATGGCAAACACACAACAAGTGATAGCAGAAAAACAGCCACACTAAAAAGAGACAGCAAAACCCCTGAGGGGGGAGGGAATGCCAGCAAAAATACCCCGCATGCTGAAAGAGAAGGCCCCGGGAACCAACATGGTGATGGAGCAAGGTACCCTGCTGGTGGCCCTACATGAAGTAGCGATGCGACAGCTAACCCAAAGCATAACTGCAGCCTTAGCAGATAAACTCACTTGTCTTCAAAGCTCCATAGATGATCTGAAAGGCAGCAAACGGTACGACTTCAGCAGCTGGAAGATCGAGTGGAGCAAAGTGAGCAAGGGGCCGAGGTGCTGATCAGCAGGATAACAGCATTGGAGCATATAAAAAGAGAACTCCTGGAAAAGTCGATGATTTGGAGAATAGAAACCGGTGAAACAACATAAGGGTGGTGGGTCTTCCAGAGAGCATTAGAGAGGAAGGTCTCTGGGACATTGTAGAGACATGGCTCCCCACATAACTAGGCCTCCAGACAAGGGGGGAGCGCATAGCAGCTGAACGGGTGCACAGAGTGGGACCCAGGCGTAAGGAAGCAGGGAGGCCTTGGTCAGTGATTGCGCGCATACTCAACTTTACAGAAAAGCATAAGCTTCTCCTAGGACAAGCAGAATGTGTCAGCCACACCTGGTGACGTCATCCGACGGCGCCGAGACGGAAGTGCTCTCTAGCTCAGAGACTTCTGAGCATGTGTGAGGAGGTCCCACCTCCCCGGTCCGCCCCTAGCCCAACCAGTTTCAGTTCTTCCGCCTTGCCAGCAAGACGGACTTTGCTACTCTCCAGAAATCAATCTTAATCAAACTTAAAATCATCAGTTTAAATTACCTTCTCTCTTCATTCCTCATGCCTTCGGGGAGCAGTCAGCAGTGCAAGGTCTCCAGGGCTAGGAAGCCCAGCCAGCGCGGCAGCCCAGGACGTGCCTAATAGGCCTCCGTCCCCGGCTAGCCCTCTAACAGGCCTCCGTTTCCAAATCTGCGGCTGAGTTAAGAAGAGCGGGGGACACTAGCTCAAGCAGCATGCCTAGTGTCAAGAGTCGCTGCCGACGCTGCTCCTGAGCTGCAAGGACTTCAGGGAAACGGCCTGGAAGAGGAAGCTTCCAGTCGGCAATCGCTTGTGCGGCAGTCCAGGATGTGCCTATTAGGCCTCAATCCACGACTAGCCAGCCTTACTTTTCCCTCTCTCTGCCCCTCGCCAGAAGCGTAACCGATCGAGAAAGGAATGAACACAAAAGGAATCCAGAGGATGAGCTTATGGGCTCAAGCGGATGCCCCCTCGGCACCTGGGACGTGCCGAGTAAGGCCTCCGTCCCCGGAAAACCTTCTTGATCTGCTGCCGCCCTGCTCCCCTTCACACGTGGGGACTACGGGGGCGGCCATCTTGCCCAGGCACCACCCTGTTCGGAGATGAGATTAGCAATCCCAGCCTGCCCCACGGCTCCATTGCTATTGGCTGAGCCGTCCCTCAAAGCCATTCGGCTGAGCCGACCGGCCAGGCTTGATCGCAGTCTCGGCGCCAAGGCACGCGGCATGAACTCTGCATCCCCTGCCTTGGCGCCCATATACCTCCCGGAGCACGGGAACATCAGAGGCAGGCTGCCTTGAGCCAGCACTAGCACACAACTCTGGCCCCAGCGCCAAGTGGCCTCCACGGGTGGCGCGGGTACGTTTATTATACCTGTTTGCCTCGGATGTGACAACGTCCTACTGCCCTGTGTCACCGTCGGTGGAAGCCTGCAACTCCTCCCGATGCGTCGTCAACCCGGGCCTCTGCAATCTGACTTCAGGGCTGGCGCATTGACGGCCGGCATCACAGCTGTTGTCACTGCAACATCGGCTTGGCTGGAGGAGCGGCAGGCACAATGGAAGGAGCTCGGGCAACCGGACACGGATGGAGTGCCCTTGCCGCGGGGTCGTGACTGTGTTCAGAGTCCTGGATGATGACCATCTTGGATACATCAGGTGGTCACTAATTTCTGTTCCCATTGGCCACCACTATGATGGCCATGGACTTCCCTCAAACTGGCTAGCTCACGCTTGTGATTCAAACAAGCGCACAGTTTCTCACTCCTGGTGCGTAAAGCGGCACCCGCTCCCAGCACAGCAGCCAGTCACCGAAGACAGCGTGAATAGGGCCCCTGTTCTGCTCTCGAGGCCCGATGCCCATCCACATGCAAGTGAGCGCAGCCCAGTGGTTCGAACTGCAGACTTGACCCAGGAAAATCTGGTTCAAATCCTGCTTATGCGTCTAAGGGGTTCGGCCACCCCATTGCCTTGGTGTTCAATGAACACTACTGTACCTGAAGTAATTATAAATCAATATAGGGAACAGGCCAACCAGAGCACTACTTCATCAGCCTGAAACCACTTCTGCCTTCACAGGATACAGATGTGCCTTGATTATGACCAGTCTGCCTCACATTTCCTTCAACCTCCCCTCAGGCGGGATAAGGGAGTGGAATCCCACCTTTATACTTTGGTAACAGGCGGTTTATCAAATGCTTTGAACAAGGAACGTGGCAGCGCTAACAGAACATAAGGTCTTTCTAAAATCGGTGGCCTAGCAGGTAGAATGAGTTCCCAGCTAACATGGAGCCAGATGAGGCCTCTCTGCAAGAGACACATGCTGAGGGGGTTCTCAGCTGTGGAGGCAGCCCCCTCTGAATTGGATGAGGCTCATGGCGGGCTGCTTTCATCACCCTACTCCAGCAACAAGCCGATCCTTTGTACAGCGCTAAAAGGATGAGTGGCTACAGTGTGGTGCAGCGGACACAGCCAGTGCCTGTAGGACCAGAGGGTCACAGGTTCAAATCCCAGCTGGGGCTCCTGCCAACCCAGTCCCCGTCGGCACACAATGGCATCTGGACCCAAACGACACCAGCCTCCTGACACTTACGGATTCTCTCGGGTGCTAGGGATGCCTAAGGTGGAGTCCTAGTCCAACCTTCAACTCTCAAAGTTAAAATTGACAAGTCTGGTACGACTGCCATCACCAATTCTTTATCCCACCAGAGCCCTTCCAGACCTCCGCTCTTTGACTAGGCCCACTATGACAGCGTGCCTATCAAGGGGCAGGGTGAATGGATCTCGCAGAAAAAGGTCAGGGATCCACAGGCCCCCACTCGTTTTACACCCGTGCTCACACAACTACTGCAGCTGGAAGCCCTGGCATCGCAGTGCTTAATGCTGGAAGAAAGGTTACTCAAGGTGGCCAGGTCAGTTGGAATGTCACCAGCCCTTTCCCGTTAGGAATGCCTCCCAACCTTGCAAGTATGGTTGGCCCATTCTCAACCACAGTCAAGCATGGTCGAACCTATACTCAACACCCATAAGATGATGGGGGCAACAGATAACAAGCGGGAACTTCCAGTGACCAGTCTCTTCCTGAGAGCGGACGGCCACTCCGCATCACAGTGTTAAGAATAAATAGATAGCTAAGGTCTGAACACCTGAGGCAAGCATAGCCTCTAAAAATCAGACCGAAGCCCGCCTTCCACCTCAGACACGACAGTCTCTCTGTCCCTACAGCGCTTGTCATCTAGGGACAATCGTCAGGACTACCTCACACTCTGGCTCCTGGGCGGTAGAAGGCACATGCGAGTGACAACACACAGCCAGTGTGCAGAAGGTCACAGGTTCAAGTCCCAGCTGTGGTTCCTGCCAACCCAGTCTAGCGAGGGGCGGGCATACCAGTACTCCTTGCCCCACAGGTGCTCCCTGCACCACGTGGCAACAAAAGCCTGGAGAAGTATTGGCTGTGCCAACATGGTAGGACCAGTGGGAAGACCAGACTCCGATCTCCAAATGGAAGCCTCACATCAGCTGGATGCAGTTGAAGTGCACATCGACACCACAGCCCCATGACAGGCTTTCCGCACCACTCGAGGGTCATCATCATCATTCTCAGTACCCGAGAAGTGTCAAGGTGGGTAGTTGACTCAACAATTGGTACCAGAGAGTTGTTGGACTCATCATGGACTCCACAACCTGGTTGCGGCCACAGTGTGGTATTCTACCCACAGCCAATGTGCTTTGGAGCTGCGTCACAGGTTCAGGTCCCGCCCTGGACCAAGAGACCCGCGACACTACAGACTAAGCCACTATGGGCATGACTGCAGAGTGCAAGTCTCGACACCAGCAAGGGGATCAGATAGGATCCTCCTCCTTATGAGCAATTAAAGGGCAGGCACCTATTGACTAGCATCAGGGGTCAGTGTCCTGGCAACAGGTCTGGTTAAGGACTGAAGCACACCGGCAGAGTGCCACAGCAGCTCTGCTCTAAGGCCTGCTCGGATAATAGACAGGGCAGTCACAGACCAAAACCTGCCCTACCACGGCCAAGCAACTCCCACCCAGGACAGTACCACTGAAAGACGCACCCTGACGGATTCTGCTCTCATCCACGTGGGGACCTAAGGAGAGCCGGCCGATAGACTCTGCTCTCAAACGGACCACGGTAGCATCTGAACCCAAGGCCATCAGTCTCCTCCTTATTTTAGAAGACAGACCACTAATCTTCCTGGGGCAGACCGCTAATTGCCCTGCCCCATGTGGAGAACAAGAAAGCCTACGGTTTAAGAGGGACAGAGCCCAGGCCATCTCAATCACAGTTCCATCTCTACAGTTCCCTCACCGTATTGTCCTTCACTTGTCCTTCATATATGTGCACAATGCCCCACTTGCAGTGCTCCATTTGCAACAACAACAGGGCTATCACTCTGAAATTGTCGACACTGAATTATCTCGCTCCTGAAATGCATTACCGACTGTTTTCACTGGGCATCCAGGAGACCGTCCACTCTAAAGTCATAGAGCCTCAAGTGGAGACGTTTTCAGTATCTGGTGTGCAGGGCAAGACATTCCACCTGCCTCCTGCCCCGTCCCCTTGGTGCTACGCTACCTCTCCACTCTCTTCAGCCTGGGCTTAAAACCCCAGTCCATCAAGATACACCTCGCAGCCATTGCGTCCCTACATCAGCTGCGCAGCGACTCACACAAGGGCTCCATGTCCGCCCTTCCCATCGTAACCCGCTTCATGAGAGGCCTCAGAAACCTGCAGCCCCCTGTTCAGAAACCGGTTCCCTCCTGGGACCTCAACGTTGTCCTCCAGCAGCTGACACAAGAGCCCTTCGAGCCCCTGCTCTCCACAGCACAAAAATTTCTATCCTGGAAGACACTCTTCCTCATTGCCATCACATCCGCAAGGAGGGTCAGTGAGCTACAGGCATTAGTGGCTCACCCTCCGTACACCAAGATTTACCACAACAGGGCATCCCTTCGGACACACCCTAAGTTTGTCCCCAAGGTCGCCTCTGCCTTCCACGTCAACCAATCGGTGGAGCTGCCCTCCTTCTTCCCGGCCCCCCACGGGTCCCCCGAAGAGCAACGCCTCCATTCTCTGGACTGCGTCCGAGCCCTGCGCATCTACATCGACAGGACAGCCCCCATCCGTCAAGGGACCCAACTCTTTGTGTCCTTCGACCCCAACGGACCGGGGAGACCCGTCACCAAGCGCACGCTCTCCCACTGGATCTCCGATTGTGTCACCTACTGCCTACAGAAGGCCGGTGCGCAGCCAGCGAACAAGGCAAGCGCCCACCAACTCCGAGCGCTAGCCACCTCCCTCGCAAACGCACAAGAGGTCCCAGTAAGCGAGATCTGCAAAGCCGCAACCTGGTCCTTGCACCTCACCTTCCAGAAACACTACTGCCTAGACCTGCAGGCAGAAGCTGACAGCTCCTTGGCCGAGCAATCCTATCTGCGGCAGCAGGGCCCACATGCCTGAACGCCGTGGATACCTCCTGAGGATGGCTATTTGCACAACGCTGATTGCACAGTTGATGTTTCATGGCACTGTGGCCTTACATCCTGATTGTTTTATTTGCTCAATGCTAATTGCACAGTTGATGTTTGAATGCACAGTTGATGTTTGAATTGCACTGTTGGTTAATTGCACTTGACGTTCTACCTCAATGCATGTTGCACAGTTGAAAGTGTTCTCCCATTACGTATGGTCTGTTTACACTTATTGTTATTTGCACAATAAATAACGGAGGTTCACCTTCACTAACGCCCGCTGTTGCGTCCTCCTGCCTGACGGCCTGTCTCAGGCCCCCCCTCAGCCTCAGCGCTGATCAATAGCTTGGGAGACACCAGGTGTGGCTGACACATCCTGCTTGTCCTAGGAGAAAACAGAGTTACTTACCTGTAACGGAGTTCTCCGTGGACAGCAGGATAGGTCAGCCACACATTCCCGCCCACCTCCCCTCTGAGGGTGGCCTGCGCGGTCCGCACCCTAGCCTTAAGGCGCAGCTAATCACTAACTGGTTGGGCTAGGGGCGGACCGGGGAGGTGGGACCTCCTCACACATGCTCAGAAGTCTCTGAGCTAGAGAGCACTTCCGTCTCGGCGCCGTCGGATGACGTCACCAGGTGTGGCTGACCTATCCTGCTGTCCACGGAGAACTCCGTTACAGGTAAGTAACTCTGTTTAATGGCATTGCACAGAAACAAGAGGATTTTAGAATACCAGGGAGACCCAGTGTTACTTTTCAATGATTACTCTGCAAAGGTGGTAGACAGCAGAAAAGCTATGGCTCCCTACTGCTCCATTTTAGCACGAAAAGGCATCCGCTTTGCACTGCAATACCCCGCACAGGTAACAGTAACTCAGAACAATCAGGTGCAGCAATTCAAAACAACAGCAGCCCTAAAAACTTTTGTGGATGGCTTACAAGTGAAATGATCGGGATGCCAGCCAGAACTGTGCGGCCCAAGTTGGAGAGCATTTAGTTCACTGTTCATGGCTAACAGCTTAAAGTTTGGTTAAAGTGTTATGAGAATCAGGAAGCCCGAGACGGACACACAATGGGGCACAAAAGTTGAAAATGCATGGTAACCGTGAAAGGGACATAAGAGCACATTTATACTCTGGGGAGACCGCAACAGTATAGAAGAAAGGCCAAGTACTTCAAAAATTAAAGTGAGGGGTGAGCAAAAGAATTCTAGAGATGAAAATTGGCCAGTGGAGCGGCGCAGATGGCAGAGTCCACCTACTGCATTGAGCAGGCGATTAAAAAGGAAAGCCATTTTACCTAATGTGAAGAGGAACATAGTCCATGAGACACTAAGAACTGTACCGATTGCATTTGGAAGCGGAGAATGTGAAACTGGACAATTGTTTGGTATTTTGGGGGGGAGAAGGGAGAAGATATGGACATAGACATGGGAGGGAAGGAGAAGAGGAGGTATGAGTGAGTTGGTGTGTTTGAAAGTTTAAAGGTATGAATTACAAATGCAGCGAGAGAGGGAGAATGGGGAGGAGAAGTGTCAATTCAATAATGGATAGGGAGGAAGGTATCTGGGCCTGAGCCAAGGGGAGGCACCATAACCAGATGGGGGGAAGGGAGAGGAGAAAGCAGGGAGGGGGAGGGATGCAGAGAAGGGCAAAAAAGAGGAGGACCAAGCCTGGGGCAACACCAGGCAGGAAAGGTGGGCTGCGGTGCTCCGCTGGGGGGCACTGGAGGCCAATACTAACAGCAAAGAAAACATAAGTCAAGGCGTACCCAGTGAAGGCACTGGATAATAATAAGATCAAAGTAATCCCACTCAATGGAGGGGGCATTCATTTGCCAGTGAAACACACCAAACTCCTAAAGTACTTTCAAAGGGAGAATGCAGACATTGTCTTTATGCAGGAGACACACCTAAACGATATAGAACACCGGAAGCTATGCAGGCGATGGGTGGGGAACTATAGCGCGACATTGTATAATGGCAGGCAGAGAGATGTGGCCACCCTTATAAACAAAAGAGTAGCTTGAGGTATACCAGTCTATAATAGGAGGGAACTTTAACCTGCCCAGAGACCCAATACAGGATTGTAAACCACCACGACAGAGTAAAACGAAACTAGAGTGGAAAGGGTGGGGTTCTTGATGAAAGAACTGGGTTTGGTAGATGTATGGCGCACACTGCACCCAGTAGAAACAGATTTTACCCACTACTTGATCCCCAACAACAACTATGCCCGAATAGATTACCTGTTAATAATAGCTGACACAATGTTCTGGGGCTTGGAGAAAGCAGAAATCAGGGATTTGGGGCTGTCAGATCATGCACCAGTATGGATGGTGATTAGACTAAATAAAACAGCATTGCAACAAGGAAACTGCCCATGGCGCATGAACCCCACACTATACAGGGATAAAAACTTCCACCAATACCTGCAAAGGGCATGGAGACAGTACTGGGAGGAGAATGACGATGTAGACAGACGTACACTATGGGAAGCAGCCAAAACCACCATGAGAGGAGAACCTTTGGCCTACACAGCTCATAAGAAGCAGAAAGGGGATATAAAACTACTAGAATTAACAAGGGACCTACACTCCTTCCGCCGGCAGCACATACAGTGACTAAGAGAAACAGACAGGGCGAAATACCTAGAAATATGCAAAGAACTTAATGACTTGCTAAATCAGAGGGCAGAAGGGGACATGTATAAGTACCAACCCCCCACCTGGGAACTAAAGTGGGAAATTACTGGCCAAATTGATCAGCCCAGCCAGGAAAAATATTATGATTAAAGAGATTTGGGACTCCCAAGGTGTGGTACATGGAACAGAACAAGCCATATTGCAGCAATTTCAACAATATTACTGTGAGTTATACGGGAAAGGAAGGCAGGATGAGGTGAACTGAGAGGCGTTTTTCCAAGGCCTGGAAACACCAGAGGGAAAGCCTAAATTCGGCAATCAAAGGAATGGGACCGGATCAGCATAGGAGGAGAAACCTGTGAAATCAATTAATACGCAGATGACATGCTGCTCTTCTTCAGCAACACTAGCAAGGATATTGGCAAAGTATTAACGGGGGGAAATCAGAGGCTATGGCAGCCTTGAGAAAATGCATATGCCAGGCGAAAGCTGACTTCCCTCTAGGGCGGGCAAAGGATTACCTTAAAATATTTGGATATCTATTTACACAGAGACCCTGGGAAAGTATATCACAAAAACATTGTGGAAAGAATGGAAAGTATTAAAAGCCTATGCAGCCAATGGAGAGAGCTACCTCTCTCCTTGTTTGGGCGAGTGGCACTAGTAAAAGTAATGATGCTGCCGCAGGTTCTCTATCTCCTGCAGATGATTCCTATATGGGTCAGAGGAAAAGAGGAAAAGCTTTACAAAACAATGATCACATCCTTTCTGTGGAAGAGCAAAAGAGCAAGGCTTAGTTATTCCAAACTAACCATGGCCAAAGAATGGGGAGGACTAGGACTCCCAGACAATTTGGCCGCTCTCATAAGATGGGTACAGAGGTTAGGAGATTTGGTAAGGTGGCCCTATTGATGGCAAGAAAGGTGATACTGACCAAATGGATGGATAAAGAGGCACCTGAATATGAGAGATGGCTGGCTAGGATGAAACAATGGTGGTCGGGGTGTGACGCGCCACCCCAGAACACAGATTGCCACATCAAAAACAATATGCCCAATTATGGCTGAAAGTAGAAATAAACAGGGCCAGATGAGCACTGTTGGGGTCAGAGGGGTCAGATGAGGGAGTGGGCGGATGGGAGGGGGGAGATAGGGAAGGGGAAGAAAGATAAGAGTAAGGAAAAACAGAAAAGCAGCCTATCCAGCCCATCTCAAACACCTCTATATCCTACAGGGATTTAGGCAGGTTGCAAAAAATTAAAACAAATAAATACAATACAATTGATTTTAAAAAATCAGTCTATTGAATACATTTAAAAATATATCATGACATTATAATCTAAAACAACTTCATAAAATAATTCAACCTCCACATGATCTGAATTATTAATCACTTCTCACAATACATTATCCTGTTATTCACAGCTCTGCCTGAAAGAACAAATACTTAGCGATTATGACCCTCGCGAGAGCATGAAGTCCCAGGCACCAGGATGCAATATTTTATTTATTTATTTACATTCTCTTATATACTGTGCTATTCTGCATCAGTGCAGTTTACATTGAACAAACTGAAATTACATTGAACAGGGCATTATAACTTGGAGATAACTATTTTACAGGGAACATGGGCTATGGAGGGGTTAAGTGGTTTGCCCAAGACCACAAGGAGCACCTGTGGGACTAGAAACCCCAGTCCTTCCGGCCCAAGGTTGCTGTCCTCTAGTGGGATTTGAACCTCCGGCCTGAAGTACCTTGCCCCAACCACTAGGCCACTCCTCCACTCCAATATCTAGGCGTTATGGCATCCTGGTACCTGGGATTTCTCAAATCCTGACTTTGATATCTAAGTTAAGAGGTCTAAATAGCACTGCTTCTGGAATGCCACGAATCCTCCTCCCTTTTCAGATGGATCATTTTGGCCATATGAGTTATACACTCTAAATCGTTCGACTCCTGTGAATTTTTAACAAAAGCACTTATGAAATTAGCACTGCAACTGACCACATAAGAGCTTTTGAATATTAACCCAATAGTGGTACATAGTAGATGAATGCTTACTTATTTCATTATTCTTCATTAACATTTCTACGACTTTATTTACATAGTCAATGGCAACATCTATTATGGCTGTGATGAATGGTTAATGCATAGGTATGGTGTTAATTGTGTGGTTAATGCCTTGTTGAATAGTGATTCATCCTCCTTCTTACAGACATGTTTTCAAAAGATTTTGTTTTTTCACCCAAGCATGGAAACATTTTTTTCAAATGGGGCACTTGGGTGTTTTGTATAATTATGTGGATTTATTGGTAATCGAACTGTAGACTTTGCTATTGCATATTTATAATTGCTGCTTCATTCTCTTCCTCTCTTTACTGTAAAATTAGCTTTGTGTAATCTGTTGACTGACTCCCCCCTACCATTCACAGCTGTAGCATTAACCATGACATCATGATGATAATTAAGCAAGAATGCCCAAGGCAGCAGGTTTTATTATTAGATAATTGCCTGCACTGAAAAAGTTTATAAAGTGTTGATCGAGATCAAATATGTGAGGACAATTATTTCATACCATGCAGTGCCGCCTGTGCTATTAGAATATAAAATCACTAAAATGTATTTTTGAATGTTTATAAAATGATCAATTTTCTAATAGCATTATAGCATGACAGTTATAAGGTTGTTATTGCCTGGCCTCTGGAGCAGGGTAAACATTGGACTAGCAATTTCCCAATCCTCCTTTGAGCTTCCAGCTTAATTAATATCGGCCCCTCTCTGTGCACTGAAAGGAACGGACCCATGTTGTCCCAAAATCTCATATACTTCAACATCTTTTTGTTTGTCTTTTGAAAGCTATTACAGTCCCCTGCTAGGGCAAAGAGGGAAGGTAAGATGCTTGTGTTCTAAGGGCTCCTCATTTTTTTGCAACTTACTATTTTTGTATATTTTGGCTCATTTGTGGATGCCAAATTTTAGCTTATGGGCCAAAAGGAAAGGCAGATTGTACCTACCCTTTGAACTGCATATTGAGTTCCCTGAGTCTCATGAAACATTTTGTTGTCTCAGCATCGGGTCCAACAGTGGTATCAGCTGTTCCTCTGCAATATTTTTCATATGGGCAGCCTGACTCAGCCTCGCCATGTGAGAAGGCATCATGGAGTTTTATGATTTTTCTGCTGTTGAAAGGTTCAAGTGTCGGTAGTGCATTTGACCTCTTGGCGGTGTATTTGTTGAACAAGAAACCAAGCTCTCTATATTACCCTAAATATTTATGCAGCTCCCAAATGGGTTTTTGCCCACAGTTGTTATAGTGTCAACACCTTGAGCATGAGTAAACCTCACTGTAGTCATTTCAGCTGATATATCGAGGAAATTCCTTGTTTTCTCTAGAGCACACTGATGATTTGACTGCTCGAATCCAATAGTAGCCCTGAGTAGACATACTCGCAGATAAATTTTGGATTTTAACTCTGGAAGATTTTTTTGATCCATTGACCAAAATCTTTACATAAAATGGAAATTGTTCTTTCAAACAAGTGAATGGTAAAATGCATGTGGTAAAGTTGGATATTAAAATATCTGAGCATGGTAAAAAGGTTTGTGGAACAAACTGAGAATTTTATCTTTGGAATAAAAGGTTGCTGTGTTTGAGACATTAACTACTTATATGAATAAGCCTGATCTCGGCTGTCTCAGCAACTAAGCAGGGTTGGGCCTGGCTAGTACTTGGACAGCAGGCCACTTTGGAATACCAGGTGCTGTAGAATCACTGCATGAAAGAAAGGCCTGGCAATCTACTTCTGGTTGCACCTTGACAAGAAAACTCAGGGGCTGGTTTGCCAGGAGTCAGCACTGACTCGATTGCACACATTGCATTGCATGGTTAAAGACAATTTGGCTTTACCAAGAAGAGATGAAAATTCTTCAGAATATTAATGGCAATAGTTTGAAATTATAAGCCTTTCCTATGTAACCATGCTAAGTAAGAATTCAGCTTTCAAATCAGATACTGATGTAGCCATCAGTGTAAAACATTTAAGTGTGATTGAGAGCTCTCTGGACCTAAATAACACTTTCTGAGTACAAGCTTTGAATGATTAGCTGGGGTTGTCCTCATTCACTAGGGACAAGATGCTGTACTTCAATGCAGCGGAGGCTCACTTCTACCTAGAGCTGCAGGACTTTCATTTAGGGTTTTCGAAAGACCAGCTAATCCTGTGGGTGTTATCACAATGACTCCTTTTCCCCTTTGTTCTTTCAACCGCTCTGATGCCCTCTATGAAGGGTAAGTTCTTAATAAACATAAATATATTGTCAGCAACCATAAAAGGAAAAAGTTATTAGCAACACCAGCGTGTTTCCAGTAATTTACTCACGTCAGAAGTTAGACTAACCGGCCTGTAGTTTTCAACATCATCCTTACTTCCACTTTTGTGTAAAGGGACCACATGTGCCTTTCTCCTGTCCTTTAGGACACTTCTTAATCTAAAGAAGCATTGAAAAGTTCAGTCAGTGGAGCCGCTAGAACGTCCCCAAGTCATTTCAATATACTTGGATGTATCCCATCCAGTCTCATTGCTTTGTCTACTTTTAGTTTAGCTAGTACCTCTTGAACATAGTCTTCTGAAAATTATTCAGGATCCCCGTCATTTCTGTTCCTATTTGTGGGTGTTTTCTGAGGTCCTGCTCCTGGCCCTTCATCTGTGAACATAGAACAGAAATATTAAGCAATTCCGCTTTATCCTCATCAGCTTCTATATATACCTCCCCTTCCCTCTTGAGTCTGAAAATACCACTTTTGCCCTTCCTCTTCTCACTAACATATCTGAAAAATGTCTTATCCCCCCATTTTATTGCTTTGGCTATTTCTAATTCTTTTTGTATCTTTGTTTTCCTGACTACTTTGCTAGCTTCTCTAAGTTTTTCCAAATATACAGTAAATGCTTGTCTTCCTCTTTCTGTGATCTCTTATATGTTATGAAGGCCACCTTCTTTTTCTTCACCTTTTCAGCTACTTCTTTTTCCTTTTACAATGATTTACCTAACAAGAAGGTTTGCTGCCCTTAAAATATGCCCTTTCAGTTTTGCCCATTGCTTTTCTACATCCCCCAGTTGTTCCCATCCTGCTAACGACTCCCTGAGGTATTGTCCCATCTCAACAAAGTTAGTTTTCTTAAAGTATAAGACACTTGCTTTTGAATGGATTTTATCAGCCCGAGTCCTAATACTAAACCACAACATCTGGTGATCATTGGAGGTGAGATGATCTCCCATTATAAAATCAGAAATTCTTTCCCCATAGGTGAGCACCAAGTCCACTATGGCCCCTTCACATGTGGGTTCTGTTACCAGTTGCTGGAATAGTTCTCCCTATAAAGAATCCGGGATCTCCTTACTTCTAGATGACACCATAGCAGGGATGTGCCTATCAGCATCTGGAATACTGAAATTGCCTATCAGTAGCACTTCTCCTTTTGTGTCAGTACTGCGTATGTCTTCTATTAAATCCCTGTTCACTTCTTCTACCTGTGATGGAGATCTGTATATCAGTTTAGCCCACAGTGCCTCCTCGCTCCGTTTTAAGCCCTGTAATTCTGTAGCATTAATATTATTTAGTGCCACTCCTCCTCTTTTTCCTACCCTGTCCTTTCTGCATAAAGTATAACCCGGTATAATTACATCCCAGTCATGGTTGTCCATGAACCATACCTCTGTAACCACCACTAAATTCAAGTCAGCCTCTTCCATTAAAGCCTCAACATCTGAGATCTTATTTCCCATGCTACAGGCATTTATACACACCGCTTTCCAGATGTCCGTTTTATCACGTGATTGTGTAAACTTGATTTGGAGATGAAAAAGAAAGAGGAAGGTTCTCCCAGTTTCTGTGTACCAGATCTTTGTCCATATATTTCCAATGTTGCCCATGCTAACTACATGGTGGTAATGGTGTTTCATGATGTACATCCGAGAGTGCTGAAAGAAGTAAAAAATGAGATTGCAGACATATTAGTAATCTGCACACTATCATTAAAATCATCTATAGTAGCTGAAGATTGGAGAGTGGCCAACATAACACCAATTTTTATAAAAGGTTCCAGGGTGATCTGGGAAACTACAGACCGGTAAGCTGGACATCAGTACTGGGAAAAATGGTAGAAACCTTTAGAACAAAATTACTGAACATATAGATAAACATGATTTAATGGGACAAAGCAAACATGGATTTAGCCAAGAAAAGTCTTCTCTCGCTAATCTTCTATATTTTTTGAAGGTGTGAATAAACAGATAGATAAAATTGAACTGGTTGATATGGTATATCTGGATTTTTGGAAAATCTTTGACAAGGCACATGAGACTCTTGGGGAAATTAAAAAGTCATGGGAGAGAAGGCAGCGTACTGTTGTGGATTGGAAACTGGTTAAAAGATAGAAAACAGAGTAGGGCTAAATGGCCAATTTTCTCAATGGAGAAAGGTGAATAGTGGAGTACCCCAGGGATCTGTGATGGACCCACTTTTCTTTTTATCATATTCATAAATGACCTGGAAATGGGAATAATGAGTGAGGTGATCACATTTGCAAAGGACACACAATTATTCAAAGTTGTTAAAACACAAAAGGATTGTGAAAAACTGCAAGAGGACCTTAAGAAATTGGGAGACTGGGCATCCAAATGGCAAATGGAATTTAATGTGGACAAGTACAAAGTTATGCACTTAGGAAAGAACAACCTCCGAACTATGGCTACATGATGTAAGGTTCCACATTCTAAATCACCACCCAGGAAAGGTATCTAGGCGTATTCATGAATAATATGTTGAAGCCCTCTGCCCAGTGTGCAATGGTGCCAAGAAAGCAAATAGAATGCTAGAAATCATAAGGGAAGGAATGGAGAATAAAACAAAGGCTTTTATAATACCTCTGTACTGCTCCATGTTGAGACCGCACCTTGAATACTGTGTGCAGTTCTGGTCTCCATATCTTTAAAAAGGATATAGCAGAATTCGAAAAGGTATAGAAAAGAGCTACCAAAATAATAAAGGGGATGGAAGAATACCGCTGTGAGGAAAGGCTTAAAAGATTATTGCTCTTCAGCTTGAAAGAGAGACAATTGAGGGAAGATATGATAGAAGTCTATAAAATAATGAGTGGACTGAAACTGGTAAATGTAGATAAGCTGGTTACTCCTTCAAAAAGTAGAAAGACTAAGGGTCACACAATGAAGCTACAATGTAACACATCAGAATAATTGGAGAATTTGTTGCTGGAGGATATAATAAAAGTTGTTAGTGTACTTGGGTTACAGGGTCTAGCTGAAAAATTCATTCTCATTGATGGTGAGTTAGATGTTGTGGATTCAGGGTGTGAGTTGGTGTGTCCTTAAATACCCACTATTCCTACTGCTAAAGCTTGGTTTTCATACTTTTTACGAGGGTGATCCGAAATTTAAATTTTATTTATTTGTACATCTTTCTATACCACCCCTTCCAGAGATCAGGGGCAGTTTACAGCGAACAGAACAGTAATAATAAAATAAATTATTATTTAACAAATTGGGTTTTAAAACCTGACTCTTTGAATACATCTTCTCTGAGGGCTAGTTCAACCACTGAGCCATTGTACCCCCTCTCCCTCTATGGCCCACTAACAGCAGTATATAGGTTTTTATTGTGTGTGCTTTCATCCCTGTCACTATTACATGTTTTCTTGGTTTTTATTTAGTTTTCTTGACTTTTAATTTGTAAAGGATGTGCTCACAGTTTCTTGCTCTTTTTTGTAACCACCTAGATGTCAAAGTAGCAGAGGTGGTATATCAAATGCCATAATAAATATAGTAGCATGGTATAAATTAATAAGTCTCGTTTGGTTAAGATGCTGCATGGTGTATAAGGTTTTGCATGATAGAAATACTGCAAGATATTTTTGCATCCTATTGGCTCAGTACGTAGAGTGGTATCAGTTGTTTTTGATATGCTAAGTTTTGTAGGTCACCCTAGTAACTTAACAAAATTATTGGTATTTTGTAAATCTGTCCCTAAGTACCTGAACACCTCTGGGAAATGCCAGTCTTATGCTCTAGCCCTGTGGACAGCAATTAACGTAGTTTACTATGATCGATTTACTATGATATGTATCATGCTTATCAAATAGATGCTATAATCTCTAATGTAAACAAAAATGTCCCACACCGTCAGGAACTGCAAACTAATCAGAACCAGAGGGTCCTGAACAACAACAGCTGTACAAAGATAATTTTTGCCGGAGCTGCTACATTAGAGAGGGTAAGAAAACCATCCCCTTACTATAGCCACTCCTTTTAATCAAATATAAAGTGAGCAAACTTGTAAACACTTATCTTAGTTTTTGAATCCAATGTGCTTCAGTACCGCTTCAGGAAGCAATAATCAACTTCGTGCCACGTTTCGGGTCTCCAAATCTCGACCCTGCATCAGGTTGAAAATAAACTTATTCCTGTAATCACAAAAGTTGAAAATGGCGAACAACAACTGTCTAGTGCTTATAAAAGGGCGTCTGACATCAAAACCAGCTGACAGGTTACCAGTGGCCAATCCAAATCCTCCTGTTTAACCAGCCAATGAGAAGGGAAGTACCCTATTGAAAAGGGGAATACTCAGCTCAATTGGCTGAAAGACTTAAAAGTACAACAAAAGTTGCTGATTATTAGATTGATGCACATTACAATGAAACTAAATTAGATTAAACTGCCCTACTCCAATGCTGCATTCAAACCATGAGGTGTTACTGTGTTCATCCTGAAAATCCAACGATGTTCACATTTCTGCAACCTGTAAACTCGATTCCCACCCCGGGGAATTGAGATTTGCAGACCCGAAATGTAGCACGTAGTTGATTATCGCTTCCTGAAGTGCTACTGAAGCACATTGGATTCAAAAACTGAGAAGTGTTTATACGTTTGCTCACTTTATATTTGATTAAAAGAAGTGGCTATAGTAAGGGGATGGTTTTCTTACCCTCTCTAATGTAGTGGCTCCAACTAAAATTATATTTGTGCAGCTGTTGTTCAGGATCCTCTGGTTGTGATAATCTCTAATGTAGCAAACAATGCAGACTTTCAGGATGATGACATTTGAGATGCCCGATCAAAACCTAGACTTGAATAGAACATCTGTGGCAAGACTTGAAGAGTGCAGTCCACAGACAATCCCCAGACAGCCTGAAAATGTTCGAATTATTTCACCAAGTAGAATGGGCAAAAACTGCACCATCCCACTGTGCAAAGTTGAAAGACACATCCTAAAAGGCTTATGGTTCAAAAGGGGCCTCTACTGTAAGGTAAAAAGACTTAAACAATCAGGACTGGTTTCTTATTCTTATTTATGTTTTGAAATTTTCTATAATTGCTTTGTGTTTAAAGTGTATTTTATGTTGTCACTGTCCTTCAAATGTAAGGTTTAGCACCTTTAAACCGAGAAAAAGCATCAAATTTATTAGATTCACAAAATGCATTAGAAAGGATAAACACTTTAGTCGCCCCAGAAAATTCCATACAGAGCCAGTGTTGGAAGCTACTGCAGTATGTTAAACAGCCGCTGTAAATAATAAACAGACGTTCTTCAGACATGTCCACTCGTAAATAGAGAATATAGAAATGCCTTAATTGTAAATCATAGTCCAATATAAAGTATTTTCCAACTCGTTTACCTTCAGACCTGATCAGGTGTGCTACAGAACAAGGGATGACTATTGAACATAAACTCAACTTCATATTTCTTCTGTAGTAAGGGGCTGTTCCTTTTCTGTGTGGCAGCAGGGCCGGCCCGTCCATTGAGCGAGAATGTTTTTTACACAGGGCCCTGTGTTTCAGGGGGCCCCACGCAAAGAACATTCTGATCTAAAAGTAAATTTTAAAATTAAAAAAAAAAAGCTGTCTGCCGCCGCAGCAGAATCGAGTGTCCCACGGGCCCCCCCCCCCCCCCCTGCCCGGCAGAGCCTGCCCTCCCTGCATCAGCTCCCTCTCCGCAGTCACACGCACCAGCTTTCAGAGTGCGAAGGGAGAGTTTCTCCCTCGCGGCTCTGTTAAGCCCGTGGGCGCTGATGCAGGAGAAGAATGTTACCAGTGGTGTGCCCCAGGGATCTGTCCTTGGTCCGATTCTTTTTAACATCTTTGTTAGTGATATAGCGGAAGGGCTGTCGGGTAAGGTTTGCCTCTTTGCAGATGATACCAAAATCTGCAATAGAGTAGACACCCAGGAAGGTGTAGATAACATGAGGAGGGATCTAGCTAAGCTTGAAGAATGGTCTAGAATTTGGCAGCTGGCGATTTAATGTTAAAAATGTAAGGTCATGCATTTGGGTTGCAGCAATCCAAGGGAGCAATATAGTATAGGGGGTGAAGTACTTTTGTCCACTAAAGAAGAGCGGGACCTAGGCGTGGTTGTGTCTGATGATCTTAAAGTAGCTAAACAGGTAGAAAAGGCGACGGCAAAAGCTAGAAAGATGCTTGGGTGCATACGGAGAGGAATGGCTAGCAGAAAAAAGGAGGTGATAATGCCTCTCTAAGTCTTTGGTGCGACCTCATTTGGAGTATAGTGTGCAATTCTGGAGACTGCACCTTCAAAAGGATGTGAACAGGATGGAGTCGGTGCAGAGGGTGGCTACTAAAATGATTAGTGGTCTTCATTATAAAGCATATGAGGACAGACTGAAGGATCTTAATATGTACACCTTAGAGGAAAGGCGGGATAGAGGTGATATGATTGAGATGTTTAAATACCTCCGTGGCATAAATGTTCAGGGAGAGAGCCTCTTTCAATTGAAAGCAAGTTCTGCTACGAGGGGACATGGATGAGGGTGAAGGGAGATAGATTCAGGAGTGATATGCGGAAGATGGTAGAGATGAGGACAGTAACTGAATTCAAAAAAGCATGGAACAAACACAGAGGATCTCTAAAGGTAAAAAGGGGATTGTTGTAGTTGTTGATATGGAAGGACAGACTAGATAGGCCATGTGGTCTTTTTCTGTCATCATATTTCTATGTTTCTATGAGTGGAAGGGAAGGCTTGAACTGCAAATAGCTGATGGGGACGGGGGCTTGGAATGGATATGGGCTGAGGGGAAGGGGGGCTTGAACTGCAAATAGCTGATGGGGAGGGGGGCTTGGAATGGAAATAGGTTGGTAGGGGAGGGAGCTAGGACAGGAAATGGGCTGATGGAGGGGCTAGGATAGGACTGGGAATTGGGTGTTGGGGGAGCTAAGATTGGAAATGGGCTGTGGTGGGGGCTTGGATTGAAATGGACTCATGGAGGGGCTAGAACTAGAAGTAGGCTCCTAGGGGGCTTAGATTGGAAATGGACTGAGTGGAGGGGAGCTAGGATGTGACATGGGCTGGTGGTGGGGCTAGGAAAGGACTAGAAATGGGCTGATGGGAGGCTGGTACTGGAAATGAGCTGATGAAGGGACTCGGATAGGACTGGAAATGGATGGGGGAGCTAGGACTGGAAATGGATGGGGGAGCTAGGACTGGAAATGGGCTGATGGGGGGCCAGGACTGGAAATGGGCTGATGCAGGGACTAGAATTGAGTGGATACTGGGTGGGGCTGGATCTAGAAGGGAGCTGATGTTGGGGGAGATTAGAATGGGATGGAGATGGGGCTGGGAGAGTGAAATGGAGAGGGGAAAATACTTTGTGTGGTAGGGAAGAAAAATCTACAATTGGCCGGGTATTGGGAGAGTAAGTGGGGATTGAGGATGGAGTGGTAAAATTTGAGTGGATGAAATAGGAATGAGGAAAGAGCAAAAGGAGAAAGATTAGTATGTTAAAGCAGATGTAGAGAGAGAATGGAAAAAAACTAGAAGAGAGAAAAAAGGACAAATGGACAGCAGACGATGGAGAGTTAGCAGAAGACACAAAGAAACCAGAAGAAAGTGGCTGGAACAATTGCAACTGAAAAAAAATGCACAAAAGGTACAAAGATATCTCTTTATTTTGAATTTATTAACTGGAATATGTCAGCTCTGGGAAATGTGCATCATTAATGTCTGTGCTTTGTTTAGTAGAAGAGGAAATTAATTTATAGTTTTATTTCTACATTGTTGTTGTACATTCCAAGTTTGGCTTTTAGGGTTCCCAGTTTAATTATTGTCTTCCTGTTTCTAAATTGTGATTCCTTGTTTGGTGATGGTCTATGTTCTGCATGTGTAACTGAGCTGAGGTATTGTGTTTATGTAATTCCTATTTGACATTGCCACTTGTTCTCTTTCCCCAGTAGGTCATGTATTGTTATTCTCTGAAATGTATTGGTTTAATATTTGCAGTGTTGCCTTTTGATAGGTAGGGTATGGTGCTTTGTGAGTCCTGGTAGTGCTGTTATGATACGGCGGGTTTGCTATGGGTTCTAAATGATACTATAAGTATATGCTCAAACTATAACAAATGAAACAGAATGTCCAGCACCTAGGTCTCAGTGTAAAACTTCGCAGCAATTCATTAGAGTTTAAAAACTCATCATCAAACTTTAAGCTGCTGTTCACATCAATGACCCTTAAACGGTGCCATATTATTTTGTTTCATGATCAGTTAGTGCTCAAAAACGTCATATTTTTTTCTTTTTCTTTTTTTCTTATTAAAATAGAAATTCTTCAAACAAAATGCAAAACATGTGCAAACTATCGCTCAAAAAACAGTCAAAAACGTTGCTTCTCAGTGCAAAAAACTGCAGTATTCCCAATCTAGGAAGCACTTATCTTCTTAGACGACCATTCGCTTATGAAATAAGCAGTATGAGCACTGGAAACTCTCTCCTCAAGCAACTTTTCCATGAGTGTCGAGCGACTGTAACTTAAAGTCCCAACGCCGTGATTCTAAGGCGCCCAAGCGTTTCGCTATGCAAGGTTCTTCAGGGGAATGCATATCTTCCGAACTGACCTTACGCGCCTACTGTAACTCTGAAAAAAACAAAAAGGGGAATCCTTCTCACCCCTCCTCGTCAACTGGGTTCTAAATGGGCAGTGTTTGTAGTAGTTCCTAATGTGCCTGGCGGTTGGCACTGGATTATAGTAATGTAGAAATCTTTTAGTCTTTCTTTATCCATACACTCATGAAGAGGCATGTTTACTAAAAGTTAGTGTATGGTAACATTATGCAAATATTTATGCAAATGAGGTCCCTTATGCAAATGAGGCCCCGCACCGAGTCTCAGCACATGGCCCCACACCCCCCCTTGGGCCGCCCCTGCGTGGCAGTTAAGATCAGTTAGACTTTTGCTGGACACACCCAACATGCAATTTCCAGGCTTGTTTGCTGCATTGTGGTATATAATGATCTTAAGGCTGTTGAGTTGAAAAGACTGAAGTACATTCAGTGTGTTGGCAATAAGACTTTTATTTCAACTCCAAAAACGTGATTATATTACGCCTTCTCTTGCTCAGTTGCATTGGTTTCCAGTTTTATACAGAGTTGAATTTAAGATTCTTTCGATGACTCAAAAGGTGTTTTATACAGGTAGGTATTCACATGCCTTTATCTGCTGTGTTAACACTATATAGGCCAAAGTGCCTGCTGTGGTCTCAGAAAAAAAATCTACTTGTTCATCCCTTGGCTTCTTCTTGACTTGATATTACAAGGAGAGCTTCATTTTTTTATTTGGTTCCCTTTTCATGGAACACACTTCTACATACCTAAGACTTGAATCACCTTACCAAAAGTATAAAACAGGCCTAAAACATCTTAAATTTTCAAGCCTGTTTTATGCTTTTTGTATTTTTATAAATGGACATTTATGGGTTATTTGACCAAGGGCTTTTTGGCTAAGTAGCATTGGATTTAGCAACCACAGGGTAATGTCTTGTTTTTCCCCCTCCTTGTGTGTGATACGCCTAATGGAAATTGGCTATGGTTTGTTCGTGTTGCCTATATTCTGCATTTTATTGTCAACTGCTTGGATAAAAGCTTTAAATGGAGATATAGCAAATAAATAAATAAACAAGAGACATCAGCTGGCTGTCAAACATAAAAGAGCTCCTTTCTGAGCTTATCTGTAGTATCACACTTCTCTTTTCTAGCTACAACATGAGCCCAGAGTAAAGAAATTAACAGGCAACATACAGGACACAGACAGCTGTATTATGCTTTGTGCAACACCACTTTGCATACAGCACCTTCTCCTCTCCCATCTCCTGAGCCTCCTCCATGAGTCCTTCCTCATATATCCATTACCCATTTTAGGCTTACTAAAAAAGAAATGGGCATGTGCAATTTTAGGATTTATACCTTAAAAGGACCAGTGGAACTTCTAGCTTTTGTCAAGCTGACGGCGAGAAAAATTGGTCTGACAAAATTGTATGGCAGAATAAGAGAGACATAGATATACTTTAAACATAAACATACTTTGTTTTGTATGTTGTCATTTTTTTACAAGATTGTTGTGGGAGGGTTGATGTTGGGATGATCATGATTGCTTAATTTAATTATCAAAATCTTGGGGAGGGAGGGAGCCTAAAGCTGGAATTTTGCATAAGATGCTGAATATACTTTCACCAGCCCTGGTACCTGGAGGAGTGGCTGTCTGTTAATTTCTCCACTAAGGCAGCTTGCTTTGAGCCACTCCTATTTTTTTTAATATTTATACAAATGACACTTTAGGTCCAGAACTTCTGGCTTCCTTATCTTATTTTAGCTGTGAGCCCAACAAATATTTCATTATAAAATTAGGAGGGAAATTTTATAGCTGGTAACCTAACTTGCGCAGCAGGTACAGTTGTGGTCAACATAATTTTAGGTATGTTGTGTACGTATCTTGAGAAATAATTGGAAATATTCCAACTGTATGTCGTCATAATATTTTAATAGTATGTTCAAAGGTATACATAAAAAAAAAGATGTCTGTGCAACTTAGTCTTGAGAGACTATCAAAAGGGACTACTACAGTTGGAAATAGATCTGCACTTGTAAGTACTTATCTTCTGGAATATACACTAAATCTTGGGGAAAAGGGAATTCTTTGGGTTAAAGCTGATAAATCTGTATGTTTTAGAATTCAGTGTTTTTGCTGAGTCAGTCAGATCTTAGTACCACCAGAGAGCTTTTCATTTAAACCAAATCAGAGTATAGCTTAGCATACAAGTAAAATAGTCTCTAAGTAGAAATAAATAAATTAGTTTCTAGAGACCTTTACAAAGAAAAGATCTGTGAAGTTGTCTTAAATAGGTGTTAAAGACAAGTGACAGACCAAAGGGACAATTTGAAAGGCCCCCTCTATCAAACCAAGTGCTGTGTGAATCACACAGGAAATTGGTAAGACTTTACCTTTGAAGCATAGGCAAGGGCACTGTGTAGGAAGCCAGCTTTTATTGAGTCATCTTTCCCTCCCATCCACCCTGACTCCCACCCTCCCTAGTGATAATCTTAGCTTTATAGGCTCTTAAACCTATTAAAGGGAAGGAGGTGCCCATATTCACTTTTAAGTGTGGCTGGTTGTCCTCCTCATGAATATATTAATTAAGGACCTGAGATTAATTAATCTTGAGGTGAAGAAAGTCTATTAAACATATTAGGTATATTTGTATTAGTATTAATATCCCCAGCAAATCTTAAACAAAACCTTAAAACTAAGATGCAGACCGCAGTCCAGCAGCGGGATGGGGGCTTTCCAGTCTTTTACATTGAGTGTCACATGTATGATTTTCTCTCACTTGGACTAGGTGCAAGGAGTTCTTTGCTATTAGGGAATGAGTCCGATCTCTGGAGGCTAGAGTAACAGACATGGAAGACATAAGGAAGACAGAAAGGTA
Organism: Ichthyophis bannanicus; assembly: GCA_033557465.1. Lineage (NCBI taxonomy): Eukaryota > Metazoa > Chordata > Amphibia > Gymnophiona > Ichthyophiidae > Ichthyophis > Ichthyophis bannanicus. Next base: position 1,022,636,550 of record CM066033.1, on the reverse strand, counting down.
TATAGACGAGACCTACAGGGATGTAGTACGAAAGTCCCACCTCCAGTCTAGCAGCCTCTCTGTTGCCATGGAGGAGAGGGGTCACATGACAGAAGAGCATCACCCTGGTGTGGCAGGAAATCATCCTGTTGCTAAGACCTGTCCTCCAGGTGACATAAAAACCTCTTCTCCAGGGCCATGTACCCATGCGGGAAGGGTTAGGACAGCCATTACAGTTGATGATTTGATCATTAGGCATGTAGATAGCTGGGTGACTGGTGGCTGTGAGGATCGCCTGGTAACATGCCTGCCTTGTGTAAAGGTAGCGGACCTCACGTGCCATCTGGACAAGGTTTAGATAGCGCTGAGGAGTCTGCTGCCTTGGTACATGTTGGTACCAATAATATAGGAATGTGTAGTAAGAAGATTCTGGAGGCGAAATTTAGGCTTTTAGGTAGGAAATTGAAATCCAGAACTTCCAGGGTAGCAGTCTTAGAAATGCATCTCGTTCCACACACAGGAATCAAAAGGCAGGCAGAGCTCCAGAGTCTCAATGCATTGATGAGACGATAGTACAAGGAAGAGGGTTTAAGATTTGTTAGGAACTGGCAAACATTCTGGGAAAAGGAGGTGCTTTTCCGAAGGGATGGGCTCCACCTTAACTGGGATGGGACCAGGCTGCTGGCATTAATCTTTAAAAAGGAGATAGAGCAACTTTTAAACTAGATAATAGCGGAAAACCCACAGTCACCCAAGAGCGCATGGTTCCAAACGATGTATCCTTGAAGGATACTAGGAAAATATTGAAGTTCGGGCATATCTGATCATCAGCACTCCTAAACCCACAAACTCTCACTCTTCACTCCCAATTCCCTCATAAGTAATTCCGCTTCAAGTTCTCTTATGTCCTGCCTTAGTCTTCCTGCGAATACTAAAGAATCCAATATGTTTGTACATAGTTACAGTTTTTACCCTGTTGTTCCAAGTTTAAGTTTCCTGTTATAATGTAAGCACACCAGGTCCAAGGTGTTTGTACATGTAAGAATCCAATATGTTTGTACATAGTTACAGTTCTTACACCTGTTGTTCCAAGTTTAAGTTTCCTGTTATAATGTAAGCACACCAGTGTCCTCTGATTGTGCAGCTTCTGTTACTTGTAAACAGCACTGAAAACAAATAGCGCGGTATATAAAAGATGTTAAATAAATAAATAAATAAAATATCAACAGAGAGGTTCCAGAAAAGACCAAAGTAACGGAAATGCTCTTAAATACAGAACAGAGCATAAAGATTCCAAATTACCCTTGCCCACAGATTAATATGAATAAAATACAACCTCTAAAAGGCTTTTATGCAAATGCTAGAAGTCTAAAAAAATAAGATGGGAGAGTTAGAATATATAGCACTAAATGAGAGAATGGATATGATTGGTATCTCAGAGACGTGGTAGAAGGAGGACAACCAGTGGGACACTGTGATACCTGGGTACAAATTATATCGCAATGATAGAGTAGATGAAATTGGTGTAGGGGTTGCACTCTGTTAAAGAGGGCATTCAGTCACACGGGATTAAAATTTTGCAGGAAAGAAAATTCACAGTAGAATCTCTGTGGATTGAGATTACATGTAAAAATGGGAAGGCGATGGTAATGGGGGTATACTACCGACTACCTGGCCAGAATGAACAGGTAAATGATGAAATGCTAAAACAAAATGGAGAAGCTAACAAATGTTACACCACAGTAATAATGTATGATTTCAATTACCCCAGTATCGATTGGGTCAATGTCACAGCAGGACATGCTAAAGATGAAAATAAATGACTGCTTCTTGGAGCAGCTGGTTCATGAACAGACGAGGGGAAGCCATTTTGGACCTAGTCCTTAGTGGAACACAAGATTCTTGTGCAAGAGATAAGGGTGTTAGGGCCACTTGGCAATAGTGATAATAGCATGATCGGGTTTGATTTAATAAATGGAGGAAGGATAGCAAAGAAATCCACAATACTACCTTTTAACTTTCAAAGGAAGACTATGATAAAATGAGGAAAACAGTAAAGAAAAAACTGAAAGGAGCAGCTGCAAAGGTTAAAGATTTACATCAAATATGGGTGGTGTTTAAAAATACTATCTTGGAAGCCCAGACCTGTTGTATTCCATGCTTTAAGAAAAGTGAAAAGAAATCCTAAAAACTGTCAGCATGGTTTAAAGATGAGGTAAGAGAGGCTGTTGTAGACAAAAAATCATCTTTGAGGAAATGGAAAAAGGAGCCAAGTGACGAAAACAACACAAGTACTGGCAAGTTAGATATTAATAAGGCAGGCAAAGAGAGAATTTGAAAAAAAGCTTTCTGTGAAAGAAAAAACACATAATAAAACATTTTCAAGTATACTCATCGCAAAAAAAAAAAAATGAGTCAGTTGGACCATTAGGTGATAGATGGGTAAAAGAGGGGACAAGGCCATAGCAGAGAGACTCAATGAATTCTTTGCTTCAATCTTTACTGAAGATGTAGAAAAGTTACCCTTGACTGAAATGGTATTTAAAGTGATACATTGGAAGAATTCAAAGAAATATCGATGAACCGGTAAGATGTATTACAACTATTTGATAAACTAAAAAGTAGAAAATCACCTGGATTGGATGGTATATATCTGAGGTGTTTGAAAGAACTGAAATATGAGATTGCATACCTAATATTAGTAATCTGTTAACTATCATTAAAATCATCTGTAATACCTGAAGATTGGCGAATGGCCAATATAATGCCAATTTTTAAAAAGGGTTCCAGGGATGATCCGGGAAACTATAGACTGGTGAGCCTGATGTCAGTACCGGGCTAACTGTTAAAAAACATTATAAAGAACAAAATTACTAAACATGTAGATAGTCATGGTTTAACTGAAGAAAGCCAACATGGATTTAGCCAAGGAAGGTCTTGTCTTACTAATCTGTTATATTTTTCTGAAGGTGTAAATAAAAGGTAGACAAAGATGAGCCAGTTGATATAGTTTATCTGGATTTTCAGAAAGCCTTTGACAAGGTTCCTCATGAGAGACTCTTGACGAAATTTAAAAAACCATGGGATAGGAGGGTGTATACTATTGTGGATCAGAAACTGGTTAAAAGTTAGAAAGCAGAGGATAAGGCTAAATAGCCCATTTTCCGAATGGAGAAAGGTGAATAGCGGAGTACCCCAAGGATCTGTGCTGGGTCGACTGCTTTTTAACATATTCGTAAATGACCTGGAAATGGGATTAATGAGTGAGGTAATCAAATTTGCAGATGGCACAAAATTATTCAAAGTTGTTAAAACCCATGAGGATTGTGAAAAATTGCAAGAGGGGCTTGATAAATTGGAAGACTGGGCATCCAAATGGCAGATGAAATATAATGTGGACAAGTGCAAAGTTATGCACCTAGGAAAGAACAACCCAAACTATGGTTACATGATGCAAGGTTCCACATTAGGAACCATCACCCAGGAAAATGATTTAGGCGTCATTGTGGATAACATGTTGAAACCCTCCGCCCAGTGTGCAGCGGTGGCCAAGAGAGCAAATAGTTTACTAAGTATCATAGCAAATAGGGGGTGTCCTACACGGAGCGGTGGGTTCACTCCTAAACAAAGACATGGGGAGGGGTGGCCTGTACAGAACAGCAGGTACACCTGCTCTTGCCATCTTACTGGGCAGATTAGAAGGACCATACTGGTCTTTATCTTCCTTCATTTACTATGTTACTATGAAAGGAATGGAGAATAAAATAGAAGATATTATAATGCCTCTGTATCGTTCCATGGTGCGACCACACCTTGAATACTGTGTGCAATTCTGGTCACCGTATCTTAAAAAGGATATAGTGTTCTAAGAAAAGGTACAGAGAAGAGTCACCAAAATCTTAAAGGGGGTGGAAGGATACCCCTATGAAGAGAGGCTAAAAAGGTTAGGGATCTTCAACCTGGAAAAGAGATGGCTAAGGAATATCTCCAGGAACAAGCAGGAATGTAGTCTTCACATATGGGTATCGTCGGTACCGACGGAGTCTGCGTGGGAACGCTCCCCAGCGTCCAATTAGAAAGCTTTTGGGAGCATCCCACAGCGCCTGCGTGCTGCTTTCCCGCCTTTCCCAACTGCCTCTCTCCAGTTCTTCGTTTTCCGTGGAGCCAGCAGGTCGTTGTTCCTGTTACCGCAGAAAATCTTTCTTATTCTCCTTTTTTTTTTGTGGTCGCGTCTGCCTTCCTCGACGCTATACCGTGTGGCAAGGAGGCCTATCCGGAGTCCGGGGGAGGACAAAGAGACAGGGAATTCACCCTAGTAAAGGGCCCCCTTTCACCAAATCAGGGTAGGAAAGCCACAACCACCTCCAGGAAGCAGAAAACCTCCACGACGCCCACGTTTCATGCGCCCCCTAGTGGAATGAGGGAGAGAGGATATAAGGCCAGAACCCCTATGGCAGTGAATTCTCCAAGCACTCAGGTACCCGAAGTCAGGCTGATTACCGTCACCTGGGAAGGGAGGAGTTGGAGCTAGAGCCCTGGAAATATAAACCTATGCCAGACTATGAGGAAGGGGGAAGAGAAGCAGGAAGCCAGGCTGATACGAACAGAGGCACAGATATAAGCAAGGGAAGCTTGACTAGTGCTGAGCAGAGCAGAGCAGAGGAACTGAGCTTCCAGGAGAAGAAAGTGCTAATTGGCATATAGCACGTCTGCAATCGAGATTGGGGCCAGAAACAAGAGAGACTCCAAGATCCCCCGGGAGGCTGTTAGCTGAGCACTGTGAGCAAGACGGGGACTCAGAATCCATGCAGCTGGGAGAGCCCGAGGTGGAGCTGAATGAGGAGGACACTCCCATGGATTGTTCCTTTTGCCAGGCTTTAAACATGGGAACGAAGAGAAAAAAGCTGTCTCGAAAGAAAGTCTTCAAGGAAAGAAGGTACCCATAGTCAACAAGCAGGGTGGCCATGATTCTCACGTGTTTGCAAAGGGGAAGTTTACGGGGACTAAGGAGCAAGCCAGGAACTGTGACATAAGCTTGTTAACCACCTGCTGCCTGAATTATGACACTGGGGTAAGCTAAAGTAGTTATGAGAACAATGCTTTCTTTTGCCCCTGGGTTCTACCTTTTTGCTGGGAAGGTAGCCAAGAAAGGATTGAAGCTGAATAAAAGCTAAAGTACCACAGACATTAAATTTGATTTGTTTTTGTGCTTTACCCAGCATGGCAAAAAAAGGAACTTGATATCCTTGCTGTTAAAGACTGTATATCCTGAACTATAGAGAACCTTTGAACAGCCATTCTAGTGTTTGGGTTTGTTTTATGGACAATGCTCTATCTCAAAGAATCCTGAACAGATAATCCTGTATGTGGTATGTTCGAACCATTGTGTGCAAAATAAATTTCTGTCATTTTACCTTACCTCGTTGAGCCTGACTACAACTTTCTGCCTGATGCACCCATACAGCTTAACAAAACAAAACTACATTTCCCATTGGACGCTGCAGGGAAATAATTTGTTAAGGCGGATAGCGGGAAGTTCCTCTAATAACCACGCCCCTCGAAGCTAGAGGCGGGTGGTGAGGCTGTGACAACCGGTACTGCCGGTTCTTCTTTCTTTCTTTAAAAAAAAAAAATATATATATATCTTCTATTTTTTTCCCAAACTTTCTTCCTCAGGTGCACGCACCATTTTGAGCCTTAGGCCCAAAATTTCCTCTATTATGGAAAAACCCGCCTCAGGTTTTAAGAAGTGCACCAAGTGTGGAGTGGAGGAGTGGCCTAGTGGTTGGGGCAAGGTACTTCAGGCCGGAGGGTTGGGGGTTCAAATCCCACTAGAGGACAGCAACCTTGGGCTGGAAGGACTGGGGTTTCTAGTCCCACAGGTGCTCCTTGTGGTCTTGGGCAAGCCACTTAACCCTCCATAGCCCATGTTCCCTGTAAAATAGTTATCTCCAAGTTATAATGCCCTGTTCAATGTAATTTCAGTTTGTTCAATGTAAACCGCCTTGATATCATGAAAGGCGGTATATAAGAAATGTTAAATAAATAAATAAGTGTGGCGGTACCATCTCCGTCACCGACACCCATGAGTGGTCTCTTAAATGTTTAAGTCCTGACCACTCCATCTCGGAGTGTATGGCCTGTGCCATGATGTCCAAAAGGGGTCGACAAAACTGAGCTGCTAAGCTCAGCACCCTTTTTCCCTCCGATGCAGCCTCTGTGGCATCGACGTCTTCCAGGGCTTCGTCTTCCTCCCATGGATCTCAGGTAACTAAACATAAGTCTATCTGGTCCTCAAAGGGTAGATCTCCTTCCAAGCATCGAGATGCCTCTGGCGTTGCCCTTCAGGGTTCTGCACCGGCAAAATTGCCCCGGTGAGAGGCTTCGGCTTCCAAAGCATTATCGTGGCTCCAGGATGTTCTCGATGCCTCAACCTCGGCAGAACTACTGGTGCCATGCTCTGGGGTACCGGCTGCTTTCTCTGGTACCGACACCCAGGCATCGGCAGCGTCGATAGACCAGAGATTCCTGGCTAATGAACACAGTCTGGTGGCTCTCCTTGCAGCATTGACACCCTCAGAACCGCATCAGACAATTCAACCGGTACCGGCACTGTCTCCGGCACCGGTATCAGCATCGACATCGGTGTCTGCTTTGTCGGCACCCAGTCATGCTATGCCGGCACCCAGTCATGCTATGCCTTCTGGTACCGATACACCGGTACCGATTCCCCCCGGCACTGACTTCGGTCGGTACGGGTATCGTGCTCTACAAGAGCATCCGGACAGAAGGTATTTTGAATCTTCGGAGGAATCTGAGGATTCTGACAACTCTGTTGGTACCGGAATACTTCTCCCGGAGGAGCCTTCTTCTCCTAAACGTAGGATGTCTCCTCCAGAAGATGTCTCCTTTCAGGATTTTATCAGGGAGGTGGCTCGAGGACTTTCCATTACTGTGGCTCCCGAGACAGAGCCCAGGGCAAAGGAGTTGGAGATTCTACAATATCCCAAGGCTCCTAAAGAGGCAGCTACCCTGTTTATCCATGAGATCCTACATGATCTCATGCTAAGAATGTGGGAAACACCTCTTACCACCTCTCCTCACTCTCGTAGACTAGATACAATGTATCGCGTCCCTCCTTCTCCTGGTTTCCAGAAGACTCAGCTTCCTCACCACTCTATTGTAGTGGAATCAGCTATGAGAAGGATCAGAAGTGCAAAGAGGCATGCCTCTAATCCTCCAGGACGTGAGTGTTGAACTTTGGATGCCTTTGGACGTCGTACTTTCCAGGCTTCCATGCTTTCTGCCAGGATCAGTTCCTATATTTTATATATGGGAATGTTCCTTAAGGAAGTCACAGGAGATTTAGAGGTTTTGAGCCCTCTTCTTCCTGAAGATAAAAGGCAGGATTTTCTCACACTGGTTAAACATGCTCAGGATGTTTCTAAGTTTGTCAATCATGCAGCTTTTGACTGTTTTGAGTGCATAAGCAGAACCTCTGCCATTGCCATAGGTGCACGTAGAATTGCCTGGCTGCAGGCATCTGATTTGGAGCTCTGGGTGCAGGACAAACTGGGCAATATTCCTTATACAGGTGAGAATCTATTCGGCAAAAATTGGCAAGAAAAAGCCAATGAGTTGGATGCTGACAATTCCACTTTGGATAGATTATCCAAAGCCACAGCTGATCCTGCAAGAAAGAAATCTTTCAAGAAACCATTCTTCTCCAAGAAGAAGAGGTTTTATCCCTCTTATACACAGCAGGGACGTTCTGCAGGTCAGCCTGCCCGAAAGGATCAGCAACCACCTAAACAAAGGAAAGCAAAGACTACTAAGCCTCAACCGTCTCAGCAGTCTCAGCCTCCACAAGGCCTTCGACTTCCATCTAGAGAACTTAGCCTTCCTGGCCCTCAATGGTCCAGAACCTCCCACCATTCCAGGAAGGTTGTGTCACTTTGCCCCCAGATGGAGGCAGATAACAGCAGAACATTGGACTCTCTCCATTATAAAAGAGGGGTATAAGCTTCATTTTCTCTGAATGCCCCCTCCCACAATGTTAAGGCAGTTCAATTCTCAGACCTCTCTCCTCAACCTGTTAGATCAAGAGGTCACTATGCTTCTTGCCCAAGGGGCAATAGAAGAGGTACCAATTCCTCAACAGGGCACAGGGTTTTACTCCCTCTATTTCCTTATCCCAAAGAAAACAGGGGGACACAGACCTATTTTAGACCTCCGAGAATTGAACACATTTCTGTTCAAAGAGAAATTCAAGATGATTTCTCTGGGAACTCTGCTGCCATACCTTCACTGTCAGGATTGGCTTTGTTCTCTAGATCTCAAGGATGCGTACACTCATGTTCTCATCCATCCAACTCACAGAAAGTTCCTTCAGTTCCTTTTTCAGGGGAAGCACTACCAATACAGAGTGCTTCCTTTTGGCCTGGCCTCAGCATCAAGAGTGTTTACGAAGTGCATAGCTGTGGTAGCAGCTTTTCTTCGCACTCTAGGAATATTCGTCTTCCCTTACTTAGATGACTGGCTTATTCGACCCCCAACAGAGTCAGAGGCCAGGATTTCTCTATCTCGCACAATGCGTATCCTTCAATATTTGGGTCTGGTCATAAACATCTCAAAATCCAGTCTAACTCCTACTCGGTCTCTAGAGTTCATAGGAGCTTTGCTGGATACCAGAAGAGCAAGCGCCTATCTTCCCCAGGCCCGTTGCCTTCACATGGTGCAATTAGCTTCTCAAGCAGTGCTAAAGCCTCATCTCACTGCTCAAGAGATGCTACAACTACTAGGCCACATGGCATCTACCGTGCATGTGATTCCTTGTGCTCGCCTCAATATGAGAGCAGCCCATTGGACACTATCCACTCAATGGACCCAGGCATCAGGGTGCCTGTCAGACAAAATAGCAAACACAAATTGCCTTATTTTGTCCCTCCAATAGTGGCAGTCCACTCAAAACCTGTTGCTGGGGTCCCCATTTCAACAACCTTTGCCCCAGGCAACTCTCACAACAGATGCTTCTCCAGTGGGTTGGGGAGCTCATCTGCAAGACCTCTCCACCCAAGGCACTTGGACTCCACAGGAGACTCATCTACACATCAACCTCTTAGGGGGGGAACAGGCTCTTTGTCGCTTAGCAACGAAGCTTTGCGACTATGGGCCCTCACCAGAGAGCATCAGATTCATCTCCTGGCAGTGTATCTTCCAGGTATCCAAAACTCTTGGGCAGACTCAGTCGAGTTCTGCTTCCACACGAATGGTCTCTACATGCAGACCAGGTGGCCAAGATTTTTCAAATTTGGGGAACCTCGGACATAGACCTCTTTGCAAGTCCGTTGAATGCCAAACTTTCCCGATTCTGTTCCAGTATTCCGGCTCAGGGCTCTCAGGCCAGGGATGCTTTCCTCCTTCATTGGAGTCAAGACTTCCTTTATGCCTTCCCACCCATTCCCCTGATTCCCAAAACCCTGTTCAAGCTTCAGAGAGACAGAGGCGGTATGATTCTCATAGCTCCACATTGGCCACGGCAAATGTGGTACCCTCTACTTCTACATCTCTCTCAAGCTCCCTCTCTGTAGTTAGGCTCTGCTCCAGATCTCCTGTCTCAGGAGGACGGAATGTTATGGCATCCCAATCCTCAGTCTCTGCATCTCAGGGCTTGGTTGCTGAAGGCCTAGATCTCCATGATCTTAACCTTTCTCAGCAAGTAAAGTAAAGGATATACTTTATGCTTTCAGAAAACCTTCCACAAGACGCTCTTATGCTTTCAAGTGGAAAAGGTTTACCATATGGTGCTTGCAAAAGGGTCTTAGCTCCCTTGCGATACCTCTGGAATCATTACTGGAGTATCTCCTTCATTTATCCAATGCAGGACTTAAAACTAACTCAGTAAGAGTCCATTTGAGTGCTAATGCAGCTTCTTTCAAGCCTCTAAATGGACAACCTATTTCCTCCCATCCTCTTATAGCAAGATTTATGAGAGGCCTTCTTCTAACTAAGCCTCCCATTAAGCCACCACTGGTGGCATGGGACTTAAACCTGGTTCTTGGCCAGCTCATGAAGCCACCTTTCGAACCCTTAGCTACTACTTCATTGAAACACCTTTCCTGGAAAGTTATCTTTCTCATTGCAATCACATCAGCACGTCGCATTAGTGAGTTGCAGGCACTAGTGGCTGATCCACCTTATACAAGGTTCCATCATGACAAGGTAGTCCTTAAGACTCACCCACACTTTATGCCAAAGGTGGTCTCGCCTTTTCATCTTAACCAAGCAGTCTACCTGCCTGTGTTTTTTCCAAGGTCTCATTCATCAAATGCAGAAAGGAATCTTCATACTTTGGACTGTAAAAGAGCTTTAGCTTTTTACTTACAAAGAACACAGCAACATAAAGTCCTCTCAACACTTTGTTGCTTTTGATCCTTCTCATTTGGGACTTCCAGTCTCCAAGAGAACACTGTCCAACTGGATTGCACAGTGTATTTCGTTTGCCTATCAGAGTAAGAATCTTCTTCTGGAGGGCCATGTCACAGCTCACAATGTGAGAGCCATGGCAGCTTCAATGGCTCATCTGCACTCTGTGTCTATCGACGACATCTGTCGAGCAGACACTTGGGCCTCGGTTCATACCTTTACAACCCATTACTGCTTTGACAAGGACTCCCACTGGGATGCCTTGTTTGGTCAGGCTGTTCTCCAACACCTGTTCCATACCTAATCAACTCCTACCCACCATCCTTGGTAGGATGCCAGAGATCCATGGGGGGAAGTGGAGCCCTTTCACAGGGACACACAACTTCTGGGGTCTCTCCCTGGTATCTAAAGCTAGGGAGTCCCCATATGTGAAGACTACATTCCTGCTTGTTGCTGGAGATAGCATAGTTACTCACCTGTAACAGATGATCTCTGGGAACAGCAGGCATTTATTCTTCACAACCCACCCACCTCCCCTAGGAGTTGTATCTATCTCTTTCTCTTTCCCTCTCTCTCTCTTTATCTCAGCTTTAAACTCAACTGGAGAGAGGCAGTTAGGAAAGGTGGGAAGGCAGCATGCAGGCGCTGTGGGGTGCTCCCAAAAGTATTCTAATTGGACGCTGGGGAGCGTTCCCGCGCAGGCTCCGTCGGTACCGACGTTACCCATATGTGAAGACTAAATTCCTGCTGTTCCCGGAGATCACCTGTTACAGGTGAGTAACTATGCTTTAATAAATGGAGTAGAATGTGTAAACATAGATCGATTGTTTACGTTATCAAAAATGTAGAAAGACTAGGGGACATGCAATGAAACTACCGAGTAACCCATTTAATAAGAGAATATTTTTTCACTCAATGCGTAATCAAACTCTGGAATTTATTACCAGAAGATGTAATAATATCTGTTAGTGTATCTGGGTTTAAAAAAAGGTTTAGACAAGTTCCTGGAGGAAAGGTGCCTAAACCATTATTAAAGAGGACCTGGTAAATCCACAGCTTGCCCCAATACAAGGTTTGTGGAACTTGTGTGTCTTTTTGGGAAACTGCCAGGTACTTCTGTCTGCATTGGCCACTGTTGGAAACAGGATCCTGTGCTTGATGGATCTTGGTCTGACCCAGTATGGCATTTCTTATCTTCCTATGTTCTTAGAAAAATACAAAATATGACCTGGACAGGATTAATGGCACCCTTCGTTGATATTTGGTTGCACAACCCTTGGCATTGATGGCAGTCTCCAAACATTTCTTGTAGCCATCCTTAAGCTCTTTGGATGTTGTACATGATGTTTTTCCAAGAGTTTGTACTAACCTTTGAAAACTTGGATTCATTTTCCTCTTCTCACCACCAGGATTCATTCTTTGCTGGTCAGTTTAAAACAGTCCATTTTTTCCTTTTAAACCATTCTTTTGTACTTTTGGATTTATGTTTTGGATCATTGTCCTGCTGGTGCACCCATGACCTTTGATCCAGACCTAGCTTTCTGACACTGGATAGCATATTTCACTCCAAAATACCTTGGTAGTCATCTAGCTTCATGATTCCTTTAATATGTTACTGACCTCCAGTTCTTGAGGCAGCAAACTGCCCAGCAACATTATGGAACCTCCACTATATTTAACTGTGGGAAGGGTGGGTTTTTTTCCATTTAAGCTTCATTTCTTTGCTTGTAAATGTATCGCTGGTCTCGCTCCCAGAGACTCAAATTTGGTTTCATCTGTCCACACAACATTTTCCCCAAAGGATTTTGGTTTGTCAAGGTAGGCTTTGGCAAAGATTAGGCGTGTCTTTTTATGTCCGTCTTTGAACAGTGGGATCCTCCTTGGCCTTCATCCATGAAACTTCCTTTGTTTAGTGTGCAGCATAAGGTGCAGGTTGAAACCACCACTCAAGATTGCTCCAGATCATCCTTAAGCTCTTTGGATGTTGTACATGATGTTTTCCAAGAGTTCACATTAACCTTTGAAAACGTCTTAGATTGATTTTCCTCTTTTCACCATGTCCTGGGAGGTTCTTGACGGTTCCATGACCAGAAAATGTCTTAATAACTTTGCAAACTGTAGACACAGAAATCCCAGGTTTTTGGAGATGGCTTTATAACCCTTTGAGGTTTGGTGATTATGGCTTTTCTGATGGTCTCAGACAGCTGTCTTTTCTTCACCATTGTGAAAATGGAGCAGGGAGTGAATGTGGCCATTTAAAACATTACAGCCATCATTCATTGGTTGATTCAAGTCATGCGAGTACTGACAATTGATCACAGGTGCGTCTAATTTTACTGAAAAGGGAATGTGGTTCTTCTGTTCAAACTGATTTGAATTGTTTGTTTGTTTATAAGGGTGCCAATAATCATGTTCTACAAAAAACTCCAGGGCAAGGGAAACACTGCCGCCCAAATACATAAAATCAAACAAGAACACAGGCTCCTCTCCTCAAATGATCAAAGCAAATGCTCAACAGCATACAAAAAATGTTTTTTGTCGGACAAGGAACCCCAGGCAAGAACTTCTTAACTGAAGGTTCACGTCCTTTTTATTCAAAATGCAGTAAAACCTTTTGAAAATGCCAAAAAACCTTTATAATTCAAAATGCAGTCAAACCTCTTGAAACTGCCAAAAAACTTTTTCATGAGGAAAATACTTAATTTAAGTTCATCAGTAAAGGTGGAAAACGAAACAGTCCTGCGTTTCGGGTTAACAAACTTTAAAACCCTGCTTCAGGTTACATCCACCAACGTGCACATAAAAAGCTGAGGAGAAAAAGAGATCTTTAAACCCATGGCGTCTGACGTCATGTCTGGATACAGAATTACTGCTTAGCCAGTCAGAAGGTGAGAGCAACATTCATGCTGACACCAAACTGCCGACTAAAAACAATCAAAAAAGAAAAAGATAGGGAAATTATCAAAAAGAATCAAAATAATCATAACGGATTGTACCAGTCTTGTTGCAAATTTAAACCCCATGGCATGATGGTATTCAGTGGAAAATCCACTGTTGCTCGTACTTATGCAAACAAGCAAGACGATTGCCCCCAGAAACAAAAGATGGTATGTGATCAATCACACGCCAAGAAAATTTAGTAAACTCCAAAGTGCATTGTATTGCATGTGAGACTATCAGAGCTGAAAGGGTCCGAGTACGAATTTGTGATGCATGTTCTATTAGCCGCTTCTTAATGGGCCGAGAAGTACAGCCCACATATTTCAAGCCACAAGGACACACAAGTAAATATACCTCAAAAATGGAATTACATGTGGTATAATCTCGAGCTGTCCAAGTTCTTTTCGTAGTCGGATCTGTCCCGGTCTCACCACTTAAAGATGTTAAACAGTATGCACAATGGTCACAGGTGAAATGGCCAATCTGTTCCACAGATATTTGAGAAAATGGAAAAGGATGGACCAATAGATCTCATTGATTTTTCCCCCGGATGTATTTCACACAAAGTTGTTTATCAAAGCAGCTATGTAAGCGCAAAGCATTCCAATGTTTTCGTAAGATATCTTGCACAGATGTGCTTCTATTAGTAAAGGGCAGAACACCCACAATTTGATCAGACCCAGAGGGATCCTGAGAAGCCGGTGAAGGTGATAACAACCATTCCCTATGGTTGTAAAGGGCTTGTTTATAGGCCCTATGGACCACAGTTTTAGGATACCCTCTGACATATAAGCGTTGGCACAAATCCCGCACGTGATACTTAAAATCTGCATTTGAAGAACAGATCCTTCGCAGATGAAGGAACTGTCCAAATGGGAGCCCACGTTTAAGAGATGATTGATGGAAACTGGTAAAATGCAATAAAGTATTGTGTTGAACTGGCTTCCGGTATAAGTTTGTAACCAAGGTTCCATCACGAAAAGTAACAACCACATCCAAAAATTCAAATGTAGATTTATCAAACTTAAGAGTGAATTTGATATTCTTATCAACAGAATTGAGAAAATCAAAAAATGCCTGTAATTGAAGATCAGTGCCCTTCCAAATAATGAAAATATCGTCCAAGAACCTCTTCCATAGCACCACTTCAGAATATATATGCCAGAGGGTATCCTAAAACCGTGGTCCATAGGGCCTATAAACAAGCCCTTTACAACCATAGGGAATGGTTGTTCTCCAGGACCAAGCAGGAAGTCAGTCCTCACTTATGGGTGACGGCGCCGACGGAGCCCTCGCGGAGCAATTTCCCCAGCTTTCGAAGAAAGCCTTTGGGATTGCAGCGCGCATGTGCGGTCCTCTTCCCGCCCAAGGATGCCATCTTGCTCAGTCTTCTTTTTTCCGCGGAGCCCTACAGACGTAGTTTGTTACCACCGCTGAAAAAGTTGATTAATTCTTTGTTGTTTTCTCGGTTCGCGTGTCCTTTTCCTGCCCGGCCTCGATTTTTCCTTATCGAGTCCGTTCACATTTCTTTTTTTTTGTTTGTTTTCAATTTTTAACTGGCGTTCCCGCCACTTATTTTCCACTCCTGGCGGCTCGGTCTTTCGACCTCGCGGGGGCCCTTTTTCCCCCGATGGCTGCCAGTGGGTTCAAAAAATGTGATCACTGTTCTAAATTAATGTCTCTTACAGACACGCATAATTTCTGCCTCCGTTGCCTCGGACCCAACCATGACTCTGGGAGCTGTGGTCCGTGTGGCAAGATGTCCTCCAAGTCGCTGAGGAGTCGGCAATCGCAAAAGGACCGAATCTTCTCTGACCCCGAGTCCGGCCCGGACCTCGTCGGAGGCTTCCACGTCTCGTGACTCCGGCCACGAGCACCGTCGGCGTTCCTCTGAGCGGGGGTCCCCTGGCCGGGAGCATCGTCGGCAGAGGAAACTCGCGCGGGCGGCGTCGGAGGACGCACCTGGTCCCTCACGGGCCCGGTCGCATAGCCCCGCCAGCCACCCCGAGTCCTCGGAGGCGGAGAGACCTTCTAAACTTCCTCGACTCGAGGTGGAGCCGCACGTGAGTACTATTGTCCTCCTGGACTCCCCTACGGAACCGTCGTCGGGGCCCGAGTCGGTGGCTGCCGGGTCTTCTGGGCTTGACCTCAGATTGACATCCTTGGAGCGCAGTATCTCTGCCTTCTTGGACCAGCAGCGGGTTTGGATGACCGGCATCGCCAGTGCATCTGCCCAGACCACCGGGACGTCGACGCTCAAGTCGACCCCGGCGGCCGAGTCGATCCTCGAGTCGATGCATGCTCGAGTCGATCCTCGGTCAAGGTCTCCCTCGGCCTCCCGTTCGGAACCCTCGCCCGCACGGAGCCCCTCGATTCCTCCACGGAGGTGTCAGACTGGGACACGGAAGGGGACGAGTCGCCCGGCTCTTTTCAGACCCGGTGCGTCCCCTCCGACTCGCCCGAGTCGGAGCCTCGAAGGCGATCCCCTCCGGAGGATACGCGCTTCTCTGATTTTGTGCGGGATATGGCCAAGGCTTTGGCTTTCCCCGCGGATCCCAAGGAGGAGCCTCGCGCGGAAGAGCTCGAGGCACTCCAGTGCGACTCTCCCCCGAAGGAGGCCTTTACTGTGCCGGTCCCTCCGATGCTGGAGCGGCTGCTCTTCCGCATGTGGGAAAGCCCGGCCTCGACACCGGTGTTAAGCAAGCGGATCGATTTGATTTATCGAGTCCGCAAGAGCCCCGGGTTCCAGAAGGCGCAACTGCCACACCACTCCATGGTTGTGGAATCGGCAATGCATCGGCTTAAGAGTCAAAAGATGCACTCCTCGGTGCCCCCGGGTAAGGAGGCCCGTAACCTGGATGCCCTCGGTAGGAAGTGCTTCCAGGGTTCCATGCTTGCCTGCAGAGTCCAGACATACCAGCTGTATATGGGCATGTTCCTCCGAGATCTGGCGAAAGAGCTCGCCGGGTTCTCAGCTGGTCTCTTCGACGAACCTTTGCAGAGGTTCCTGGCCTTGTCCGATAGTATTCGAGAGTGCTCGAAGTTCCTTTCTCGGGCGGCCTACGACGGCTTCGAGGCATCGGCCCGAGTAGCCGCAGCCGGCATTGGTGCCCGCCGACAGGCCTGGCTCCAGTCATCCGACCTCGAGCCATGGGTACAGGACAAGTTAGTTGATGTCCCCTGCTGAGGTGACAACCTTTTCGGCAAGCCCATGTCCGATAAGGCTGCGGAACTCGAGTCCGAGACTCTCACTTGGACTCGACTGTCCCGAAAGACCTCCGCTCCCCTGCAGAAGAGGAAGGGTCCGGGGAAGAAGCCTTTTTACCCGAGAAAGGTGCTTGCCTATAAGCAATCCCACCTTCAATACCAAGTACCGGCGGCTTCCACTCAGGGCCCACAGACTAAGGGTCAGGGGAATGGCCCCCGTAGGCCGCGGGCCCCCAAGCCCGCTACACAGCCCCCTGCCACGCAGGGTGGGGTTTTTTGACTATGCCAACATAGCCTCTCCCCCTCCGCGCTCAGCACAGGGGGGGCAGGCTGATCCACTTTGCTCACAGGTGGTCAGCCATAACATCCGATTCCTGGGTGCTGCAGGTGGTTCAAAGGGGCTACCTCTTACATTTTCACCAGGTGCCTCCCCCTCTACTTCCCGGGGGAGCCTCCGAGGCCCCCTCTGCACAGAGACTTACTCCTTCAGGAGCTGCAGGGTCTACTGGAGGAGCAGGCTGTGGAACCAGTGCCCCAACCTCAGTGGGGTCAGGGGTTCTACTCCAGATACTTCCTGGTCCCAAAGAGGACGGGAGGCCTCAGACCCATTCTGGACTTGCGCAACCTCAACATGTTCCTGCAGCGGGAAAAGTTCAGGATGCTTACCCTTGGAATATTGCTGCCCTACCTCCAGCAGGGAGATTGGCTATGCTCCTTGGATCTAAAGGATGCCTATACTCACATCCTGATTCATCCGGACCACCGACAATATCTCAGATTTGTAGTGGCCGGGAAACACTATCAGTACCGCGCGTGCTGCCCTTCGGCTTGTGCTCCGCCCCCAGGGTGTTCACAAAATGCCTGGCGGTGGTCGCGGCCTTCCTGAGGTTTCAGGGCCTATTCGTTTTTCCTTACCTGGACGACTGGCTCGTCCGGGCGCAGTCGGCCCCAGAGGTCGCTCAGGCCACGCAGCGTACGGTGGGTCTGCTTCAGCACTTGGGCTTCGACATAAACGTCGGGAAGTCCACGTTGCGCCCCTCTCAGGATCTCGAGTTCATAGGAGCTCGGCTCGACACTCTGCGAGCTCGTGCCTTCTTGCCTCGGGAGCGAGCCGACAGGCTCATGGCTTTGGCCGGCAGGTTCCACAGTCCGTCTCCGGTTCCGGCCCGAAGGTTCCTGCAGCTGCTCGGTCATATGGCCTCCACGGTCCATGTCACGCCGAACGCCCGACTGCATATGAGGCCTGTCCAGTGGTGTCTCCGCACTCAATGGCATCAGGCCACAGGAGGTCTGGCGGACCTTCTACAGATCTCCGACCGCCTGGTCTCCTCTCTGCAGTGGTGGCTCCACCTGCCCAACCTGGTACGGGGTATGCCCTTTCAGTCTCCCGCACCTTCCCAGGTGCTGACGACCGATGCCTCTCGCTCTTGGGATGGGGAGCGCATTGCCAGGGAGCGCGCACTCAAGGCCTTTGGACTCCTTGGGAGGCGGCTCAACAAATCAACTTCCTGGAGCTGCGGGCGATCCGCCTAGCTCTGCGGACCTTCTCTCACCTCACCTCTCGCCAGTCCGTACTGGTGCAGACGGACAATCAGGTGGCCATGTTCTACGTGAACAAACAGGGGGGCACGGGCTCCCTCCTGCTCTGTCAGGAGGCCCGGCGACTGTGCTCCTGGGCAGTCGACCACAACATCCTCCTCAAGGCTGTTTACCTGCCCGGGCAGAAGAATTGCCTGGCCGACAGGCTGAGCCGGGTCTTGCAGCCCCACGAGTGGAGGTTGAACCCCGGCGTTGCCCAGCAAATCTTCTGCCGGTGGGGCTCCCCCACCGTGGACCTCTTTGCCAGTCCCCTGAACCGGCAGCTCCCCCGGTTCTGCTCTCGGCATCCACATCCCCTCAGAGTGGCCCCGGATGCTTTCCTCATTTCGTGGTCCACAGGCCTACTATATGCCTTTCCTCCCACGCCGCTGGTGTCCCGGACACTATTCAAGGTTGCCCGGGACGGGGCCTACGTGATCCTGATAGCGCCCCGATGGCCGAGGCAACCCTGGTTTCCTCTGCTCCTGCAGTTAGCGGTGGACACCCCTCTCCCTCTGGGGTTTCAGCCCGATCTTCTGACCCAAGATCAGGGTACTCTCCTGCACCCCAACCTCCGGGCCCTTCACCTGATGGCCTGGCTGCTGAGAGGGTAGTCCTGGCCCCGCTCTCGCTCCCCCCGGAGGTGGAAGCTGGCGTCTCGGCGACCTTCTACCCGGAAGTCTTACGCACTCAAATGGCGTCGCTTCTCCGTCTGGTGTTCTCAGCGTTCTGAGGACCCATTCGCCTGCCTAGTGTCGGTGGTACTGCAATACTTGCTGCACCTCTCCGATCTAGGCCTCAAGTCCAACTCTGTCAGAGTCCACCTCAGTGCTCTCTCTGCACATCATTCGCCGGTGGAGGGCCAGCCCCTTTCCTCGCATCCCTTGGTGGCGCGTTTCCTCAGGGGCCTGCTTCTGCTTAAGCCCCCGTTGCGCCCTCCGGCTCCTGACTGGGACCTCAATGTGGTTTTACAAAGGCTTACTTGCCCGCCTTTTGAACCCATGGCTACCTGCCCCCTCCGCTTCCTCTCATGGAAAGCTCTCTTCTTGGTAGCCCTCACCTCCGCTAGGCACGTTAGTGAACTACAGGCCCTAGTGTCGGAGCCCCCTTACACTAGGTTCTACAGGAATAGGGTTGTCTTACGGACTCACCCTAAGTTTCTTCCTAAGGTGGTTTCCTCTTTCCACATCAATCAAGAGGTGGTTCTTCCGACCTTCTTTCTCAGGCCACATACCAGCAGAGCTGAGACTGTTCTGCATACCCTGGACTGTCGAAGAGCCTTGTCCTTATACCTTGACTGTACGCGTGAGCATAGGAAAACTGCCCAGCTTTTCGTTTCCTTTGACCCCAATCGGTTGGGGTTATCTGTATCAAAGCGTACTCTGTCCATCTGGGTAGCTGACTGCATCGCCTGGGCGTACGGGGCAGCCGGCCTCTCTTTGGAGAGTCGAGTCACGGCGCACCGTGTCAGGGCGAAGGCGGCGTCTGTCGCACACCTCCGCTCTGTTCTGTTGGCAGACATCTGCCGGGCCGCTACTTGGTCTTCTAGCCAGACTTTTGCGGCTCATTACTGCCTGGAGAGGGAGTCCCGCAGGGATAGTGCTTTCGGACAGGCAGTCCTCCACAATCTCTTTGAGGTTTAGGCAACTCCTACCCACCGACCCCGATGTTGGCTACCGGCCGGATTCATATTCAGAGAAGATTCCTTCCTTCTGTGCGATTGAGCTGGAGGGAGCTCTCTTTTTCCAGCTTGAGGTCTCCGGTAGCCTTAAGCTAGGGAGTCTCATAAGTGAGGACTGACTTCCTGCTTGGTCCTGGAGAAAGAGTGGTTACTCACCTGTAACAGGTGTTCTCCAGGAGCAGCAGGAATCAGTCCTCACTACCCTCCCTCCTCCCCTGGAGTTGCAGTCATTCTTATGGTTGCTGTCTTCCGCTATGTCATTCGACTGAGCAAGATGGCATCCTTGGGCGGGAAGAGGACCGCGCATGCGCGCTGCAATCCCAAAGGCTTTCTTCGAAAGCTTGGGAAATTGCTCCGCGAGGGCTCCGTCGGCGCCGATGTCACCCATAAGTGAGGACTGATTCCTGCTGCTCCTGGAGAACACTTGTTACAGGTGAGTAACCACTCTTTATCACCTTCCCCGGCTTCTCATGATCCCTCTGGGTCTGATCAAATTGTGGGTGTTCTGCCCTTTACTAATAGAAGCACATCTGTGCAAGATATCTTGCGAAAACATTAGAATGTTTTGCGCTTACACAGCTGCTTTGATAAACAACTTTGTGTGACATACATCCGTGGGAAAAATCTATGAGATCTATTGGTCCATCCTTTTCCATTTTCTCAAATATCTGTGGAACGGATTGGCCATTTTCCCTGTGACCATTGTGCATACTGTTTAACATCTTTAAGTGGTGAGACCTGGACAGATCCGACTACGAACAGAACTTGGACAGCTCGACATTATACCACATGTGATTCCATTTTTGTGGTATATTTACTTGTGTGTCCTTGTGACTTGAAATATGTGGGCTGTACTTCTCGGCCCATTAAGAAGCGGCTAATAGAACATGCATCACAAATTCGTACTCAGACCATTTCAGCTCCGATAGTCTCACATGCAATACAATGCACTTTGGAGTTTACTACATTTTCTTGGCGTGTGATTGATCACATACCATCTTTTGTTTCTGGGGGCAATCGTCTTGCTCGTTTGCATAAGTGCGAGCAACAGTGCATTTTTCGACTGAATACCGTCATGCCATGGGGTTTAAATTTGAAACAAGACTGGTACAATCTGTTATGATTATTTTGATTCTTTTTGATAATTTCCCTATCTTTTTCTTTTTTGATCATTTTTAGTCAGCAGTTTGGTGTCAGCATGATTGTTGCTCTCACCTTCTGACCTGCTAAGCAGTAATTCTGTATCTGGAAATGACGACAGACGTCATGGGTTTAAAGATGTCTTTTTCTCCTCAGCTTTTTATGCGCATGTTGGTGGATGTAACCTGAAGCAGGGTTTTAAATTTTGTTAACCCAAAACGCAGGACTGTGTCGTTTTCCACCTTCACCGATGAACGTATTTTCTTCATGAAACGTTTTTTGGCAGTTTCAAAAGGTTTTACTGCATTTTGAATAAAAAGGACGTGAACCTTCAGTTAAGAAGTTCTTGCCTGGGGTTCCTTGTCCGACAAAACACATTTTTGTATGCTGTTGAGAATTTGCTTTGATCATTTGAGGAGAGGAGCCTGTGTTCTTGTTTGATTTTATGAATAATCATGTCCTGGTAGGGTCCCCGTTTTTATACTATTTCCTTCTTTAATTGGTCTTGTTTTATTTGATTCTTTTATGCGTCAAATATGTGTGCATATATAGTCCAAAGCCATTTCACTGGCCATTTTTTTAGGAGATATTGGGAATTAAGGGATTAAACTGCAAAGCTGCCAATAATGTTGACCATAACTGTATGAACAAAAGTGAAACTATCTTTCTAAAGTAAAGCATGCACTTGCTTGTTCTCTTTTGAAAATTACTCCACAGAAAGTAAACATCCACATTTATGCTGGCTAGTGATTATGCACACATTTTCTGTGTTGTATATGCAGATTTTATAAAGAATGCATATAAATGTTAACCTTTTCTCAGGAATGCTGCTGCTCAGCTCGGTTAAGCACCTACAGGCTCTATTGTATGTACATCAGTTTCCATACATATGGTCCAGACCATTTTGTTGAGGGCCACTTCTGTTTGTAAAACACTGTTTTCCCTGAGGAATATCTTTTAAAGTTACTCCTGTAGTTACATAGGGCCCAATTTTCATTTAGGCAGGCTATGCGCCGTGTCGGCACATAGCCTGCCCACCAACCCCCTTAACCCGGGCGACGGAAGTGAAAATCACAGGTTAAAGGGTCACTTGGCAGGCTATGCGCTGACCCCGGCAGCCGTTGAGGCTAAGCAGGTAGCATCAATTTTCGATGCTACCCAGTTAGCCCCACCACCTCAAAGATAGGCAAAGAAAAAGCTTGCCTATCTTTAAGGCGCCAAGGGCTAGCCGGGTAGCATTGAAAATCGCTGCTACCTGCTTAGCCCTTTCCTCTGCCCCCACACCACCCCGGAACACCCCCAACATGCCTTGATTTGTAACCTCATAGCATCTGGGTGTGTTATGGACTTAACCGGGATTTTCCAAAAGCACTGCCTGAGTAGGTGCATTTGGAAAATCCCGCTTAAGGCATTTACACAGGTAACATGGGCAGTTATCCATGTGAATTTATTTATTTATTTAACATTTCTTATATACTGCCTTCATGATATCAAGGTGGTTTACATTGAACAAACTGAAATTACATTGAACAGGGCATTATAACTTGGAGATAACTATTTTACAGGGAACATGGGCTATGGAGGGTTAAGTGGCTTACCCAAGGAGCACCTGTGGGACTAGAAACCCCAGTCCTTCCAGACCAAGGTTGCTGTCCTCTAGTGGGATTTGAACCTCCGACCTGAAGTACCTTGCCCCAACCACTAGGCCACTCCTCCACTCCAATAATGCCTTCAAAAATCAGACCCATAGTACTTCATTTTCTGTACGTTTTTTTTTCCATTGGTGCTGAAAGAAAATAAAGCTTAGAATAGCTTCTGCATTGGACATTAAAATAACTTCCAAAGAGACATCAGAGCAAATTTATGTCATTTTCTTTTCATTACTAGAATTCAGCTGCACTGATTAGAGTTATTGGTGTGTGTACGTGTATATTTATATATAAAAAATTGTGCCAGTGAAATTTACTCAGATTAACAATGACATTTACTTAGAGATTATTACCTAGAAGCTGTAGTATGAGAGAAAATCGAAAGATGCTTGCCGCTGCTGGCTTTCTTTGAAGAGCAGCTGATGTGCCAATATGTGCTGATTTGTTTTCTAGTAACCCCCGCTCATTACAAATAAAAGAACTGGAAACAACGCATTTCTATCTGCTGCATAAGCACAGATAAGCAAATAGATGCAAAATATGTTATTGCTTGAATAGTTATCAGAATGCTGCTCTGTTCCTTTCAGTGGATTGGGCTGCCTTTGATGAGCAGTGTGCTGAATGCACAAATTTTCCCTAACCACACATTTTTGTGGTAAATATTCCCAGTGCACACCATGGGCAAGGAGCAAAGGCCACTTAAATGAATTTCAAGTCCTTTGCTTTTTATTTATTTTTCTATAGGAAATGTGTCATCAACTAGGTGGATATTTCTTTAACCAAGGCAAATTAGGAAATTGAGATTCCATTTCCACGGAGTCACAGTATGAGTAGGGTAGTACCTTCTGGTGACACATCAAAACATGTTTCTGCTCAAGAAAATAAATTTTAAACAAAAAAGATAAATGTGAAATCTATTGCCAATTCTTGTATAATGTGTTGAAGGATTTTAGTTTAGTCCAGACCTTCTCAACCCTCTCCTAGTAGGATTGCCAATTGCCCGGTTTTCAGCCAACCTGGCTGGGTTTTCTGTGGCCAGGCCGACTGCTGGCAGCCATTTTTTGCTGTGACTGCGAGACCAGGAGCGGCCAGAGCAGAAAACCGACATTTCATCTGCGTTCCCCCCCCTCCCCCCCCTCCGTGCAGCCTCACCTTCCCTTTGCAGCCGCTGCAATAAAGCCAATTTAAAAACAAAAGGAAACCTGTGCGGAGCCCTCTGGCCCTACAAAACCCCTGCTGCAGTGTACCACCCCCTGTAGCATTACTTCCTTTTGAGCAGAGGCGCTGCAGCAGGGGTCTCATAGGGCCGGAGGGCTCTGCACAGGTTTCCTTTTGTTTATAAATTAGTTTTATTGCAGCTGCTGCTCTGTAAGAAGAAGGGGAAGGAGGTGAAGGGGGGGTAGGTGAGAGCTGGAAGGCAACTGAAAGAGGGGGGAAGGAGGTGGCTGAAAGGGAGCTGAAAGAGGAGGGGGGGAGGAGGTGGCTGGAAGGGACCGACAGAGGGAAGATGGAGGTAGGAAGGCAGCTGAAATAGGGGGAAGGAGGTGGCTGGAAGGAAGATGACACAGGGGGGAGGAAGGAGGTGGCAGGAAGGGAGCTGACAGAGAGGCTAAGGAGGAGGCTCAAAGGGAGCTGACACCTGGGGATGGTACTGGTAGGTGACTGAGTAATGGGGAGGAAGCTGGAAAGGAGGGGGCACTGGGACTAGAAGGGAGCAGACACGTAGGGATGGCACTGGAAGGGGGATGGACAGAGGGCAGGGTGACTGGAAGGGAGCTGACACGGGGGATGGCACTGGGAGTGGAAGTGAGCTGATACCTGAGATGGTATTTGGACTAGAAGGGGCTGGACAGTGAGGAAGGAGGGAGACTAGAAGGGAATGGACACCACTGACAGTCCTGGGAACACAAGGGGTTTGACACTGGAATGTAATGGGAGGGGAGGACTGGAAAGGGGGCAGACCCTGGGGAGAGTTACTGGGACTGGAAATAGGCTGATGGAAGGAAGTGAAGAAAACAAAAGAAGAGACAAGAAATGGCAGATGGACCATAGAAAGAGAGCTAAGAGAAGACAGGAAAACAGAAGCCTCAGATCGGGACCAGCATGATCAGAGAATAAAATGGTCAGACAACAAAGGTAGAAAATAATTTTATTTTCAATTTAATGGTTGGACTTTATGCTACCTTTATATTTTACACAGTATGGGGAAATGCATCTCTTATTTATCTGATGTTGTACTGCATGCGGAGTCTGGTTTCTTGGGGTTTTGGTTTAATTTTTGTCTATATATTTAATTTTGTTTTGTTCTCATTTATTGATGAAGGCCTGTCTGTATTGTGTGTGTGTGTGTGTGTGTACAACCATTGCTGTGTATTCTGTCAGTATAGAATTTCTGTTTAAGAATGTGTAGCAATCTTACTTGTTCAGTTTGCACATTGCCCTCTCTGCAATTTTTTTGGGGACAGGGGGTGGAGCAAGAGGTGGGGAAAGGGCAGGGTGGGGGTGGGGGTGGGCATGGGTGGAGCATGACTAGCCATAGGTGGCGGATTTTTTTCTTTCAAAACGTTGGCAACCCTATCTCCTAGAGACACACCTAATCAGTCAGGTTTTCAGGATTACAGCAATGAATATGTATGAGATACATCTGCATACACTAGAGAGCCCCATATCTGCAAATCATCTCATGCATATTCATTGTGTAATTCTGAAAACCTGACTGGCTAGATGTGCCTCCAGGAGAGGTTGAGAAGCACTGGCTTAGTCCACTTGAGGTCAGTTTTATTCATATCAGAGAAAACCAGCATCACGAGGGCGGAGCTAACTGCTGAATTAGATGGCTGCTTGAGAGGTTGCTCCAGCGGCTGATCTAGACTCCTGCTTTCTTACCCCCTCACCAAACTGGGGCTCACCTGACAGCTAGAGTCGGCAGAAGATGTCTGTAATCAAACCTGCCCACCTTGAATACTCTGCAGCAGCAGCACAAAGGTGTAAAGCACTCCATACCGGAGTTGCCGTCCCCACACAAAATGGCGCTGACCAAGGAGCCAGAGGAAGGCCTATGTGAGATCCTCCTTGAAATACGACAGGTCAAGGAACTGGTAACGTCCAATGCAGAGGTGCTTGGAATGGTGCAATTGGAGCTATCAGAAGTTAAGATGCAGTTTGTTGTGCTTACCGGTTGGCTCGATGCAGTAGACATGAAGTTACAGCATTATGAAGAGCTGCTATAGCAGACTAATAAGAATGCAAAACCACAGTGCCAAGTGGAGGACTAACTGGTCTCAAAGAAATAATATACGGGTATTGGGAGTGCCAGAAGGGGTGGAAGGCTCTGATCCCATTTCCTTTCTTGAACAGCTGCTACCTATGCTATTGCAAATAGACTTTAAGCATCCTTTTGAACTGGAATGGGCACACAGGGCCCCCTCCCACCTGGTTCCCTCTTCCAAGTTCCCACGGCCATTCGTCATCAAAATGCTGCGATACCAGCAAACACTGCAGATTCTGCAGACCGCATGGTGTCAGGTCCCGGTTATGTATGAAGGACGCAAGTTACTATTCTTCCCAGATCTGAGCAAGATAACAGAGCATTGGAAACAGCTACTAGCTTGTCACCCCCAGTTGCAGAAACTGGAAGCTCACTATAGCCTTTATTACCCAGCCCAAATGTGAGTCACTGTGCATAATTGCACACATATCTTCGAAGACCCAGACTCACTACATGCCTTCCTAAGCGAGTTTGAAGGAATGGACATCCACTAACCTTACTGAGAGATTAACAGTCTCAAATGTGGTCTACTACTTGGAGATTTAGTCTCTATTGTGGATCACTTTACTGCTGATGATAGAGGATTTGGCTTTTCACCCTGGCCTTGGTGAAGTGCACTGCAATACGTTGGACTTAGCATATGGCTGTCTTGAGAGATGACCTCGATCACCTGTCGATCGTCTCTTCATCTTAACCAACCCCTGCAGACCAGTCTAGTGATGCCGTTTATCGGAACTCCTGGACATGGGGAATTATGCATCGGGTTCGTGTGAGTGCCTAGGCCCCGGATAAGTGTCTTTTCCCCTCAGTGTCTGCTTATTCTAGTGGAATGGATATTCAAGTCTGTATGGAGAGTAGGTTGGGAATAACTGATGACAGAGGGGTGGTGAGGAGGGAGGGAGGGACATAGATATAGTTTATTTTTTGGGGGGGAGGGGGGCATTTCATTCAAGTAAAGCAGGTTAACTCCACTGCATATGGTGTTCGTAGATAATGTTTGTATAGCGTTAATCCCTGGTTCATATTGGTTCTATCCTGAAGGAACACAAAGGTTCTCGATATAGTCTTGGTATGTTCTTATGGGTGTACACATCCGATAGCAGCAGGATCATGCTAATTTATTTATTTATTTATTTAACAAGTTTTTTATACCGCCTTTTCCTTCAATCAAAGCGGTCACAAGTCATATGATATGGCTGTGTCTGGGATGAAAGGTCAACCCCTCAAATTTTTCTCCTTAAATGTAAAAGGGGTAAATAATCCTATAAAACAAAAAAAGATACCGCTTTACTGTCAGCTGGAGGCAGTTGACGTATATATGCAGGATACCCATTTATCTCTAACTGAATCTGCAAAACTAGGTTCAGGAAGGTTTGTGCACATAGTTTCCTCTCCTGCTTTGAAGAAAAAGGGAGGGGTCGTATCCCGATGCGAAAGAAGTTGTTACCTACTGTACTTCAAACTCGCTCTGACAGCATCAGGCACTGGACTACAGCGACGGTACAAGTGGACATGATGGTTATAATACTGTTCACGGTTTATGCTCCTAGTCAAGACTTCCTGGTTTTATCCACACAATTTCACAAGAACTTACAGAAGTTGCTTCTCATCCTGTAGTATTAGAGGGGGATTTTAACATCGCCTTAGATCTATTGCTTGATCATGCCCTGTATAGGTTACTACAGATGCTTAAGACTAGGTGGACTCTAGAATCCCTTATGACATCTATGGGGCTGCTAGATCCATGCTGGCTGCATTGTCCAGCCTTGAAGGAATTCACCTTTTTCTCTCTTCTCCACAAATCCCGCTCGCATATCGATTTTTTTCTAGTTTCTAAGGGCGGCATTTTCGAAGGGCATTTACATGGTTTACAGCCCAGAAAACCATGTAGTGCCTTAGTTAGGGATATTCGACAGCACCTACATAGTTAGTGCCATTGAATATCCCCAACTCAGTCTCCTACGCACACCGATGCTATCTGAGGAAAACTCTCACCTATCTTTAAAGTGCAAATCGTTAACCCCAGGCAGCATCCAGTATCGCTGCTGACCAGTTAGCTTCAATGGCTTCCAGATTTAGCGGTCATCACCAGATATTCAATGCTGTTGCCATAGCATTGAATATCCAGTTTAGAGGTCAGCGGGGAGGACTATGCGCTGACAAGGTGCATAGCCGTTCAACATAGGGCCCTTCAAACTCAATTTCCAGCCCTATGTTGCTTGCCCCATATATTGTTGCCTCTGACATTAAAAGCATAACTATTTCTGATCATGCAACTGTTACCATGCATCTTTTATACAACTCCTCATCCACAGGCAAAGGTCCATGGAGACTTAATAAGGCACTCCTAATGGAAGATCTGTTGCCTCCACAAAAGAGGCAATCCAGACTTACTTCTCGTGTAAATTCCCAGAGGAAACCTCCATTTGGGCTTGGTGGGAGAGTTTCAAGGCCCTTATAAGGCCTCTGAACAGCATCGGAGCTAGGGATTGGGCCAGGTGAGCTCTTCCCCGCTCCCCCACCCCAAGGCCAATCGGGCCGAAGACCAGAGTAATTGAGAAAAGAGCACGCTGCTGGAATCCACCTCCCTACCCTCCCGATTGGCACCGGAGCAAGGGAGCAGGCCAGGTGAGCTCCCCCACCCCAAGGCCAATTGAGTCGAAGACCAGTGCAATAAATTAAAGCGCATCCTGTGCCTTGGGGGGCCTGCGCCTGAGGGCCTCACCAAAGAGCCCTTTGGTGTGGCCCTTAGGCAGAGATCTTAAGTGAAAAAGCTGCCGCAACTCAAAGCAGAACATTAGGTGACAGCCCACTACTACACATACAGTTCCACAAACTCAATACTTCCTTTCGAATCTCCTAAGACAAAACAGCAGACACGCCAGTCATAGGAAATTTCAGCATCCTAACCAAGACCACAGGATTTCAGATTGCCTGGCCTGCCAATCTCTGCCTTTCTGGTAAGCTATCACCTCCTAGCTAAACGTGAGATCACACGTTCTCATACACCACATGGTGATAACCCTTGCTCTGCTTATCGTCATAACATCTGCTCAGATGCATACGAAGCATGGTAACACCATTCTAATCCTCTACAGACCAAATCTCCTGCACAGCTTAACAGCCCATAGAATACTGCTCTCAAAAGCAACACGCAGACTCATTCAAATCAATATAGCCCAACTCCAACCCTCAAACACTGGACCCAAACAACATGATTACCCACTCAAATGTTCACTTATTAATGCACGTTCAGTTCGTAACAAAACTCAAACCCTAGCAGACCATATACAAAGTACAGACATTGACTTAATGTGTATCACAGAAAGCTGGATCACTAGCACGGACAATGTTTTCCTCAACCAGATTCTTACACCCAACTACATGTTGTTTAATTGTCCCAGAACAGACAGAAGAGGAGGAGGGATACTAATTCTTGCAAAGAAACACCTGAACTTCTCTATGATCAGTTCCCAGCCCCTACAAACAGTAGACTACCTAACTATTTTCAACTGTGAACACACTATATGTCTAACATATAGAAAACCCACCTCCAACAGAGATGAACTTGCTACTCTGCTAGATGAGGTATGCGTACATACAGCATCAAAAAAACACTTCATCCTCATAAGTGACCTTAATCTCCCAGCCTCTACAACAAAGCAAGCAAGTGCGTTCTTGAACGTTATGGAATCACTGTAGTTAACCTACTCACTGCAAAGGTTCCCTCCTTGACCTCATGTTTATACCCAACACACTGCACATAACAGATCTAAACATCCAAATTGACCCTGTGATTTTGTCCAACCACACCATGATATGTTTCAGTCTGCCAAACAATATCCACTTAGGGGGGTTATTCTGTCCCCCGAATAGTGGGGATGGACGTCCCAACGGGGCCTCCTCGCCGGCGTCTAACTTCCCCGCTGATTGTATGGGGAAGCTAGACGGGGGTGGGGAGGGGGTGGGTGGTCGCCGGCTCTGGATGTACAGGGCCCATTCTAATGTCAGTCCTATACATCCAGGGCCGGTGACTTGTACGAGGAAGTTATTCCATCTCCGAGGTGGAATAACTTCCCTGGACGTATTGGATCGGCGGGCGCGGATGGGCCGGGGGGGGGGAGGCAAAGGCATTCCGCACAGCCCAACCTTGGCTGTAGGTGGCTAGATCGGGGGTCGGGCTGTGGGGAATTAGCTCCAGGAGCCGATGGCCAGGATCGCGACTTTTAAATGGAGCTGCAGTGCCATGGCAACCAGACGTCATGGCGCTGCAGCTCCATTTAAAATCCCTGACTGAGTTAGTTGGGTATGTCCTGTCCGTGCAGGCCAGGCTGAACCGCAGACCCAGCCTGCACATACAGGACTGTTTGCAATTCTGATCCCGCAGGGCTAGATGTGCCCCGCAGGATCAGAATCGCGGTTCAGACCGGACATACAGAGGGCTTCGACATCCGGGATGGAATCGGGCTATTATCTAATAATCAGACTGAGTCCTGAGTGAACATGTGGATAAATTTGGATATGTGGGAGTAATTTTATAAAGCTGTTTGCGCGTAAAGACTGTTTTACATGCAGGATAGGTATTTTATAGAATTGAGGGATCACATGGTTGTCCTACAGCTCAAAGCCTTCGGACAACCCCCCCCCCTCCCCCCATTCTCCAGGACTGACACTCATGGTTCCTAATAAAAAGCCTTCAATGTACCATAAACATTTTTAAGGTTTCAAACAAATACCCCTAGTGCACCCAATCAAATGCTTTTTAGCGTCAAAGCTGATCAACATCAAGTAAGTATTCTGTCATCCACAGTATTCGATAGACTTCAGAATCTTCCTCATTCGATACCAGATATCCATGTCTAACAAAGTCCAGCTGGCTGTTCTTAATTCATTCCAGTAATATTCACCATATCTTTATCCAAGAACTTTGATATAAAGTTTAACAATGATATAGATCAATACAAACTTGGCAAAGTTGGATCCTTCCCTTTTTCTGGATATGATGGTTATAATAGTCTTATTCACTGGGTACCAAAACCATTCCCACTCAATGATGTGCACAAACAAGGTACACAAAGGGCCAGACACGTCACTATTTTAGATTTTATAGCACCATCTGAGCCTGGAATCTTATGGACTTGTCCCTGATGTGTGCGCCTCAGCAGAGACCAGTTGCTGTTCCATGACTTTGGCAATAGGACCCTATCCAACAATTCACATCTTGGCAAATCACAAGGTTCTGTCCTATAAAGATATTGGTAAAACTGTTTAAAAGTTTTTCTTATTTCCTTATTAGAGTGCACCATGCCCCTCCCCCCATACCATTCTGCATTGCCGTGATATCCCTGAGCCCTGTTCCCAGATACAATTCATTTGTATTTATAGTGCAAATAGATTGTATAGTCTACTGGTTAAGTAGTGTTCAATGCAGTTTAGCCAGCTCTTTTTTTTCTGTTGTACACGACTTAACCAACAGCTGTACCCTGTAGCGTAAGTTCAAATGAGGGGCCCCGAGCAAGATTTGCTGAGGGCCACTCATGGCAACAGCAACGACCATGAGAAGGGAGAGCACGTTTCCCTTCCTGTTCCCCCCTCCTCTCTCCCCAAAAAATGTTTGAAAAAACAAGTGGCAGAGTGTAGCAAATATCACAGTTATTTTAAAAGTTTACTGTGCCTTCTCCACTGTCTCTTTCTCTTTAAAGTGCCTCTCCGCAGCAAGAGGCTGATCCTGCTGCCTGGCCGAAATCTTGTATCAGGAGACTTTGGCCCCACAGTGGGAAATGCTTTTCTGGGGCTCTGGCTGCCACGGAGCAGCGCTTTACAGGGAAAGAGGCAGCAGAGCTGTGGCAAACTTCTTTTAAAGCGTGATGTTTGCCGCACTCTGCCACTGCTACGAAGGAATCGCTGGGCTGACATAAGCGGTTGGTGACGCAGCTTTCTGGGAAGGCTAAAGTGCAGCAAAGCTGAGGAAGGATGGGATAAGATGGGGAATGGCAGGACAAGTTAAAATCCTTGCGGTAACGTGGGTGATGCCTATGTCAGCAGGAAGGGGACAGTCAGGGCACTTTTGAACACAGCAGGGAAGGATCCCTTCACCGAGCGCCTCTAGTGTAACTGCACCAGCTGCTCCCTTTTGGTACCTCTATTACTGATGGTAATATGCACACTGAATACATGCCAGGGAATTATGTGTCCCCGAAAAAAAGCAAAGTAATGCACCAAAATAATTCAACATATTAAATGAAGCACCGTTTGCCTTATTCTGCAAATATTTGCAGATATTTTAACACTTGGCTGCCAGTCAGCCCTAGCCCTGAGGTCCAGCATCTTTCTTTTGGCCAGTCCTACACAGGCATTCAGCCTGGCCTCTTTCACACATGCAGAACATAAATAGACTCTCACCAAGTAGAGAATAAGTAACCACAAACTAAAAATAGAAATATGTAGACAAAAATTAAACTGAAACTCAGAGAAGCCAGATCCTGCATGCAGTGCAAACCCTTAGAAAGAGAAATAACGGATTCATTTCCCCTTGTACGGCACAGAATACAAAAATAGTAGATGTAAATTTCAAAAATTGATATATTCCGATCACTAAGTTTAAAATAAAATTATTTTTTATACCTCTGTCTTGCCATTTTCTTCTTCTAATAGTGTTGGTGCTGTCATTTTTCTCATTCACCCTGTCTTCACTTTCTCTCCTACATCCATTTATTTTTCTGCCTAGCTACTCAGCTTTCATTCCTAGTTACTATCCAGTCTTCAGTCTCCCTCTTTTTATCGCATCTACATACAGCCTTCAATCTCTTTCCCTTATCCTGGCCCTCCCATTCCCCTTCCTCTTATTCTTCAATCTTTCACTCTCTCCTCCTCGTCCATCAAGCACCTCCTCTCTCTCTCTCTCTCTCTCTGTCCATCCCCCATTCATCCAGCATTTCATCTCTCTCAAGCCCCCATCCATCCATCCATCCAGCATCACTTCTCCCCCTTAGCACTCCCATCTATCCAGCATCACTTCTGTGTCTCTCACCCTCCATCCATCCAGCATCTCATTTCTCTCAACCTCCCCATCAATCCATAATAGCCTCTATTTCCCTACTCCTCTACTGCGTGCATCCCCCTTTGTGGTCATAGCCTTCCATTTCCCACCCCAAGCCAGCACATCCCCTTTGTCACCTTACTCCTCCTCCTGTATCCACCTTCAAGCTACCAAATCCTCTTTCTTCTCTCCCACCTTATTCGGGATATCCTTTCTTTCCTCTCCCATCCAGCATATCCCCTATACCCCCTCCTGTGTTCACTCAAGCCACCATACCATTCTCCCCAATCCAACATTCCTTGTTCCTCACGCTCGCCGCCATCACCATATTTCAGGAACCAGCAGCTGTGATACAAAAACAAATAGATGCAAGGAGCAGGGCCTTGTGTTAGAGGAGCTGAAGATCTGATGCCGGCAGAAAAAATATTGAAATGCAGTGCTGGAAGCCATAGTTCTTCCCTCAACTCCTCATGGCACCTGTGGACAGCATTAAAAAAAACAAATAGAAGCAAGCATGCTGCTGATGGTTGTGCTGGTCTGTCCCTCGGAGTTAGGAAGTCTACATTAGAGGGGGCGGGATTAGCACAGTCATTAACAGCTTGCCTGGGCTAAATGGCCCTGCGCCTTGCTTTTATTTCTTTATTTTATGCTGTCCTTAGGTGCCTTGAGGAGGGGAGGGAGGGAGGGAACTGTGGTTTTCAGTACTGCATTTCAATTTTTTTTCTGCCAGCATTGGAGGTTTAGCCCCTCTGTAATTCGAGAGCTGAGCTGGTACAGGAAGGACTCTCAGGCCAGGGACGTGATAATTTGGGGAGGAGGAAGGTGCTTCACTAGACGTGAGGGTCCTATTTTTCCCCAGATCATTAGTAAAACTGGCAGGCAGAGTCGCAGTGCTGCCTGCCAGTTTTACTCGGAGTCTGGAGGTTGTGGTAGGACTGGAAAGGCTGAGTAGGCCCTCTTGTAGCCTGGGTCCCCACACATTGTGGGAGCTGCTTGGACAGTATTTACGCCATTGCTTGTACCTGTTTTTCTAATTTCTGAAGTTTGCCATGATGATTTTATTCTTTTTGCTACCACAGGCAATCAGGACTACTTTGGCCATAGTGCAGAACAAAGTCAGTTGTGACAAGAGTTCTGTATTTGTCCAATAGTCTAGCCATTTCTGTCTCAAATATTCCTAAAACTAAGGCTCTGTTGCTGGGTAGCTGGAAATCTCCAATTATGCCCCTCTGTGTTTCGCTCAGATTTATCCAGAGTAATCCAAATCAAACAGTTTTTCCAGAATATGTACAGAGATACCAAATCATAAGACCGGGAGACTAAAATATTTTCAGTTGTAGACTGAGTAGCATGTGCCCAAGATACATGATTGTAGTCTCCCTTTCCAGGAATGCACTATATTCAAACTGTTGCATAAAAGAGGATATCTCATACTTTTCTTGCTACTGCCATATGCTGTTTAGTGAAATCTATTAAAATAT
Organism: Ichthyophis bannanicus; assembly: GCA_033557465.1. Lineage (NCBI taxonomy): Eukaryota > Metazoa > Chordata > Amphibia > Gymnophiona > Ichthyophiidae > Ichthyophis > Ichthyophis bannanicus. The sequence goes on along the minus strand of CM066033.1, from coordinate 1,022,602,163 downwards.
AGCTTAGCTGCAAACCTTTGTGTTTCCTCACACCCATCCCAGGCTCAGTCTTTGATTTATAGGCTGTTACTGCTGTCTACTTCTATCGTTATTACAGCAGTGTACATTCCTTTCCCCAATCCATTGAATCAGAGAATCAATTTCATTCTACAGTACAAACCATTACAGATAGCAAGAAAAAAAGCACTAGCTGTGTACATTTCTGCTGGGGATCAATCAAAGCATCTCATTCTTCCCTTTATATATTCATTAAACTGACACATTGCTTCACTTCATTAGATTACCTTCACCAGTTTACTGTTCATCAAAAAAATCTTTCTACTTCACTATCAGTATATCTCACGTCTCGTCACTTGCATCATACCACCAACTACATACATAGACTAAAGTCCTTATGACGTGAAAATTATTCTTTCAAAACATTTTATAACAATCTCAATAGGAAGAAGTATCCTCCAGGTGTATCTAGAGTCTATACACTAACTTAGGGTTTAGGAAAGGCAATAAGTGCAAATGGAGCACTAGTAATATCAGTTAAGGGAGCACTTTCTATAACTTCAGAAGAAGTACCTAAGTTGGAAAGAAACCAATTTGAATCTGCTTTATAAGGAAATCACAATATTGGAATGATTACTTAAACTAAGGAGGGTTTCAGACTTAGATTAGTGTCTAAAACCAAAACAAAAATCTGCATGTACAAAAATCACACAGACTGAGATCAGGAAAGCTTTCAAAACAAAGTGCACTTCTTATCTGAAAACCAAAATGTATAACTCAAATACAGAAAAACAATTGAAATTATCTTAGGATCCAAAAGTGAAACAAACAAAACAAGACAAATCTATGTAGTCTTTACACATTACCGACCAACAGTGATAAGAAAACAGACATGTCAAATATCAACTTATAAGTCTGGCTTTGATCTACTAAAGAAGAAAATCCGTTTATGAAAAAGAAAACCCTAACAACTAATTACTAAGGTAAAGCTAGGCTGTTTAAATCTTTTACAACCAGAAAATTTTATACTTTTAAATGCATGATGTAAGGGAAGCAAACAAATGAATCACTATACATTTTCTTTTCTAATACAAACAACTTGACGTTTCATGTGCCATGTAAGGACACCCACTCGGGACTAGTATGTAGTCCCCCTAAATCATTCACTGCCATTTCATATTTCAAATATTGAAGCTTATCCTCTGAAAAAGTCCCTCCTAAGGGAAATTGTAATAATTCATTACCACTAGTTATTGAATACTGTCGTGCTACAGGGTTTGTAGCAACATAACATAACAACATCTTATTGATAAAAAGCAACTACTTAATATAATTACTAAAATTAACACAACCACATCCATCCTTGATCCTTGCCCGGTATCCTGGATTAAGACATCTAAAATGCCACTAGCTCCCTTCATATTAGATATAGTGAACAAATCACTTCAACAAGGCCTATTACCTGAGGAACTCAAAATATCAGCAATCCGCCCGATTCTACAAAACACTAAATGACAATGACCCACCATCCTATCGACCGATTGCAAGTATTCCCTTTCTAACTAAAATTATTGAAAAAGTTGTCCAACTACAACTTGTCAGACGGCTGCCTGGGTGAGAATCTTCACACTCTTGGCAAGTGCATATTTCTATATGATTTGCAAGGTATTGTGGGCAATGTAGTTCATTCACACCAGACACAGCTGCTGACAATAATTTAGTTGTGCTCTTGGGTAAAGCCAATAAGATATTTATTTATGGGGTTATTTCTCCCAACACAGATATGCTTGGTAGCGCATAAATTAGGTTACTTGCTTTCAGTGTTAACTTGGAAAAACAAAGTCAAAATCAGGAAAACAACAAATGAAAAGCCATAAAGCAAGAAACAAACTGTTCTTTTCAGGTTAACTTCTGATTACTTCCCACATAGATACAGAAGTGATTCTCTCCTAGCTCACAAGCAATTAGGTAAGGCTTAATTGCTAGCAGTTATCCAGCTGAAACCCCTTAGCTGGCTTGCTTTCTACTGTGTGGGTCAAATCCTGCTTCAGGAGCTTTTCTGGGTAGATTAAAGAACAAATTTGTATTTCTTTGTGATGGTTGCTGTACTTTATAACAGAAAGTTACCAACGGAGTTTAGATAGAGAGCAGTCCATATAAACAGGATCCTCATCTGCTATTATTCCCCCTTGTTTAACAAGCATGGGTTCAATATCATGGATTGGCACAGATGAATCTCTCAATGGAGCATTTTCAGGAGAATACTTGTTTCCCTGCTGTCTTTCAAGGTTATAGCTAGGGCATAGATCAGTGTTCATACCTGAGCTTCCATTGCTGCTAGAGTTCCTGTCTATATAGCCTGGCCAGTATGTAGTCCAGTTCTTATGTCCAGCCTTCCAATCCAGATCCCTGGACACTGGATCTCTCTTCACATACCTTCTGGCACAGGTCTTAGGGTCCCTTCCACGTGCAGCCATCTCCCTCACAGGTAGCCTTTGGTGATTCCTAGCTCTGCAGCACCATTCCTCTGGCTTTCCCCAGTCCAATGGTGTATGCTGGCCCTTGGAATACCTCCCAGTATACGTACTGCTTTGGACTCTTCTAGACCTCTCAAAGGCTTTTCTCTTCCTTCTTCCAAAGGGTCTCTTTCCCTCTCTGTCCGTCCGGTTTGGCTTCTGCTTCTGATGATCCTTCAGATGAAACTGATGATCCTTCTCTGGATATCCAAGGTGATCATGAAGATGGTCATCTGTAGAATAAACTCTACTCTTATTCTGCTTGGATGAGTGCTCCTCCCTAACTCAGCGCAGCTGTGCTGAATCAGGCCCTGCCCTTTGAGATGAGTGCTTAGGGATTACCTCATAGCCCTCCTGATTGAACACACGTTTCCCCACTTCAGCTCCTCTAATGGCTGTTGGAAATCTGGTGCATTCTGGGACTGGTAGTCTTTTATGAGAAAATTCTGTTTTCTTATTTCTACCAGAACTGACAGGTTGCTTGTTCAGAGTCACTTCACCTTTTCTATAGCTCCTTCCTGAGCTATGATAAGCTTCCTTATCACAAACTTCAAGATTATATAGATACATCCACCCCTCTTGATGATCATCATATGGGTTTCGCCCCTTCCACGGTGTGGAAACCTTACTACTTGCCCTTTTAGACACTCTCATTAAAGGTCTAGATAACACAAAACAAGCCTTCATTCTGGTATTTCTTGATATATCTGCGACTTTTGATAGTGTAAACCATAATATACTCATATCAAGACTCAGTCAGCTAGGTTTACAGAAACTAACTCTTGAATGGTTTAAGTCATATATCGCAGACCGTTCACAATATGTGCAAGTTGACCAAATGTCATCACATACATTTCCCCAAGAACAGGGAATACCACAGGGTTATGCTCTCTGCCCTCCTATTTAATCTTTATCTACAGCCAATATGCACCATTTTTCAAAAATATAAGTTGAATTATCACATATATGCTGATGACATTATGTTGTACTCCCCATTTAACATACTCAATCCCAACTATGACAATTTAGCATCATGCCTCACTGAAGCTGAACTCTGGTTTCGATCAAACAATCTGAACATAAATTTTAAAAAAACCTGAAGTATTATTTACCTCAAGAAACATGAATTATACCCCACCATCAGACATCAAACTCTTGAATTTTACCCTTCCAGTTAAAGACGAAATCAAATATCTAGGAATCACTCTTGACAGAACACTTAGTTTTACATCCCACATTAAGAAAGTAACCAAAGCAATTTATTACAAACTCAGATCGATACAACAACTAAGACCACTACTGGAAAACAATGATTTTAGAACCATTACTCAAGCCTTGATAACCCCTCACTTTGATCACTGTAATGGTATTCTACAAGGAGTAACAAAGAAAAATTTAAAAATCCTTCAAATGGCCCAGAATATTACGGCAAGAATAATATCCAAAGCTAAACTTACTGACCACATTACTCCAATCCTCTACGCACTTCACTGGTTACCCATATCGAGTAGGATTCAATATAAAATCATATTGACTACATTCAAATTAATCAATAAGATTGCCCCATCACACCTATCCACATTGATTCAGAACCCGCTTGACAACAGAGCAAGAAGAAGAAGGAATCTTAATACCATCCTAGTGCCTGACTTAATAAGGAAGACTAAACAAACAACGAGCAACAGCGCCTTCTCATATATTGCATCAATATTGTGGAATAACCTCCCCGACCAAGAGAGATAAAAGACCTACAAATGTTTCAAAGAGAACTAAAAACACACCTCTTCACTCAACATTACATCAATATGGATTGTCACATGGATATGGCTTCTTATCCTCCATAACACAGTCAGAAATTATTCTTCATATTCAATTCACTACTACCCACATTACCACCCAAGCTAATATCTAAAACCTGTATATATGTAAAATATGTAAAAAAAAAAAACCTGTAAATAGTTCAGAACTGTACAAAGTTGCTTAAAGTTACATGTATTTGTTAATAGTTTAATTATTGTTTCCTCTATATTTTTTACATTGTTCTCTGTATTATGACATTTTGTTTGATGTAAACCGCTACTGATCTTAGGAATTGGCGGTATATAAAAACGTTGCAAATAAATAAATAAATAACCATGTTTAATCATCATATTCACAGTTCTTCTGACTTGCCTCCAACCCAGAAAAAAAGATCCGAGTCATAGCACAAGCTGTTGTGTGTAACAAATTCCTAGCCAAGGGCATCAAATAAAAGGATTCTTCCTCAGCCCTTGGTCTCCTATCTCTGATCTTTAGAAATGAAATGAAAACAAAACATAGAATTATACCATAACAAGGTCTGCTTAAAGCTTTAAGCAGAGGAATTTATTTAACATTTTTTATATACCGTTTTTCTGTAATTCAAAATGGTTTACGATGAACAGAATTCACAGGCCTGCAAACCTGAGCAATCTCTCCCCCCACCCCCTCTTAGCTTGGCAGCAACACTTTCTTTTATTAGGGAAAAAAATGCCACATTGTGCAATTTCATCTTATCACTTTGTGTCTTGCTTTTTGCTTTACTCGTTTATCTATATCTACATGCTACAGGTCAAGCTGGGCACAAACATATTGTTCACGCTTAATCAGAACAAACTTCCTGCAAGCAAAAACATTCTGTCTCGCAAGATGTAACCTTGAGTGCCTCTGTGAACCTGTCAACATGTTCAGAGCTGTTCTCACACCCTAAACCAGGGATCTCCAGATCCAGTCCTGGAGGGCCACAAAGCAGCTAGATTTTCAGGATGTCCCTAATGAATATACATAAGGGAAATTTGAATACAGTGGGGACAGTGCATGCAGATATATCTCATGCATATTCATTAGGGACATCCTGAAAAGTTGACTGGTTTGCGGTTCTTCATGACTGGATTTGGAGACCCCTGCTCTAAACCTTTCCCTGAGACCCCAGTCCCTATTTGAGTTCCTTTCTATAATGCATTTAGGGAAGAACAACCCAATTATGGTTACATGATGCAAGATTCCACATTAGGAATCACCACCCAGGAAAACAATCTAGGCATCATTGTGGATAATATGTTGAAACCATCTGCCCAGTGTGCAGCGGCAGCCAAGAAAGCAAATTAAAATGCTAGGAATAGTAAAGAAAGGAATAGAGAATCAAACCAAGGATATTATAATGCCTATATCACTCCATGGTGTGACCGCACCTTGAATATTGTGTGCAATTCTGTTCGCCCTATCTTGAAAAGGATATAGCAGAATTAGAAAAGGTACAGAGAGCAACCAAAATAATGGGGATGGAAGGATATCCCCATGAGGAAAGGCTTAAATGTTTAGAGATTTTCTGTTTGGAAAAGAGAGATGATAGTGGTCTACAAATTAACGAATGGAGTGGAATGGGTAAACGTAGATCAGTTGTTTGCTCCCTCAAAAAGTAGAAAGCTAGGACATACAATGAAGCTACAGTACAATGTAACACTTTTAAAACAAATCAGAGAAAATATTTTTTCATTCAGTGTCTAATCAAACTCTGGAATTCCTTGCCAAAGGCTGTAGTAAAAGCTGTCAGTGTAGCTGGGTTTAGAGTCCATAAATCATTATTAAAGTGGACTAGGAAATCCATTGCTTCTTCTTCTTTAATCCCTAGCTGGCATTTGGAGAAAAGACCGTCCTCTCAGCCAGTACACTGCTGTAGGTGACACTGGATTCTGTATGTTGCTCACAATATGCTTCCAACCTCAACGATCAGTGGCAACATTTCTGGCCTCATTGATGGTCAGTCATTGGTTCCTTAGGTCTTTCTCAATGTGTTTGAGCCATGTTTTCTTTGGTGCTGTTCATTGAACCCTCCAGTGGACAAGTCACTCTCACCTGGGATAAGCAGCATGGAGTTTGTCTACCTTTTGGGAACCCGACAGGTACTTGTGACCTGGATTGGCCACTGTTGGAAATGGAATACTGTTTGTTCTGACCCAGAATGGTGTATCTTATATTCTTATCACCAGGTATCTGGTTAATAACCTTAAGGTGGCTTTGGAGAATTACTGAACAAACTTGGCAAATTTAACTTATTTTCAAAACACCGTGAAGAAAGTCAGCTAATGTCCCATACAGAGCAAAATAATTGACTAACAAAAAAAGAAATGATTCTCTAAATAAAACTGTGCAGTACACTGTAATAGAAAAGATTTTATCTGAGAGCCACAATCTCACTTTAGAATGCTTGGAAACACCACCCACTGGGGCAAATGTTCTCCTGGCAAATAGAGTAAAAACAGGAAGGATGCCACAAGCTTTAAATAGCTGATTTTACAAGTTTGTGCTGTCTATGATTGACAAGTCTTTTGGTGTGAGAACAGCAGGATTTCATTGCTATGGATAATTCCTGACTCTTAAACTCCAATCTCAGTTTAAAAATGTAACTCCCTTTCTGTGGTCTTAGAAGCTACCTCAGAAGCTGCTTGGCAGGCAGGGGAGCACACCAACCCAAGAACTTTCAGTCTTTACTCTTGGGGTTTAATTGGGGTTCTTTACTGTGGGAACTGGCATACACTTTGTGGTCCTTAGCATTTGACACTCTCACACCACTTCCCTTCCCAATAAATGAGTCCAGTCTATTCTGAACCAATATTTTACTTAAACTTTAGGGTCAGTGAATAAACAACAATAACAACTCTTCTCTTGCCAGGGGAAGGGGTAGAGGTGTGAGGCTCAGGCCCTAGAGAGGTTAAAGGAGTCTGGGTGGTCTTGCTGTAGACAGCTGAAGTTTGGTTTGTGAACTTCAGAAAAATAGATGGGTGAGATTGGTTGGGAAGGTGTATTTCAGTACAGTAGCTAGGTCCCTGATCGAGAGAGCTTACAACCACAGTTTTTACTGGAGACTGCCCAAGTTTGCAAGGAGTGTCCCTGATACTCAGTCTGCCGCTTTATCCATTAAAACTATGACAAAACTTACTGTGTGTGTGTGTGTGTGTGTACGTGTACACAAGCATAAATCATTAAAAAAGAATACATTTGTTAAATACTTACGAAACTATGACATACATAAATGGAGCACTGTATCAAGTTGCTATCACTTGTAAAACCTGAAATATTAAACATTTTTAAAATGCAAATAAAATATCTCAAAAATCCTCAAGGTCAAAATAAATGTTAATTTTTTTTACCTTCGTCACTTGCCTGACACAGGCATATCTCAACCTGCCAGCCTTTGTCTGTAGCTGTCTCTCATCTCTCAGCCTTAGTCTTCAGCTGTTTCCCTTTTTCACACCTTCCTTTCAATGTGTCTCTCACTCTCTCTGCAGCAGTCTGTCCTGAGGCTTCAGCTAAATGTTCACCTTTTTGTGGGGACACTTAGGAAACAAAAAAAAAATGACCAGGGTTCGTGAGGGTGTTAAAGTACAAAGAAAAGGGTTTCTGAGATTCTTATCTGTCTAATGATAGCAACTTGCTTAGGGAAATGATAGACATTGGATTTGAATTAGTAGTTGTAACTTTTCTGTGCTCTCCCTATCTGTGTGGAGTTTAATCTCACTCCCTAACCCTTAAGCACTTTGAATAAGAAAGAGTTTCTGAAGAAATTTCCCAACCCTAGGTCCTATCACAAGGTACAGACACAAAATCTGATAGATGACCCCAAGAAAAGATACTTTGGGGAAACAAGCATATGAAACCTCCCCTCAAATTGGCCTTCTCCTTACCAACTAACTCATCCTTTGCTTTTGGTCAAATAATTGATCCTAAAGCAGGGAACGAGGTTCAGTCCATGGCAATCAGTAGGGTTTTTTTAGTGCAAGCTGCTGTGGGTAAAAAAAAAAAATCCAGCTATTCAGCACCAGTATCAAGATGCTGGCCGGTTCTGAAGATCCAGATTGAGTAGTCAGCACTGGCACTATCCAGATAGCAGCGATATTCAACTTCTATCTTGATAGGCAATCCACATAGCTCTTAGGATAGCTGGATAAGAGCCAGCACAGGCCATGGATGCACTGGCTCCTTCCATTCCATATTATAATGCCTCTGTATCATTCCATGGTGCGACCACACCTTGAATATTGTGTGCAATTCTGGTCGCCGTATCTTAAAAAGGATATAGCGTTATTAGAATAGGTTCAGAGAAGAGCCATCAAAATGGTAAAGGGGATGGAAGGATACCCCTATGAAGAAAGGCTAAAAAGGTTAGGGCTCTTTAACCTGGAAAAGAGATGGCTGAGTGGAGATATGATAGAAGTCTATAAATTAATGAATGGAGTGGAACGGGTAAACGTAGATCGATTGTTTACATTATCAGAATATAGGAAGACTAGGGGACATGCAATAAAGCTACAGGGTAAACTATTTAAGACTGATAAGAGAAAATATTTTTTCACTCAACGTGTAATCAAACTCTGGAATTTGTTACCGGAGGATGTAGTAAATGCTGTTAGTGTAGCTGGATTTAAAAAAGGTTTGGACAAGTTTCTGGAGGAAAGGTCCATAAACCATTATTAAAAAGGGACCCAGGATATCACTGCTTGACCCAATACAAGCATTGTGGAACCTGTGTCTTTTGGGGAAACTGCTAGGTATGTATGACCTAGATTGGCCACTGTTGGAAACAGGATACTGGGCTTGCTGGACCTTAGTCTGACCCAGTATGGCATATGTTATGTTCTTATGTGAGGCATACCATACCTCAACCATGGCTGTCCTCGACAACCCACTACCAGTGCTCCTGTGCCCACTCAGGAACTCTTGCCGACTACCTACATTTCAAATTCATGCTAACCTCTTTCCAGTCGGCCATAGCACTGGCCAAGCAAGAGTACTATGTCCATCTGACTAATTCTCTTGCCTTTGACCCATCTGTTTGTTAAGCTCAACTCTCTCCTCAAGGTCCCTCCTCCCCCAATCCCTCCTTCACTGTCTCCCAGACCTTGGCTGACTACTTCCATGACAAAGTCCAAATTAGCCTTTAATTCTCTGCAGGGTCACCTCCACCTCATCTTCCCCCTGTTGAATCCCATATCCTTCCCTCATGTTTGGTCAACCTTTCTTCCTTTTCTGAAATCACTGAGGAGGAAACTGCAAATGTTTTCTCCTCCTCGAAACTGACTACTTGCTCTTCTGATCCCATCCCCACCCGTCTACTAAGCACTATCTCTTTCGCCATTATCCCTTCCCTCTGTTATATCCTTAATCTATCACTTTCCACTGCAACTGTTCCTAAGGCCTTCAAACATGCTGTGGTTACACCTGTCCTCAAAATGCCTTCACTAGATCCTACCTGTCCTTCCAGTTATTGACCTAACTCTCTCCTCACCTTTGCTTCAAAACTACTTGAACAAACGGTTCACTGCTGCTGTCTTGACTTTCTTTCCTCTTCAATCTGTTCAAAACTCTCATGACCTTCAGGATCCGCTGCAGTCTGGCTTTTGTTCTCTACATTCCACAGAAACGGCTCTTGCCAAAGTCTCCAGTGACCTGTTCCTCGCCAAATCAAAAGGCCTGGACTCAATTCTCATCCTTATTGACCCTTCTGTTGCCTTTGACATTGTTGATCACCATCTTCTCCTTGATACCCTGTCCTCACTTGGATTTAGGGGCTTTGTTCTTTCCTAGTTTTCTTCTTATCTCTCCATTCATGTGTCTGTTCTAGTGGTTCCTCCTCTACCGCCATCTCGCTTTCAATTGGTTTACCTTAGGGCTCTGTCTTGGGACCTCACCTTTTCTCCAGGACCAAGCAGGAAGTCAGTCCTCACATATGGGTGACGTCGGCGCCGATGGAGCCCCCGTGCGGAGCATTTCCCCAGCTTTCATAGAAAGCCTTTGGGAATGCAGCGCGCATGCGTGGTCCCCTTCCCGCCCAAGGGTGCCATCTTGCTCAGTCTTCTTTTTTCCGCAGAGCCCGACGGATGTATATTCGTTTCACTCGAGGAAGAAGTTGATTTTCTCTGCATTAACCTGTTTTTCTTCGGTTCGACGCCGGTTTCCCTTTCCCGCCTGGGCCTGATACGTCGGTATCGAGCCCAGATCTCTTTTTTGGTTTTTGTCCTTAGTGACTAGCGTTCGCGCCATTTTTTCTTTTTTCACTGGCAGCCCTGTCTTTTGACCTTGCAGGGGCCGTTTTTCCCCCGATGGCTGTCAGCGGGTTTAAAAAGTGTGATCGGTGCAAGAAACTTATGTCTCTCACTGACACACATGACTGCTGCCTCCGGTGCCTCGGACCCGATCATGACCCGATGATCTGTGGTCCATGTGGGAAAATGTCCTCTAAGGCGTTAGAGTCGGCAGCACCAAAAGGAAAGAATCTTCTCTGACTCCGCGTCCGGTTGGGCCCGGACCTTGTCAGAGGCCTCAACATCTCGGGACTCCGGCCCCGAGCAGTGTCGAGGCTCCTCTGAAAGGGGGTCTCCCTCGTGGGAGCATCGTAAGAAGAAAAAACCCGCGAGGGCGGCGGCGGTGGACGCACTTGGCTCTTCGAGGGCCAAGTCGCATAGCCCCGAGCGCCATCCCGGGTCTTCGGAGTCGGAGAGGCCTGCAAAACAACCTCGTGTGGAGATGGAGTCCCAGGGTCACGTGAGTACTGTAGTCCTTTTGGACTCACCTCCAGGGGAGCCGATGTCGGACCCGGCGCCGCCGGGGCCCGAGTCAGGGGCTGCTGAGTCTCCTGAGCTCGGACTCAGGTTGACGGCCTTGGAGAGCAGCTTGGCTGCCTTCATGGAACAGCAGCGGGCACTGATCACCGTTCTCACCGGTGCATCTGCCCTGACCACCGGGACATCGACGTCCAAGTCGACCCCGGAGGCCGAGCCGATCCTCGAGTCCATGCGAGCTCAAGTCGATCCTCGGCCAAGGTCCCCCTCGGCCTCCCGTTCAGGACCGAGGTTGTCGATGCTGGTACCCTCGGCGTCGGGGCGGATGGCATCGATGCCTGCCCGACCGGAGCCGCTCGATTCCTCCTCCGAGGAGTCCGGCTGGGAGATGGAGGATGAGGAGTCGCCCGACACCTTTCGGACTCGGTGCGTTCCTTCGGACTCGCCCGAGTCCGAACCTCGGAGAAGGTCCCCCCCGGAGGATACCTGGTTCTCGGATTTCGTGCGGGACATGGCCAAGGCTTTGGCATTCCCCGCAGATTCCGAGGAGGAGCCTCGAGCCGAGGAGCTCGAGGCCTTGCAGTATGACTCTCCTCCGAAGGAGGCCTTTACTGTTCCGGTTCCTCCGATGCTGGAACGGTTGCTCTTCCGCATGTGGGAGCCACCGGCCTCAACGCCAGTTTTGAGCAAGCGGGTCGATTCCATCTATCGAGTCCGCAAGAGCCCCGGGTTCCAAAAGGCACAATTACCGCACCACTCCATGGTTGTGGAATCGGCCATGCATCGTCTGAAGACTCAGGAGTTGCACTCCTCGGTGCCTCCCGGCTGGGAGGCCCGGAACCTGGATGCCCTCGGTAAGAAGTGCTTCCAGGGTTCTATGCTTGCTTGCCTTGTCCAGACTTACCAGCTGTACATGGGCATGTACCTTCGAGACCTGGCGAAGGAGATTGCCGGGTTCTCTGCTGGTCTCTCCGAGGAACCTTTGCAGAGGTTCAATGCTCTGTCCTTGGGTATTCGTGAGTGCTCGAAGTTTATATCTCGAGCAGCCTATGATGGCTTTGAGGCTTCGGCCCGAGTAGCCGCGGCTGGCATCAGTGCACGCTGTCAGGCTTGGCTACAGTCATCGGACCTCGAGTCATGGGTGCAGGACAAGTTGGTTGATGTCCCCTGCCGAGGTGAAAACCTCTTTCGCAAGCCCATGGCTGACAAGGCTGCCGAACTCGAGACCGAGACTCTTACCCAGACAAGGCTGTCCAGAAAAACCTCTGCTCCTTCTCAGAAGAAGAAGGGCTCGGGGAAAAAGACCTTTACCCGAGGAAGTCATCTGCCTATAAACAGTACCCTCATTATCAGGCCTCTGTAGCTCCCCAACAGGGTCAGCAGGCCAAGGGACAGGGTCATGGGCCCCGTAGGCAGAAGGCCCCCAAGCCTCCTACTCCGGCTCCTGCTCAGCAGGGAGGGGGATTTTGACTGCATTGGCATAGCCTCTCCTCCTCAGCTGGCTCCCATCAGCACTGGAGGCAGGCTGGCCCTGTTCGCCCACAGGTGGTCAGCCATCACAAGGGATACCTGGGTTCTAAGGGATACCTGGGTTCTAATCCTTGTGGTCTTGGGCAAGCTACTTAACCCTCCATAGCCCATGTTCCCTGTAAAATAGTTATCTCCAAATTATAATGCCCTGTTCAATGTAATTTCAGTTTGTTCAATGTAAACCGCACTGATGCAGAATAGCGCGGTATATAAGAGAATGTAAATAAATAAAATAAGTATAGTACAGAAGGGCTATCTCCTCCACTTCCACCAGGTACCCCCCTCCTATTTTCCAGGGGAGCCTCCCAGACTCCCTCTGCACAGGGACTTACTCCTGCAGGAGTTGGCAGATCTTCTAAAGGAACAGGCAGTGGAACCGGTGCCCCACCACCTGAGAGGTCACGGCTTCTATTCCAGGTAGTTCCTGATACCAAAGAGAACAGAGGGCCTCAGACCCATCCTAGACTTGCGAAACCTGAACAAGTTCCTGGAGAGGGAAAAGTTCAAGATGCTTACCCTTGGAGTCCTGCTGCCCTACCTCCAGCAGGGAGATTGGCTATGCTCCTTAGATCTAAAGGATGCTTATACTCACATCCTTATTCATCCAGACCACAGACAATATCTCAGATTTGTAGTGGGAGGAAACGATTACACAGGTACACTACCAAAAAACTGCCTCCAGTTTTGCAACTGATTCCTATAGATTTTGGGGTGCTGAATCCAGGAAAAATAGCCAAAATGTTCCATCACGTCACGTTTTCTTGCAAAATTAGATTTCTTACCCATATAAGGAATGTTCACATAATTTCTTTTTAGCCGACTGCAGTTTATTTTCTTGGCCCAAAATAGAGGTTGTAATGGTTAACTAACTAGAAACACTCCCTCATGATATTTTAGAGTGTTTTGTATTCATTTTATACATTAACAGGACAATTGGGAGGCGGGGGGCTAAATCCAGTACTCGCGCTGGCGCATGTTCTTTCCTGTTCGCCTCGCCTCGTTCGCTCGCTCAAACACGGTGGTTGCGACATGAACGTTCCTGTCAAATTTCAGTTTCTTGCAAGTTCATTATTACCTTTTGTTTGCTCAGTCGTAATCCAGCTTTATTCCGAAGTGGTTCACTACAGTTGTAGTTTGCAGTGCTGTGTATTTGTGATGGCTCACAGAGCCAGAGGTTGCGTCAACTCTCCGGACAGTTTTTGTTTTATTTGTGGGGAATATACCGTGAAAAAGCGGCAGAGGAACATTTCTGCATTTATTAAAAAAGTATATTTCGCCTATTTCGGTTTGAAGTTAGGCGATCAAGACAAACCGTGGGCTCCTCACAAAGTGTGCAAGACATGTGAGGAAGATCTACGCTTATGGATGAAAGGTAAAAAACAAGCATTTCGTTTCGGAATACCTATGATGTGGCGTGAACAAAGAGACCACAGCAGTGACTGCTATTTTTGCTCTTGCATTGTGAAGGGATACAACTTAAAAAATAAGAACGTAATAAGTTACCCCAACCTTCCCTCAGCAATTAGGCCTATGCCTCATAGCAACGAAGTACCTGTGCCTGAACCATCAAAATCTTTGGATCATATTTGTGTGGACGGTTCTGATCATGATGAGACTCATCAGATGGCTTTTCCCGATGAGTCCAGTACTTCCGAGTTTGAAACTGAACCAGATCCGAAACCTGAATTTTTCTCTCAAGCTGAATTGAATGATTTAGTCCGGGATTTAGGACTCCCAAAAGATGCTGCCCAACTGCTAGGTTCTCGGCTTAAACAGAAAAATCTATTGTCACCAGGAACAACTTTTTATTGGTACCGCAACCGCGAGACACAATTTTTGAAGTATTTCAGCAAAGAGGAAGATTTGGTATTTTGCAACGATATATACGGAGTGATGGAAAAGTTTAAACTCAAGTATGATCCTGCTGAATGGCGGCTGTTCATTGATTCGTCAAAAGACAGCATAAAAGGTGTTGTTCTTCATAATGGCAACACATTTGCTTCAGTTCCTATTGCTCACTCTGTTATTCTCCAAGAAAAATACGAGAACTTGGCCCTGATTCTTCAGAAGATTCGTTATGATGAGCATAAATGGATGATTTGTGGAGACTTTAAAATTCTATCCATGCTATTAGGGCAGCAATCCGGTTTCACCAAATATCCCTGCTTCCTTTGCTTGTGGGATAGCCGGGCCCGCGACCTACACTGGGGGAAAAAAGACTGGCCAATTCGGGAGTATTTGAGACCCGGTGAGAAAAATGTTCTTCATGAGAGCTTGGTACCTCGTGATAAAATTCTATTACCACCTCTCCACATTAAGTTGGGTCTCATTAAGCAATTCATCAAGTCCCTTCCAAAAGATGGTGAGTGCTTTCGGTACCTTTGCTCAAAGTTCCCCCGACTTTCTGAAGCAAAGCTAAAGGAAGGAGTGTTTGTTGGCCCTGATATAAGGAAACTCATTTCAGATGGAGCATTCGCTGAAACGATGTCTGAGAAGGAAAAAGAAGCCTGGGATTCCTTCAAGGATGTTGTTCTCAAATTCTTGGGGAACAGGCGGGATGAGAACTATAAGGATATTGTTGCCAGGATGCTCAATGCCTTCAAAGAACAAGGCTGTAACATGAGCCTGAAAGTCCATTTCTTGCACTCCCATGTAAACTACTTTCCCGAAAACCTGGGGGCGTACAGTGAAGAACAAGGTGAAAGGTTTCACCAGGACATCAAGGACGCAGAGAGAAGGTACCAAGGAAGATGGAACACCACTATGATGGCTGATTTCTGCTGGTTGCTGCTGCGGGAAACCCCAGATGAAAAATACACCAAGCAGCGCACCAAGAGAAGCATTCGGGGGAAGAAGAAACGGGCCCACCAGGAGATTGATTGACCCAAGAATGACTTTAAAATCTAAACTGTGTTGACAAATATCGTGTTTTTACTAAACTTTGAAATAAAAATTTGCTAGTTATTATCACAGTGTCGGATCTCATTTATTAGAATTTTATTTTCACACCATCGGGTGTTTGTCTTCATGTATTGCAATGGTGCAGTTTGCGTTTTCTATTCTTACATACATACCTGTACAACATTTTTTGCACATTTCTTTGCTTTGCTTTGTGTCTAACCTCGCTCTTATATGCTCAATGTTTGTGCACATGTATGTGGCTGTTTTAAGTGCAGACAATTTTGCTACCATCACAGTGTGTTTTGTTGACATTACTCTATTCTTATGTGCTGCCTTGTTACAATTTTCTTTATTCTTATTTGAATAACTACTAAACAATTAGTATAAAGAATTCATCCAAGAAACTTTTATCTCGATCGCACTCAATCTGAAACGTTCACCTCAAACTGCTAACCCAATGTAGCAAAAAATCTGTACGTGATGGAGCAAATTGGTTACCAGATTTGGATTCAGCGCACCAAAAAACGTAAAAATCAATCGAAACATTAGAGGCAGTTTAAAAAAATGTTTTTTTAGTGTACCTGTGTTATCAGTACAGAGTACTGCCTTTTGGCCTTACATCCGCCCCCAGGGTATTCACCATTTGCCTGGCGGTGGTGGCGGCCTACCTCAGGGTTCAGGGCCTCTTTGTCTTTCCATATCTGGACGATTGGCTCATCAGGGGTCAGTCCCAGCAAGAGGCCAATCAACCCACCCTTCGCACTGTCGCTCTGCTTCAGCACCTGGGGTTTGTCATAAACTTCGCAAAGTCCAGTTTGCATCCCTCCCAGAACATGGAGTTCATAGGAGCTCGACTGGACACCTTTCAGGCAAAGGCCTTTCTACCAGTGGACAGGGCCCACAGATTGATGGCTCTAGCCAGGCTATTCCACAGCAATTCTCTGGTCTCCGCCAGACAATTCCTGAGGCTCTTAGGCCACATGGCATCCACGGTCCATGTGACTCCACATGCCCGTCTACACATGAGACCAGCTCAGTGGGGCCTCAGGACTCAGTGGCACCAATTCACAGGAAGCCTCACGGACACAGTGAGGGTGTCCAGCCTACTACAGTCTTCTCTGCAATGGTGGCTTCATCTTCCGAATCTAGTACAAGGGGTGCCTTTTCAGGCACCTCCACACTCTAAGGTGCTGACAACTGATGCTTCTCTACAAGGTTGGGGTGCACATTGCCAAGGGGCATGTACTCAAGGCCTGTGGACTCCTTGGGAGGCCGCACAGCAGATCAATCTCTTAGAACTGAGAGCTATCCGCTTAGCCCTGAGAACTTTCTCTCATCTCATCTCTCACCAGTCCATCTTAGTTCAGACAGACAATCAAGTGGCTATGTTCTATGTGAACAAACAAGGGGGCACAGGGTCCCATCTTCTCTGTCAGGAGGTGCAGAAACTGTGCTCCTGGGCAGTCGATTATGGCATTCTTCTCAAAGCAGTCTACCTCCCAGGTCAGGAGAATTACCTGGCGGACAGATTGAACAGGATTCTGCAGCCGCACGAATGGCAGTTGAACCCTTTAGTGATTCAACAGATCTTCCTGAGATGGGGTCTCCCAACCATAGATCTCTTTGCCAGTCCTCTGAACCGTCAACTTCCCAGGTTCTGCTCCAGACAACCGCATCCTCTCAGGGTAGCAGCGGATGCGTTTCTCATTCCATGGTCTACTGGCCTCCTATATGCGTTTCCTCCCACGCCTCTAGTGTCCAAGACACTATTCAAGGTGATCCGGGACAAGGCCTCAGTGATTCTGGTGGCCCCCAGATGGCCAAGGCAACCCTGGTTCCCACTACTGTTGCAAATAGTGGTGGACACTCCTCTTCCTCTGGGTATGCAACCCGATCTCCTGTCTCAGGAGCAGGGATCTCTCTTGCACCCCAATCTCCAGTCCCTCAATTTGATGGCCTGGCTGCTGAAAGGGTAGTCCTAGCGCCTTTACTACTGCCTTGGGAAGTGGAGGACGTAGTCTTGGCCTCTAGGAGGCAGTCCACCAGAAAGTCTTATGCCCTTAAGTGGTGGAGATTCTCTTCCTGGTGTACTCAACACAACGAGAATCCCTTCTCATGCCTGGTGCCGGTGGTGCTGCAGTATTTGCTTCACCTGTCCAACCTAGGCCTTAAATCCAATTCTGTTAGAGTTCATCTTAGTGCTCTTTCCGCACACCACTCACAGGTGGAGGGTCAGTCTCTCTCCAGCCATCCTTTGGTGGTTCGCTTCCTCAGAGGCCTGCTTTTTCTTAAGCCTCCAGTGCGTCCACCTGCCCCTGACTGAGATTTAAATGTGGTCTTGCAACGGCTTACTTGCCCTCCATTTGAACCTATGGCTACTTGCCCTCTGCGTTTTCTGTCCTGGAAAACGCTGTTTCTGGTAGCCCTTACCTCAGATTTCTACATTACTATAATCCAGTGCCAACTGCCAGGCACATTAGGAACTACTACAAACACTGCCCATTTAGAACCCATAGCAAATCTGCCGTATCATAACAGCATTACCAGGACTCACAAAGCACCATACTCTACCTATCAAAAGGCAACACTGCAAATATTAAACCAATACATTTCAGAGAATAACAATACATGACCTACTGGGGAAAGAGAACAAGTGGCAATGTCAAATAGGAATTACATAAACAGAATACCTCAGCTCAGTTACACATGCAGAACATAGACCATCACCAAACAAGGAATCACAATTTAGAAACAGGAAGACAATAATTAGACTGGGAACCCTCCATCAGCTCATTTCCAATCCCAGCCCCCCATCAGCCCATTTCTAGTCCTTTCCAAGCCCCACCATCAGCTCCCCTCCACTCAGCCCATTTCCAATCCAAACCCCCCATGAGCCTACTTCCAGTTCTAGCCCCTCCATGAGCCCATTTCATTCCAAGCCCCCATCACAGCCCATTTCCAATCTTAGCACCCCCCAACAGCCCATTTCCAGTCCTATCCTATCCCCTCCATCAGCCCATTTCCTGTCCTAGCGCCCCCCAGCTCAGCCCATGTCCAGTCCTAGCTCCCTCCCCTCACAGCCCATTTCCATTCCAAGCCCCCCTCCATGTCAGCTATTTGCAGTTGAAGCCCCCCCTTCCACTCAGCCCATTTCCAGTCCTAGCAACCCCGAGCCCATTTCCAGTCTTAGCCCCCCTATAGACCATTACCAGTCCTAAGCCCCCCATTAGCCCACTTCCAGTCCTAACCCCCATCACCCCATTTTCAGACTTAGCCCCCCATAGCCCATTACTAGTCCTAACCCCCCCATCAGCCCACCTCCAGTCCTAACCCCCATCACCCCATTTTCAGTCTTAGCCCCCCCATAGCCCATTACCAGTCCTAACCCCCCATCATCCCACCTCCAGTCCTAACCTCCCCATCACCCCATTTTCAGTCTTAGCCCCCCCCCCTTAGCCTATTACCAGTCCTAACCCCCTCCCCCCATCAGCCCAGGGAACTTTAAAAAATAAAAAACCTGGCTGCCGCTGCCACCGTGGCAGCAGCAGAATCAAGTGTCCCATGGCCATGGCCCCCCCGCCTGCCCGGCAGAGCCCTCCCTGAATCAACTCCCTCGGCACAGGCTTTTTAGAACAAGGAAAGGGAGAGTTTCCCTATCTTGCGGCTCTGTTAAGCCCGCAGGGGCTGGTGGGAAACAGGAAATGCCTGTTTCCCATCAGCGCCGGCAGGCTTAACAGAGCCGCGAGAAAGGGAAACTCTCCCTTCACGACTCTGAAAAGCCCGCGCTGAGGGAGCTGATTCAGGGAGGGCTCTGCCAGGCAGGCGGGGGGGGGGGGGCTGCGGCTGCGGGACACTTGATTTTGCCGCTGCCACAGCGGCAGCTGTCTTTTAATGCAGAATGTTTGCGCGGTGCCCCCTGAAATGCGGGGTCCTGTGCAAACAACATTCTTGCTCAATGGACGGGCCGGCCCTGCTCTCCATTTAATCTCCATTAGGCTACTCCTCTTAGTGCAGTGGAGGAGTAGCCTAATGGTTAGAGCACTGACTTGGCAACCAAGAGACCAGCATTCGATTCCCACTAACACTCCTTGTGGCTTGGGTAAATCACTTAACCCTCCATTGCCTCAGAAGAAAGGCCTGACAATCTATGCCCAGTCACATTGCCAAGAAAACCCAGGAGCTGCTGGGCTGCTGGGAATCAGCATTGGCTTGAAGGCACGCATTGCATATTTTGCCATTTGGTCTCCTATGTGTTTCCTTACCATTCCCCTAGATTTATTCTTGTCCTAGTATTAGTAGTTAGGGTAATGCTGTGCTTTAAGGAAACAAAGCATCATGATCACTCAGCTCTTAGTGTTTGCAAAAGAATCACCAACATGACAATGATTATAGAAGCAGTGAATGATCAGTCTTCTGCTTTCATTAATGCAATAGGCATTGTTGGTCTGGCTTATTGATTGGCACCAGCAGTTCATGTGATAGCACAGAGACTGCCATATTAGGATCTTCCACTGTTCAAATCTAATTAGAGAACAGCTGGCATTGAAAATCAATTAATTTACTGCTTGCTAATGACAGATTTTTCTACCAATCTGAATGAGGTAAATGATTTCCAAGACTTAGTAGTTTAGAGAGGTCAGTCAAGATTGTACACAACCTAGAACTTTGCTGCCAGTATTTATCTCTGGGAGCTTGAATAATCATTTTAAAAAGAGTGATTTTCATTTTCTTTTCCTTTATTCACTTTTGGTTTATTTTTTACTTGATATGGCTGTGTTTGGATTACATATTTTTGTTAATGTTGACATGCTGGTTATAATAACGAGATTGATGTTTTGAAAAGTGTGATTATATACAATGTTTACTTTCAAAGCTAAAGGATGAAATATCATAAAACATTTTGAAATAAGTGCATATATCAGGACTTCCCAAGCCTATTCTGAGGACCCCCTCCCACCCCAAACAGTTGGGTTTTAAGGATACCTGATATGAATATGAATAAGATCAATTTGCTTATCTTGGTGATCTAATTGATGCCAATTGATTTTGTGCATATTCATTGTGGATATCCTGAAGACCTGACTGACTGTGAGGCCCAAGAACAGATTTGGGAAGCCCTGGTATATGGTAACAAGTTTGGTTAGTAGTCTTTAACTTTCTACAGAGCAAGGAGGAAGTCAGTCCTCACTTATGGGTGACATCGACACAGATGGAGCCCGCGCAGAGCAATTCCCCAGCTTTCAAAGAAAGCCTTTGGGATTGCTGCCACACATGCGTGGTCCTCTTCCTGCCCAAGGGTGCCATCTTGCTCAGTCTCCCTTTTTCCGCGGAGCCCTTCGGACGCACATCCTCGTCCTCTTTTTGGCCTTTTTTCCAGTTACACCGGTCCTCTCCCGTCCTCCCGATGCCCCCGCTTTGGCTGTGGGCCAGGGGATTCCTATTTTTCCTTTTTTCTTACTTCGGGTCCTTTTCGCGCTCTTTTCTAACCGCTGGCCACCTCAAGAGCATTCAACCTCGCAGGGGCTCTTTTTGCCCCCATGGCCACCGACTTCAAAAAATATGACAGATGCTACAAAAACATATCGCTTACAGACACCCACAACTGTTGTCTGCAGTGCCTGGGGGCTGACCACAACCCAGAGCTCTGCTTGCTTTGCAAGAAAACATCCTCTAAGGCCTTACAGAAAATAATGTCTGACTTCTGCTTACGGCTTTGTAAGTTAGCCCCGGAGTCCCCGGTGGCGCCCCGCTTCACCGATCCACCACTTACGGGGTCCCCTGCAGTGACTCCGCGTCCCAGGCATCACTCTGACCAGGGTTCGCCCAAGGTGGAATGGAGAAAAAAAGAAGACCTCGAAGATGCTGTCGGGGGCTCCGGATAAGCGTGAGAGGTTTCGCGCTTGTTCCCTTAGCCCTCCCCAGCGTTCCCGAGAGTCGGATGAGCGGTCTCGAAAGGTACCTCAGACAGACATCGAGGCTCTGGCAATGGCGCCCAGTCTCCAAGGGGTCGTTCCAGTGAGGACCCCCTCTCCTCTTCCACACCAGACCTGGTAACCCCGGCGTCAGCGTCCCAGGGACCCACTCCTGAGTGGGAGTCTCGTATGCTGTCACTAGAGCGCAGTGTTTCTGCCTTCCTAGGTGCCCAGCAGGCGCTCTTGCCCAGCACGGCTGGCTCGCGCCTCGAGACCTAGAGTCCCTTGACTGTGGTCCCGAAAATTGTCTTGGAAACCCCCGAGAGCCACGGGCCTCGTGAGGGTCCTCGGCACCGGTCTCACTCGTTGTCCTGTTCCTCGGGGGCGATGTCTTCCAGAGTTAGTGCCTCTGGCTTCAGACAGGCTCGGCCACTGGATGTGGGAATCAGCCCAACTCCGAGTCCTTCTCGGACCTCTCAGGCTGGGAATCGGACAGGGACACATTCCCTGAAACCCGCCTGCATCGGGTCCTCGCAAAGGCGATCACCCCTCGAAGATACCTCCTTCTTGGTATTCGTGTGGAATATGGCTTGGGCTCTCAATCTGCCCACGCAGACCAAGGAAGAGCCAAGGGCAGAGGAACTCAACATTTTGCAATATGAGTCTCCCCTAAGGGAGTCTCTCATGGTCCCTGTGCCATCCATCCTGACCTGGCTGCTTCTCCACATGTGGGAAGCACCCGCCTTGGTCCCTATTATCAGTAAAAGCCTCGATGCTATGTACAGAGTCCAGCACGGTCCTGGGTTTCGAAAGGCTCAGCTTCCTTATACCTCCATGGTAGTGGAATCCGCAATGCGGAAACAGAAGAGCCCGAAGTCACATTCTTCAGTTCTGCCCAACAGAAAATCTCGTGCCCTCGACATCCTTGGGCGTAAGGCTTACCCAGGGATCCATGCTGGCATGCTGCATCCAGGCCTGTTCCTTCTCAACCTCGCTAAAGAGCTCAGCGGGTTCTCTGCGGGCCTCGAAGGGGACCACCTTCTAAGATTTCAGACCTTCCTGAGATCAGTCACGGACTGCTCAAAATGCCTTTCTCGTGCCACATATGACGGGTTCACGTCTTCCGCCCGTGTGGCAGCGGCTGGCATCGGAGCCTGGGGTCAAGCATGGCTCCAGTCCTCAGACCTGGAACAGTGGGTCCAGGAGAAACTCTTGGATGTTGCCTGCCTCAGCGAACAACTGTACGGCAAGTCCATGGAGGACAAGGCAGCCAAGATCGAGACAGAGTTTGTAACCTGCACCCATCTCTCTCGGAAAACCTCTTCCCTTCCCCATAAGAAACAGCACAGTAAGAAACCCTTCTTTCAGAGGAAGGGGCTTCCTTACCAGGGATACCCACCCTATATGCCTGCCCAAGCGCCGATGCCCAGCAGCCAAGGCAAGGGCGGAGCTCAGGGCCACGGGAAACCTAAAGGGCCCAAGACCCAACCACCAGCGCCACCCTAGCCAGCTCCGGGGTTTTGACACCAAATGCATAGCTTCTCATCTTCCAACGGCGCTCCCACCGGTAGGAGGACATCTCTCCCTTTTTGCCTCCGAGTGGGAGGCCATCACATCGGACACCTGGGTCCCCCAGATCATCCGGGATGGTTACCGTCTCCATCTGGACAGTTACCCCCTCCCTTCTCCCCAGCAGAGCCTACTCGACTTCCCTCACACCAGGTTTTTTTAAAGCAAGAATTGAACAACCTCCTCGGCCATCAGGCAGTTGAAAGGATCCTGCTGAATTTCCGAGGTCGGAGGTTGTACTCCCGTTACTTCCTTGTTCCGAAGAGGACAGGGGGCCTGCTCCCCATCCTCGATCTCGATCTCAGGAACCTGAACAAATTTCTGGTGAGGGAGAAGTTCAGAATGCTGTCGCTTGGCGTCCTGCTGACCTTCCTCTGGCTGGGCTATTGGCTATGCTCCTTGGATCTCAGAGACACTTATGCCCACATCCCTGTTCACCCCAAGCACAGGAAGTACCTGTGTTTCAGGGTGCAAGGGGATAACTATCAGTACAGAGTGCTCCCTTTTGGGCTCACATCTGCCCCGTGAGTCTTCACCAAATGTCTGTTGGTGGCTGTAGCCTATCTCTGGCTGCAGGGCATATCCGTCTACCCCTACCTAGACGATTGACTCGTCACGGGCACATCGGCCAAGGAGGTAAGCCTCTCGGCATCGTGCATGGTCCTCCTCCTCGAGCGCCTCGTTTCCTGATCAACTACTCCAAGTCCCACCTCGAACTGGTGCAGGCACTGGAGTTCATCAGTGCACTGCTCAACACGGAACAGGCGACCACCTTCCTCCCTCAAGCATGCACGGACTGCCTCCGCGCAAGCCATGCTGTGCCTTCTGGGGCACATGCCCTCAACCATACATGCTGTTCCCCACACTCGCATGCATATGTGAGCAGCTCAATGGTGCCTCAGAGCGCAATGGTCCCAAGCCTCGGGCCGGCTCCAGGATACCATCTTGGTCTTGCGCAGCCTATCCAGTTCCCTGGATAGGTGGCAAAATCTCCAAAGCATGCTTTGGGGCATGCCCTTCCAGGCTCTGCAAAATGAGCTCATCTTGACAATGGATGCCTTGCTGTTGGGCTGGGGAGCCCACTGCAACAACCTCCCTACCCAGGGATGGTAGTCACCCGAGGAATCCCGGCAGTAGGTCAACCTGCTCGAACTTCAAGCGGTCCGGTTGGCCTTAAAGGTCTTCGAGCACCACTTTGAAAGGGAGACTATGATAAAATGAAGAAAATAGTTAAGAAAAAACTAAAAGGAGCAGTTGCAGAGGTTAAAGACTTACATCAAGCTTGGGTGTTGTTGAAAAATACTATCTTGGAAGCCCAGACCAGCTGTATTCCACGCTTTAAGAAAAGTGGAAGGAAGTCCAAAAAACTGCCAGCATGGTTTAAAGGTGAGGTCAGAGAGGCTGTTGTTGCCAAAAAAGCATCTTTCAGGAAATGGAAAAGAGAGCCAAACGATGAAACCTGGAAACAGCACAAGCACTGGCAAGTCAAATGCAAGGCATTGATAAGGCAGGCAAAGGGAGAATTTGAGAAGAAGCTTGCTGCGGAAGCAAAAACGCGAAATAAAGACTTTTTCAAGTACATTCATAGCAAAAAACCTGTGAGAGTCAGTTGGTCCATTCGATGATAGAGGGGTTAAAGGGGCACTAAGAGGCGACAAGGCGATAGCGGAGAGACTGAATGAATTCTTTGCTTCGGTCTTTACTGAGGAAGATGTAGGGATGTTACCCATGACTGAAGTGGTATTTAAAGGTGCAGAAGAATTGAAGGAAATATCGATACATCGGGAAGATGTATAACAACTATTAGATAAACTGAAGAGTAGCAAATCACCTGGGCCAGATGGTATACATCCAAGGGTGTTGAAAGAACTGAAATATGAGATTGCAGACCTGCTATTAGTAATCTGTGAACTATCATTAAAATCATCTGTAATACCTGAAGATTGGAGGGTCGCCAATGTAACACCAATTTTTAAAAAGGGTTCCAGGGGTGATCCGGGAAATTATAGACCGGTGAGCCTGACGTCAGTACGGGAAAAATGGTAGAAACCATCATAAAGAATAAAATTACTCAGCATGTAGATAGTCATGGCCTAATGGGAGACGGCCAACATGGCTTTAGACAAGGAAGATCTTGTCGTACTAATCTGTTATGTTTTTTTGAAGGTCTGAATAAACAGGTGGACAAAGGTGAGTCGGTTGATATAGTGTATCTGGACTTCAGAAAGCCTTTGACAAGGTCCCTCATCAGAGACGTTTGGCAAAACTAAAGGGTCATGGGATAGGAGGCAGTGTACTACTGTGGATCAGGAACTGGTTAAAAGATAGAAAGCAGAGGGTAGGGCTAAATGGCCAATTTTCCTAATGGAGAAAGGTGAAAAGTGGTGTACCCCAGGGATCTGTGCTGGGTCCGCTGCTTTTTGACATATTCATAAATAACCTGGAAAGTGGAATAACGAGTGAGGTTATCAAATTTGTAGATGACACAAAACTATTTAAAGTTGTTAAAACCCAAGAGGATTGTGGAAAATTGCAAGAGGATCTGTATAAATTGGAAGACTGGGCATCAAAATGGCAGATGAAATTTAATGTGGACAAGTGCAAAGTTATGCACCTAGGAAAGAACAACCCAAACTATGGTTACACACTGCAAGGTTCCACATTAGGAACCACCACCCAGGAAAAAGATTTAGGCGTCATGTTAAAACCCTCGGCCCAGTGTGCAGTGGCAGCCAAGAGAGCAAATAGAATGCTAGGTATCATAAGGAAAGGAATGGAAAATAAAACAAAAGATATTATAATGCCTCTATATCGTTCTATGGTGAGACCGCACCTTGAATATTGTGTGCAATTCTGGTCGCCGTACCTTAAAAAGGATATAGCGTTATTTGAAAAGGTTCAGAGAAGAGCCACCAAAATGGTAAAGGGGATGAAAGGATACTCCTATGAAGAAAGGCTAAAAAGGTTAGGGCTCTTTAACCTGGAAAAGAGACGGCTGAGGCAATGTTCCCTCTAATTTTCTGTAGGCTGTGTGCGCATAAAATATCAGCTGTGTGCAGCTTTTGAAAGAAGGTTAAATTTTTGTGCGCCACATAACGACACTTGGAGTTATATACTTTAAAATTTGACTACACATCAGAATACAGTATGTACATCACACTGATTTTAATCAAATTAAATGAAAATAGACGATTACTAAATGAAGCGGGAAATTTCTAGTAATTACAATCATAACTTTTAAATTTTAAAACGTCTGTGTTTTCTATCAGAATCAGAGCCGTAATTTTTGTGCGCTCTGTTGTAAAGTATGTGCGCACGCTCGGCGAGGTGTGTGCGCTCGCACACGCGCACAGCTTAGAGGGAACAGTGGGCTGAGGGGAGATATGATAGAAGCCTATAAATTAATGAACGGAGTGGAACAGGTAAACGTAGATCGATTGTATACATTGTCAGAATATAGAAAGACTAGGGGACATGCAATGAAGCTACAGGGTAAACTATTTAAGACTAATAAAAGAAAATATTTTTTCACTCAACGTGTAATCAAACTCTGGAATTTGTTACCGGAGGATGTTGTAAAGGCTGTTAGTGTAGCTGGGTTTAAAAAAGGTTTGGACAAGTTCCTGGAGGAAAGGTCCATAACCATTATTAAGAAGGGACCCAGGATATCAATGCTTGACCCAATACAAGCATTGTGGAACCTGTGTCTTTTGGGGAAACTGCTAGGTACGTATGACCTAGATTGGCCACTGTTGGAAAGAGGATACTGGGCTTGATGGACCTTGGTCTGACCCAGTATGGCATATCTTATTTTCTTATGTTATGTTCTTAAGTCGGTGCTCATGCAGACCGACAACAAGGTTGTAATGTTCTACATAAATAAGGAAGGGGGTACGGGCTCCCGCCTCCTCTGTCGGGAGGCAGTCCTCCTCTGCTCCTTCACAATGTGCCGGGGCATGACCCTAAGAGCTGTCTACCTCCTGGCCCAAGACAATGTCCTCGTGGACAGGCTCAGCAGGTTTCTCTACCCGCACGAGTGGCACCTGAGGTGGTTCTCTACCTATTTCGCCACTGGGGCACTCCATCCATAGACCTGTTCAACAGCTCGGTGCACGCACAGCTTCCTTGTTTTTGTGGGCTGATACCGCACCCGAGCAGGGAAGCCCCGGATGCGTTCCTCCTGAACTGGTCCTTCGGGCTTCTGTATGCATTTCCTCCCACTCCCCTCATAGCGAGGACCCTCCACAGGATTCAGCGGGACTAAGCATCGGTGATTTTCGTGGCTCTCTCGTGGCCTTGACAGCCCTGGTTCCCGCTTCTACTCCCAACTCTTGTCGGAGCCCCCGGTCCCCCTGGGCAGTGCTGTGGGTCTGCTGACACAGGAGGAGGGACTGGTGCTTCACCCGAACCTGGACTCACTATCCCTAGCAGCCTGGAGACTGAACGGGTCTCTTTAGCCTCGCTGCACCTCCCAGAGGAGATTGAGGAAGTCCTGCTCGAATCTTTGTAATCCTGTTCTTTGTAAACACAGATCAGCTTACTGCACTGTGCTAGTCATTCTGTTTCATGTAAACCGCACTGATGTTGAATAGCGCAGTATAAAAGAGACTGTAAATAAATAAATAAATCGAGGAAAGACTCAACGAGACGGGCCTACGCCCTCAAGTGGCTGCACTTCTCAGTCTGGTGCTTCGGGCTCCAGATCGATTCGTC
Organism: Ichthyophis bannanicus; assembly: GCA_033557465.1. Lineage (NCBI taxonomy): Eukaryota > Metazoa > Chordata > Amphibia > Gymnophiona > Ichthyophiidae > Ichthyophis > Ichthyophis bannanicus. The sequence goes on along the minus strand of CM066033.1, from coordinate 1,022,574,449 downwards.
GTCCTCTTCTACCCGGTGGGTTCTCCAGTACCTCCTCCACCTCTCGCAGGTGGGGCTGAAATCCAATTCAGTCAGGGTTCACTTCAGCGACATTTCACCCAACCACTTCCCTGTCGAGGGAAAACCCCTCTCGGGCCAGCCACTGGTCTCCCGCTTCATGCGGGGCCTTTTACTCTCCAAGCCTCCATGTCCAGCCTCTGCCGACGGAATGGAACCTGAACATCATGCTCATGCAGCTGACGCAGCCGCCCTTCGAACCGATGGCAACATGCTTGCTTTGGCACCTCTCCTGGAAGGTAGTCTTCCTGGTGGTACTGACCTTGGCTCGGTGAGTCAGTGAACCTCAAGCCCTCATGGCCGCAGCCCCCTACACCAGGTTCTACAGGAACAGGGTGGTCCTTCGCACTAACCCCAAGTTCCTACCAAAAGTTGTCTCAGACTTCCATTTCAACCAAGAGATAGTCTTACTGACTTTCTTCCCGAGACCTCACGCTGACCAGGCATCGTCGGTCCTGCATACCCTTGACTGCAAGAGGGCTCTCGCCTTCTACCTGCAGCGCATCCAGGGTCATCGCAAGTCTGACAAACTCTTCATCGCCTACAATCCCAACCATCTGAGGCTTGCAGTCACCAGCACACCTTCTCCATCTGGGTGGCGGATTGCATCGCCTTTGCCCAGGCAAAGGCTGGGAGCCCATTGGATCGATGAGTCACCACGCACAGCTTCCATGCCGTGGCAGTGGCTTCGCTGCGCTCAGTTCCTCTGGTGGACATCTGCCGGGCTGTAACCTGGTCTTCAGCGAATACCTTCGCTTCGCACTACTGCCTGGAGAGAGAGTCCCACCAGAACAGCGCCTTCGGCCAGGCTATTCTCGGTAATCTGTTTGGGGTATAAGCAACTCCTGCTCTCTGACCCTCCTTCTGTGGCTACCAGGAGCTTGGCCCCCCGAGGACCCGAGGACTCAGGCTCCCTTCGGATCATCGGCATCTGCTCACGGCTTCACGGAAGCACTTTGCTTATAGGTTTCGGTAGCCTGTAGCTGGGGAGTCCCATAAGTGAGGACTGACTTCCTGCTAGTTCCTGGAGAAAGCATAGCTACTCTCCTGTAACAGGTGTTCTCCAGGGACAGCAGGAATCAGTCCTCACTACTCTCCCACCTCCCCTTAAGAGTTAATATTCTTATCCTTCCCTTGCTATCTGCTTAGTAGGGCTCTAGCTATGGGACCTGACTGAGCAAGATGGCACCCTTGGGCGGGAAGAGGACCACGCATGCGTGGCAGCAATCCCAAAGGTTTCCTTTGAAAGCTGGGGAATTGCTCCGTGCGGGCTCCGTTGGTGTCGATGTCACCCATAAGTGAGGATTGATTCCTGCTGTCCCTGGAGAATACCTGTTACAGGTGAGTAACTGCGCTATTTTTGTCACACTTTCTCTTTTAAATATGCCCAAATAGCCTTTCTATATGTAAGGAGTGGGATGTGCTGTGTTTGGTTAGGCCATGAATTAGTTACACTGCAAACCACAGGAGGAAGGTGAATAGTGGAGTTTCCCAGGGATCTGTGTTGTGCCCGCTGCTTTTTAATGTCTTCATAAATGACCTGGAAATGGGAATAATGAGTGAGGTGATCAAATTTGCAGATGACACAAAATTATTCAAAGTTATTAAAACACAAGAGGATCAGGTCTGCTACCTGTTTCCTTGATTGCCGTGCCCAGGAGACGCCGGGGGTGCCGGTGTGGAGGAGGTGGAGCTTCCGGGACCTCCCTCCCTCCCCTCTCAATAAGATCTCGTCAATGCTGGAGTGTATCGGGTCTGCTACCTATTTCCTTGATTGCCATGCCCAGGAGACGCCGGGGGTGCCGGTGTGGAGGAGGTGGAGCTTTCGGGACCTCTCTTCCCCCCTCTCAATAAAAGCTCGACACCCCGCGGAACGCAGGCGCGGCGCGTGCCCGTGGGCGCATGTCCGAAGGGGCGTGACCAAAGGGGCAGGTCCTGCCCCTTTGGAGCCCCTTCGGAGTCAGGAGGAGTCCTTGCTGTATTATATGGGGAAACGGAAGAAATGGTCTTTGCCAATTGCAGTGGCTAAGACCGTAAAAACCGTTGGTCCCATGGATCGCCATCTCCAAGTGTTATTCTCAAGTCCTGTATCGGGGGTTTTAAATACGTCTTCGGAGACTGTGAGTACAGACAAGGATAAATCCTTGAATTTTGGTTTAACCCCGCCCTGCTTGCAAGGTTCATTTGAGGCTGGAGCCTCTTCAGGCCCTTTGGTTCAGGATCGGCCCGCCTCTATATCTTCTCAACTGGCTTCTCCTCGTCCTGATGTCCTTGATTAAATATGCCTGTTCTGCTTAAGTTTTTCACCTGTAAAGACCCTGACTGTTCCTGACAATATTACTTTGAGTGATATCTGGTTGGTAGTTGCTTGCACTGAGCTTTCGGTTCGCTCTGCCCCTTCTCAGATATCTGAATTTTGGATGTAAGTTAGGTGTGAACAAGTTGGAAGGTCAGGTAAATCTTGCACAGGCTGCTGTTTCCTCTACTTAGAGAAGCACATCAGAGTGGGGTGATTCTCGGAGAGCATTTGTTTTCAGTTAATTACCTTACTACCTCAGAGGCTAGGTGACTGAGTCAGTGGAGAAGTGCTGGGCTGGGGATCTGCCTATATACCAGGGTTCAGGGGGAGCGTCTGGGGAAGGTTCCCAGTCCTCCTTACCATGCCAGTCGGTCCTCTGGGCCTAGTAGAGCATGGTATCAGGAGTCGTGGCTACTAAATATTACAGGAGCACTCCGGGGTTTATGCAGCTCAACGTTTACCCAGTGCTCCATAGTTTAAGGCTGCCAAGTGGAGAAAGTCCTAGTCCGATAGACCAGGGTTGTTTCCGTGCAAATTCAGAGTGCGGTGTGCCGGTTACGTGGTCTAAACGGTTGATACTTGGTTGCCCCTTTGTTTCTGGAAAGGATCTAATAGGCTATCAGAAAAAAAAAAGAAAAAGAAATAAATATATCAATAAACAAATAAAAGAAAAGCAAAAGGAAGAAAGACGGTCCAGGGGTTGTAACCGTTTCAGTTCTGTGGGAAACGGGAAGCACCCTCAGACAAGTCATCGATCTGGTTAAAAAGATAGTGGATAGTCCGCAGATAAGGGGCGGTAAGTAACTGCTCGTTGCGAGTGCTGGATCAAGGTACCTATGCTTTCAGAGCTCAAGGGTTTCGGGGCTTTCAAGGAGCAGAAAGGGGACCCTTGGCTACCTGTTCCGCGGTTACCCGAGTACCACAAGGGAGCAAAGCGGGTCCAGGTGGCAGTGCATTCAAAAGGAAGTTGTTTTTGGGAGTCCCTTCCTGCCGGGGGCCGGACAACGGCAGGACTATGGATGTTAACGACAAAAGGTTATGCCCTAGTATTTACTCGCCAGGGGAGAGATTCATTTGTCTGGGCTCTCTGCTGGGTGCAGCGGAGAGCTTTCGCAATTCGGCAAGCTTGGGTTAGTAGTTCGCAGTTGGAGCGGTTGTGCCGACCCGTAGGAATCTGGGGGGCACTGCGCGCTTTTATTTCATGGTTCCACAGAAAGTCGAGTTTTCCTGTTCTGGATGTTTCTCAAAGAGATAAATCGCTGTCTTCGGACAGTTCTCTGTTGAATGGAACCGTCGACCTCGGTGGTGGTGGCGGTCTCACAGGGGGAGTTTTTTGCATCCCTAGGTCTTACGGAGGCATACTTATGCATTTCATTACTACAGCGCATCAGAGGTTTTTAAGGTTGGCCTTTCCGTGGTGACGCTTTTAGTGTCAAGCCTTGCCATTCCTGTGGGCAACGGTCTGCACATCTGCTGATTTGTTCACAGTCCAGGGTCGAGAGTGTTCGGGTGACAGACTGAGTAATAGCATTTCTTCAGGGTCTCGGCTAGGTAGCCTGGAGGTCAAAAGTCATGGAGGCCGTCTCAAGTTTTAGAGTGCTTGGGGGGTACGGTTCCTCGGTCAAGGTGGAACAGTGTTTCAGTCGGGGCGGAGAGGTCAGCTATTACAACAGATAGTATGCAAGGTTGTCTGTCAGGCCCCATCCGGCGGCCCTAGATCCATCTTCAGACACTCGGGATAGGGGCTGCGGTTTCTGGAGGCAGTTCCGTAGGTCAGGGCGTATGTGTTCCTCGCAAAGCCCTTATTAAGATGATGGTCGCTCCGGGACTATTCGCTGATCAAACGGCTCCCTTGTCAGGTCAGGCGACCCATTCTTGGAGAGCTAGTTCCCGGAGATCTAGGGGCAGGCAGGACACTGGGCCATCTGCAGTGTCTTCCAATGTGGTCAGAGGCGAGTCTCTCAGACTAGGAAGAGTATTGAGTGTAGTTGTTCGCTGAGGAGAGCGAACAGGTAGTCGGTTGGTCGTCAGCCAGTTGGAGCCGAGGGCAGTAGCGCTGAAGCTTCAAGCGGTCTATTCCTTAGTGAAGGATCGGGCAGGCCGACATTGGTCCGGCATTTCCGCAGCAGTGGATTATTTTAACTGATAGGGAGACACACATAGGGTGGCCATGAATGACGTATCCGACGTCCTGTTTGTTAGCGGGGGAAACCTCACGGCAGGAACCTTGGTTGGCGAATTTTGCAGAAACAGGCAACATGATCGGAAGAGTCCAGATAGGAGCTTCACCCGGAAGTAGGTGCCCAGTCAGTCTTCAGAGGGGGTTCTCCGATCTGGAACTCCTTAGCATCCTGTCATCCAGCCAAGCAGAATCGTTTGCACAGCAGCAGGCGAGGGAGGTTACCGAAGGGCGTCGATATTCTGTTGCAGCCATGCCTGTCGCTTGAGTCTCTCCTTGTCCTGGTTTCCAAAAGACTCAGCTTCCTCACCACTCTATTGTAGTGGAATCAGCTATGAGAAGGATCAAGAGTGCAAAGAGGCATGCCTCTAATCCTCCAGGACGTGAGTGCAGAACCCTGGATGCTTTTGGACGTCGTGTCTTCCAAGCTTCCATGATTTCTGCCAGGATCAGTTCCTATAGTCTCTACATTTGAATGTTCCTGAAGGAGGTCACAGATGATTTAGAAGCTTTAAGTCCTATTCTTCCTGAGGACAGAAGACAGGATTTTCTCACTTTGGTCAAACATGCCCAAGATGTTTCTAAATTTGTCAATCGTGCAGCCTTTGACTGCTTTGAGTGCATAAGCAGAACCTCTGCTATTGCCATAGGTGCACGCAGAATTGCTTGGCTCCAGGCATCCGATCTGGAGCTCTGGGTACAAGACAAATTGGGAAATATCCCATGTACTGGTGAGAACCTGTTTGGTAAAGAATGGCAGGAAAAGGCCAACGAGATGGATGCTGACAATTCCACCTTGGATAGGTTATCCAAGTTCACAGCTGATCCTGCTAGAAAGAAATCGTTCAAGAAACTATTCTTTTCTAAGAAGAAAAGATATTATCCTGCTTGTGCTCAGCAGGGACGTTCTGCAGGTCAGCTTGCCAGGAAAGGTCAGCAACCACCCAAACAGAAGAAAGCAAAGACTGCTAAGCCTCAACCGTTCCAGCAGTCTCAGCCTCCACAAGGCCTTTGACTTGCAGCTAGAGAACTTAGCCTTTCTGGCTCTCAGGGGACCAGAGCCTTCCACCATTCCAGGAAGGTTTTGTCAATTTGCCCCCAGATGGGGGCAGATAACAGCAGAGCACTGGACACTCTCCATCATAAAGGAGGGGTACAGGCTTCATTTTTCAAGCATGCCCCTTCCCACAATAATAAGGCAGTTCAATTCTCCGACACCTCTCATCAACCTATTAGATCAGGAGGTCACTATCCTTCTTGCCCAAGGGGCAATAGAAGAAGTACCCACTCTTCAACAGGGTACGGGGTTTTACTCCCCCTATTTCCTTATCCCAAAGAAAACAGGGGGATACAGACCTATTTTGGACCTCAGAGAATTGAACAAATTCCTTGTCAAAGAGAAATTCAAGATGATTTATTTTATTTATTTAATTAATTTATTTATTTATATTATTTAACTGTATTTATATCCCGCTTTTCACCGGGTCAAAGCGGTGTAACATAAAAGGGGAGGGTGGACAATAATCAACTTCTGGGGTTGGGGCCATCACCAGGTGGCCAACATTAATGATTTTAATAGATATTTGGGACATAGACATAGGCAGTGTGTTACAGTCTCTTAGAACATATGTTTTAGGGGGATGGAATTAGGGGGGTTGGGAGTAGTCAGTGGTGGGTGTTTGTTTTTCTGATCCGAGGTATTCCTGGAATAGGCTGGTTTTTAGTTGTTTCCTGAATGATAAGGGGTCTCTGTTGCTTCTGATGTGACTTGGTAGAGAGTTCCAGAGGGTTGGCGCATACAGTTCGAAGGCTCTGTTGCAGGTCCTTTGATTGCATTTGGTTCGTTTGTGGGGAATGGTGAGGGAGTTGTTGTTGGTTTGTCTGGTTGTTCTGTTGTGGGCTGGCCGGGGCAGTAGTGTGCGGAGCTGGGAAGTCTGAGTTTGGTAGATAGCTTTGTGAGTAAGTAGGGCGGCTTTGTATTTGATTCTTGCTTCAAGGGGGAGTATGTGTAGCTCCCTCAGGACTGGGGTGATGCTGTCTCGTTTTATTGCTTTCTGGATAATCCTTACTGTTGTATTTAAGGCAGTTCGGAGTGGGTTGGTGTGGGTGGCTGGTAGTCCGTGGTAGATTATATTGCAGTAGTTCAGGTGGGGGAGTGTCATAGCTTGCATCACTGTTAGGAAGTCCTGTGGTTCTAGGAGAGGTCTGAGGTGCTGTACTGTTTTAGCCTTGTGGAATATTGTTCTGATGGTATTTTTGATTTGTTGCTGGAGTGTGAGTGCTTGATCTAGGATGATTCCTAGATATCTTATATGCAGTTGTATTTGTATTTGCGTGGTTCCAATGTTGAAGTGTGAAGGTGGTGTGAAGTCTGGGTCCTTTGTTACTATGAGGGCTTCAGTTTTCTTTATGTTGATGGATAGGTTGTTCTTTTGTAGCCAGCTGGATACTTCTGTGAAGCATTCTGATAAGTGTTTATTTGTTGGGTTCGGGGTTGTGATTGGGGCATAGAGCATTATGTCATCCGCATAGATGTGATAGTTAATGTTGTGGGCGCGTATGATTGAGCAGAGTGGTTGCAGGTATATGTTGAAGAGCATGGCAGATAGTGTGGATCCTTGGGGTACTCCCTGGTGCTGTTGGAAGGGGGGTGAGGTTGATATGTTTGTGCGGATCAGTTGTTGTCTATTGGTTAGGTAGGAGTGGAGCCATTGAAGTACGGTATCTTTAATACCAATTTCTTGTAGTCTGTGTATGAGGATGTTGTGGGAGATGGTGTCGAAGGCTGCTGATATGTCTAGGAAGATCATGGCGTATCCAGAGTGTTTGGCTTGAGTTCCTATGATGAGGGTGTTTGTTAGTGATGTCATGAGGGTCTCGACTCCGTGGAGTGGACGGAAGCCATGTTGTTGCGGGTCCAGTATGTTGTTGGTATCTAAATGTTCTTGGAGCTGTTGCTGGACTACCTTCTCAATGATTTTGGCAGTAAACGGGAGGCTTGCTATAGGTCTGTAGGAGGCGGGGTCGAGGGGATCCAGGTTGTGTTTTTTTAGGGTTGGTCGGATGACTGAAGTTTTGAGGAGGTCTGGCATGCGTCCTTGGCTGAGGGATTCATTAACGATGTGGGTTAAGGGTGTGCTCAGGTCTTCTTTGGTTTTCTTTATCCATTCTGTAGGGCAGGGGTCTAGCGAAGAGGTGGTGGTATTCAGGCGGGAGATGGTGGATGATATTTCCTCTGCCATGATTGCTTTGAATGTGCTCCAGTCTCTGTCTATGGTGGTTGGGTGGTTTGTTATTGTTGTCTCTGGGTTCAACTGTGGATTTCGTGGTTGTTGAAGCTGCTTGTATTGTTGTGCTAGTAATTCTGGTGGGATGTTTGGTAGCTGGTCAGAGTTGTTGGGCATTTTTGTCAGTTTTTTGACAATCTCGAAGAGTTCTCGTGGTTTGTTTATTGATGCATTTATGATCTTCGAATGGAAGGCCTTTTCTCTCGGAACTCTGCTGCCATACCTTCAGAGTCAGGATTGGCTTTGTTCTCTAGATCTCAAGGATGCGTACACCCATGTTCTCATCCATCCAACTCACAGAAGGTTCCTTCGGTTCCTTTTTCAGGGCAAGCACTACCAATACAGGGTGCTTCTTTTTGGCCTGGCCTCAGCACCAAGGGTGTTCACGAAATGCATGGCTGTTGTAGCAGCATTTCTCCGCACTCTAGGGATATTCGTCTTCCCCTACTTAGACGACTGGCTCATTCGAGCCCCAACAGAGTCAGAGGCCAGGACCTCTCTATCCTGCACAATGCGTATCCTTCAGTATTTGGGTCTGGTCATAAACATCCCAAAATCCAGTCTAACTCCCACTCAGTCTTTGGAGTTCATAGGAGCTTTGCTGGATACCAGAAAGGCAAGGGCCTACCTCCCCCAGGCCCGTTGTCTTCGCATGGTTCAGTTAGCTTCTCAAGCAGTGCTAAAGTCTCATCTCACTGCTCGAGAAATGTTACAACTACTAGGCCACATGGCATCCACCGTGCATGTGGTGCCCTATGCTCGCCTCCATATGAGGGCAGCCTAGTGGACTTTATCCACTTAATGGACCAAGGCATCAGGATGCCTGTCAGACAAAATAGCAAACACAACTCGCCTTATTTTGTCCCTCCAGTGGAGGAAGTCCACTCAAAACCTGTTGCTGGGGGTCCCCTTTTCAACAACCTTTACCCCAAGCAACTCTCACAACAGGAGATTCATCTACATATCAATCTCTTGGAACTCAGAGCAATCTTCCTTGCTCTTCGAGTGTTCCATACCCTGCTCAGCTACAAGACAGTCCTCATTCATACGGACAATCAAATAGCCATATTCTATGTGAACAAGCAGGGCGGAACAGGCTCTCTGTCGCTTTGCAATGAAGCTTTGCGACTATGGGCCCTCGCCAGAGAGCATCAGATTCATCTCCTGGCAGTGTATCTTCCAGGCATACGAAACTCTTGGGCAGACAGACTCAGTCGAGTTCTGCTTCCACACGAGTGGTCTCTGCATGCAGACCAGGTGACCAAGATTTTTCAAATTTGGGGAACCCCGGACATAGACCTCTTTGCAAGTCTGTGGAATGCCAAACTTCCCCAGTTCTGTTCCAGAATTCCGGCTCAGGTCAGGGATGCTTTCCTCCTTTACTGGGGTCAAGACTTCCTGTATGCCTTTCCACCCATTCCCCTAATTCCAAAAACCCTGTTCAAGCTTCAGAGAGACAGAGGCCGTATGATTCTCATAGCTCCACATTGGCCACGGCAAGTGTGGTACCCTCTGCTTCTACATCTCTCTCAGGCTCCCTCCCTGGAGTTAGGGTCTGCTCCAGATCTATCTCAGGAGGACGGAATGTTATGGCATCCCAATCCCCAGTCTCTGCATCTCAGGGCTTGGTTGCTGAAGGCCTAGATCTCCATGATCTTAATCTCCTTCAGCAAGTAAAAGATATTCTTTTTGCTTCCAGGAAACCTTCCACAAGACTCTCTTATGCTTTCAAGTGGAAGAGGTTTACCATATGGTGTTCGCAAAAGGGTCTTAACCCCCTTGCGATACCTCTGGAATCATTGCTGGAATATCTCCTTCATTTATCCAATGCAGGACTTAAGACTAACTCAGTAAGGGTCCATTTGAGTGCTATTACAGCTTCCTTTAAGCCTCTAAATGGACAGCCTATTTCCTCTCATCCTCTTATAGCAAGATTTATGAGAGGCCTTCTTCTAACTAAGCCTCCCATTAGGCCACCACCGGTGGCATGGGACTTAAACCTGGTTCTTGGGCAGCTCATGAAGCCACCCTTCGAATCTTTAGCTACTACCTCCTTAAAATTCCTTTCTTGGAAGGTTATCTTTCTTATTGTGTGGTAGGCGACGGCCTATGATCCATGCTAATTGAACTAAGCAGACAGGCCTAAGCAGCTTGACCTGTAACTCAAGCCTGTAGTTAGGCCCAGAGGAATGAAAACCCCCCTGAATGATGACACCATAGAATTGAAACTTAACTCAGCTTAACTGAACATAGCTAAGCAGAAACGAAACACTTAGAAAAGACAGAAAACAGCTCTAATTGGTACTGATAAGAGAGCACAGCTTCTATAGAATTAATTAACTCTGCAAAAAGCAAGGTTACAGTGCCCTGCTTCCCATATGTTTTAACAAGCTAAGCGACCTTGGAGGAGAGATGTAACAAGTTAGAGACACTGACCATTGTAATTGGGACTAGAAGGGGGGCAACCAGGTGCTGAGCCCAGACCAGGGTCCCGATTGGGTAGCCATATCAGTACCAGGACCAATAGATGGGTGAGAGGGGTTACTGGGACCAATGAAAAGTTTGCCTATGTCTACAATGGAGAAGAACGCTATAAAAGTTGTTGTTTTGCTAGAAACCATGGCTCAGCCATTTTGAAATTGCTTATTGCTTGAGCCATGTGCACATTAAACTGGCTTGGATCCTTGAAAAGACTCCTGGTTTTATTTATTGCATGCTTATCTGCTGCTACATTTCTTGGTGCGTTGGCCGGGAAGTGCGAGTGGTGGATGGTGTTCAAGTGAATAAATCCACGTAATTCGCCTTGAGGTTTGGTCCAGTTGGAACCATGCCAATCCGACGCAGGGGAATTTCCCTGGGCCCACCGATCCTCTTGAATCGGAGGGGGTTCTGCCTGGCCTCGGCAGGCACTGGGTCCAGCTGGCCAACACTTCCGACCCGGGGGAGTCCAGGATCCAACTCAGAAGCTTGGGAACCAGATCTGGTAAGTACAGTTTTGAAAACCTGTCTAGACAGATGAGTTAGAACTGCAGTTTGAAACTTGTGAAACTTGTAACTTGTAATCTCGAGAACTTGGAACTTGGAATTTGGAATTTGGTAATGAGAGCACTGATCCCCTCTCAAGGACGGTCCTATTACCCTTGCATGAGTATGCGCAAGGCGAAGCCATCGTCCTTTTTGTTTGGTAAGACTTAAGTCAACCTCGCATGAGTATGCGCGAGGTCCCTACATGAGTATGCGTGGGGAAAATTTGTTTGGAAATCCTTGCATGAGTATTCGCGAGGTACAGCTGTTATAGAGAATCATGATTTAGCCTAGTCAGAACAGACAGGAACTTGGAATTTGTAATCTCGAGATATTGGGAATTGGTAAGAGAGCATGATCACCTCTCAAGGAAGGGCCGAGTAACCCCGCATGGGTATTCGCCGGGTGAAACCCCAGTCCTTTTTGTAATTGGGAAATTGGATAAGACTAGTCAGAATAGATAGAAAGGAATGCATTCTGAGATACGTTGCTAGCATGATTGTGTGAATGAAGAGTGAATGAGAGGTCTGGCAGCACGGACCAAGCAGAGTGGACTCTGGACTAGCGCAGTTCCTAGTCGGGTGACTGTGTCTAGGTCGCGAAACGGAGGAAGCGTTTGGTGTATTGTCCGTCCTGTGTATCTGTTTTTTGTTATCTGTTGAAACTGCGAGTTTCCCTTCTGTTATAAATGTGAGATTATTCTGTTGGGTAATTTGTGACAGTTCACTGATTAAGAAATTGTATTAATAGAGCAGAACGAAGACCCAAAACACCTAGAATCATTTTAAAAATCCAAAAGCTGGTCTGACCCAGTTCGTTTTTCTACTGCAGTGTGAAAAACTGACAGGGGGCGTGTCTGAAGGAAAGAATGTACAGTGTCTTTCTAATCCTGTGCAGGCTTAAATCTCAATGCTGTTAGTTTGTGCTTATTTCAGGACAATTGTACCTGTGTTATTCAATATGTTTTTAATAGTAATGTTCCTTCTGCTATGGTTAGGTATTATATACCATTCGATAGGAATATTTAGTCAGGATTTTAGTTTTGAAGGTCGAATTAACCTCATCGGAGCTCCGTAAACTGTTTTTAGTTATATTCTCTGCTTTGTCTGTATATTATTGTTACCTTTCAGAAATGATAAACTAAGCAAACTGTTTTTGGGTTTATTTCCTTTGACTTATAAACCTACAAAGTAATTATTAGATCACGACTTGACACTGATTTAAATGATTCTTGCTAGCATGTCTCTGTGAAACTGTGATCATTTCGTTTCCAGTGAGCGAAGGGGTGTGGCTCACACAGCTTACTAGGGAATGATACAGCCGTTCCCGATTGAGCAGTCTCTCTTGCTTGTTTAAAATAAAGGATTCATTCAATCAAAGTGTGATAGGAGATGAATTTATAATCTGTTGTTTCAAAAACTAACGGCAGATTGCAACCTGAGAATGAATGGTTTAAATTCTGAGTGAATAAGAAAATTGTGTTAGGATTTTATCTTTGAAATCTGTACTAGTGACTAATGACGACCTTTACAATTCAAGATAAATTCATTTGTTTTAAATTTCAAGACGTTATTTCCTGATATACTGTGGCAAGCACCTGATAGAAGACATTTAGTGTTACAAAAACAAAACAAAAAGAGGGTGTATATGCATTCTAGATATCCATCCACTTTATGGCAAAAGTATTCAGAATGTCTTTTGAATCCTGCCTGCCCTATGTTTAATTTCAGTAAGGGATTTACTGAAGACTATGAAATGTCTCTGTCCCAATCAGGAATGCTATGTGAATTCTGCTAGTATTTTGCCCCAGAATCTCTAGATATCCTGTCTCGTCACTCTCTCTCTCTGTAAGTAGCTCCCTTCAGAGTGCTTAAGGGGGGGATGGAGCCCAGTCCACCGATGATGTCACCCCCCCCCCCCGGTGGGCGTGAACTAATGTGCCCCACAGCAGAGAAGTAGATCATTTAAAAAAAAGAAATCAACCTCCTGGATAGAGCGTTGCTAGGAGAAAAGCAGGGGGATGTGCACCCCCTCTGGACCAGAAGTGAAAGTCAGCTGACCAGACTTGTTTAGAAAAAAAAAAAAATGCATTATACACTGAGAAGTTTTAGGACTTCATTGAACTAATGAACGGAAATTGCAGAGAACTGGATGAATTTGCGGGCATAATATTTAAATGAAAAAGTTGATCAAGAGGGTGTGTGGATTGTTGAAGAAGGACAGAGAATGTAAGAATTGTAAGATGGAAAAAGAGAACAGATCTTTTTGCTGATATTTATTTGGATGATGTGGAGGAGGTTTTCCTAATCGAAGGAGCAGCGGACGTGAAAACTGGGTGTGAGTGCGCCCATTATAGAAAAAGAAGGACATTAGAGAAGTGAATGCCCGTATCTTGACTCCACCCCAGGAGGGGAGGAGGGAGTACTTGATTGCAGAGTCATAGAATAAAACCAAGCACAGTGTTTCAGCATGAGAGTGAAGCAGCTATAGCGTGAGTGGCAGCCGAAGAGGGCTACAGCATGGATGAAGACTAGGCCAGACCGGACTCTCCAGTTTCCCTGGGTCCCCAGGAGTCAGTCTGAAAATAGGGGAGCAATATATGGACTTTTATGGGGGATACAGGAGCAGAATACTAAAGCCAGTAGCTCCTGTGTTTTTCTAGATGCACCACCATTATCAGAGCTACTGGGACTAAGGCCACAAAGCCTTTTTTGCAGAACCGCATGTGTGAACTAAAAAAAAAAAAAAAATAATAATAATAATAATGTACCAGTTCCTGTATATGCCTGAATGCCCTATTCCATTTTTGGGCCGAGACCTGCTTGCAAAGTTTCAAGCATAGATATCCTTTGTTGAAGGGGGAAAAAATGAAACTCAAAATCTGCTGGCCTGATGGTGTTAACTGTCCCCCAAGAAGAAGAATGGCGGTTCTATTCACCTGCATCCAAAGCAACAAGCTGTACACTTACCAACCTCATAGCCCCACCTGGAGGATGGGCAGAAGATAATCTACCTGGCCTAGCGAAGAACATAGCCCCTGTCATTGTCACCCTCAAGCCAGTCAAGAAGCCTGGGACAGGTGATTACCGCCCAGTGCAGGATCTAAGAAGAATGAATGATGCAGCTGAAACTATACAACCAGTGGTACCAAAATCCTTATATTCTCTTGGAACTGATCTCTGCTGAAGATATATATTTTACCATTCTGGACTTAAAAAGATGCCTTTTTCTGCATACGCTTAGCCCAAAACCCCACTACAAGGAGGGGGGGCCAACTCATCTAGACAAGATTACCTCAAGGATTCAAGAACTCGCCTTACTCAGCAAAAAGATTTGACAAGTTATCCAGTAATTCCAGGAAAAAAATTCTACTTCAATATGTGGACAACTTGCTTATAGCCACCAACTCAGAAAGTGAATGTCCACAAGCCACCAGTGAACTCTTGCACCTTTTTAATGAGGCTGGATACAAAGTCTCAAGAGCCAAAGCATAATTATGCCAAACAAGTTAAATACCTAGGATTCCAGTTGTCCAGCGGAATTCGACGCCTGGAACCCTTACCAGAACGCAAAGCAGCTGTATGCAGTATTCCTACTCCAACCACCAGGAGGCAAGTGAGAGCCTTCTTGGGTGCCACAGAGTATGTTGTATATGGATCCCCAATTTTGCGCTGCTAGCAAAACCGTTGTATCAAGCTATCAAAGGAATGGAAAAGTCTGCATTGGAATGGGGACTTGAACAGAATGCAGCCTTTTGATCTTTGAAAAAAAAAAAAAAACACTCTGATGTTGTCACCAATTCTGGGTCTACCAGATGTCCAGAAAACCTTTCAGTCTCTATGTTCATGAGTCAAAAGGAAATGTTCTAGGAGTGTTGACTCAATCTCTTGGACCTTATTTGAGAAGCTGTTACAGCTACAGCCTTCCTAGTAAGCAAAAAAACTAAAAGAAAAATCCCTTTGAGACAGAATCTTCAAGTTACTGTACCACACTCTGTTCTAACCAATATGAAATACAAAGGAAATTACTAGCTAACAAATCTATGAATGTTGAAGTATTAGAGTATGTTGTGTGAAAACCCCAGATACAACTGAAGGGTCAGTCAAGCTTTCAATCCTGCTATGTTGTTATCAGTTAGTCTTGATCCCCTGATCATGACTGTTTAGAAATTATGGACACTGTATTCTCAAGCCGCCTGGATTTGACTGATGTCCCTCTGGAGAACCCTGAACAGACTTTCTTTGTGGCTGAAGGCAGTTTCATCATCAATGGACATTGTTGTGCTAGATATGCAGTGGTGACCCCTGATTTGGTAGTTGAGTCCTCAGCCCTGGCCCCAGAAACTTCACCACAGAAAGCTGAACTGATAGTCCTCACTAGAGCACTAACAATAGGAAAAGAGCCCTGTCTAAATGTGTACCCAGATTCCAAGTATGCCCTTACAACCTTGCATGCATATGGGGCCCTGTACAAAGAATGAGGGTGGATAACCTTAGGAAGCAAGTCCATTAAGTATAGCCCCAAGATATTGATATTAACAGATACATACTGCCTATAGATCTCAGAATTTAGGAAAAGTAGAATGTATGAATAGAACCCTGAAATCTCAGTTGTCTAAACTTTGCCAAGAGGTTTACCTGAAGTGGCCCCAGGTTCTTCCCATAGCCCTTCTTAGGATATACTTAGCCCCTGCTAAGTCTTTAGGAGTTTCCCCTTTTTGAGATTCTGTATGGGCAACCCCTGCCTATTGTATAGGAAATAAAAGGAGATATGAGACAGATAGGATCTGAAATTATTAGACATGAACTATTGGTTTTAAGTTCTGTTTTGCAGGAGTCTTCATACCTGAGTACAAAATCGATTACCCATCAATTTGCCTGCACCTCTGCATCCTTTCAAGCCTGGAGTCTCGGTGTGGATCAAAGAGTGGAGAAAGATACTGTTAGCCCTGCATTGGAGGGGACCCTATGTTGTCATCTTGTCAACTCCAACTGCAGTAAAAGTCGCAGAATTTGAACCTTGGATCCATCATAATCAAGTGAAGCCAGCAGCTGCTCTTGAACCTGATCACTGGACTACTGTACAGCATCCTGAGACTCCATTGCACCTCACCCTACGACAACAACCACGGACCTAAGACTTATTGGTCCCTCAGAAACTGCACTATTTCAAGACTGTTTGTTTATCTGAAAGTAAGCTTCGCATCTGGAAAAAAAAAAAAACTGCAATCATCAGAAAGAGACTGTGTTGTGTTAAGAAATTGAATCTTCTAAGAGACTGTGTTTAAATACTCTGAAAAGACTGTTTTGATCTTCTAAAGAGTGAACTGCTCTAAGGAAGCAATAATAGCCTAAGAGACTATGCTATGATATTTTAAGAAATTGAGACATCCCAGAGGACAGTGATACTTTGGAATCTACAGCCCTACTCCTGCCAAAAAGCTGGTAGGTCTACGTACCGCAGAAGCTTGAGGATCTACAATCAACCCTACATCTGTTATCTGTTGTGGAAGTCGACAGTTCCACCACTTTTCCAGAGACTATGCCCATTATGAATTATTATTATTGCTTTATTCTGGCAACAGTTTTGGAGTGCTTTGAAATGACTTTTGCCTTATCTCCCTGGGCAGCCTGTATAAGTACAACATGAACTGGACCGAAGGTCACTCAGACCTTGTTTTATCATTCTTCCTATACTTGCATTGGTATACTCTCCAATCCAAAAGTTGTTCTAGATCTTGACTTTCTACAAGGCTATGCAAGCCACCGTTGCAATTCCTCATACCACCACCAGAACTTGTTTCTTGAACTTGCTGGAGCAATAGCATCTAGTCTCCACACTTCTGACTGTTTCTATTGTGGAGGAACTAAGATGGGAGATCAGTGGCCCTGGGAGACGCAAGAACTGAACTATTCTATCCTATACAATCAGACTGATTTACATAATACTACTAGTGAGTGGGTATTGGCCCACCCCATTGTTGACAGTTTGTGTTTTGTTCGGACTGGACCACAATCTACTACGAAGGATGGACAGCTGGTCTGTCTAAATCAGAAGCTTTACGACAGCACAACAAAGATGCAACTGAACCTTCTAATCCTTTAGTTCTTTTTCCCACTCTTGCCAAACTATGGACTTTGACTATCTGCTTGTTGCTCCCTTGTTTTTTTGCCACTTTGCTTGCGAATGATAACTTCAGTTATTAATAACACTGTAGAGCATAAGGCAGCTACAAAGATATTAGCTATGTGAACTTACTACCCTATACCACAGAGTGATACCTTTACCTAGTATTATGTGATTTGATTCTCACACCTTATTAACATGCGGGTGAGAATAATCAAAGGGGGGAATGTGGTAGGCGACGGCCTATGATCCATGCTAATTGAACTAAGCAGACAGGCCTAAGCAGCTTGACCTGTAACTGAAGCCTGTAGTTAGGCCCAGAGGAATGAAAACCCCCCTGAATGATGACACCATAGAATTGAAACTTAACTCAGCTTAACTGAACATAGCTAAGCAGAAACGAAACACTTAGAAAAGACAGAAAACAGCTCTAATTGGTACTGATAAGAGAGCACAGCTTCTATAGAATTAATTAACTCTGCAAAAAGCAAGGTTACAGTGCCCTGCTTCCCATATGTTTTAACAAGCTAAGCGACCTTGGAGGAGAGATGTAACAAGTTAGAGACACTGACCATTGTAATTGGGACTAGAAGGGGGCAACCAGGTGCTGAGCCCAGACCAGGGTCCCGATTGGGTAGCCATATCAGTACCAGGACCAATAGATGGGTGAGAGGGGTTACTGGGACCAATGAAAAGTTTGCCTATGTCTAGAATGGAGAAGAACGCTATAAAAGTTGTTGTTTTGCTAGAAACCATGGCTCAGCCATTTTGAAATTGCTTATTGCTTGAGCCATGTGCACATTAAACTGGCTTGGATCCTTGAAAAGACTCCTGGTTTTATTTATTGCATGCTTATCTGCTGCTACAATTGCAATCACATTAGCACGTCGCATTAGTGAGTTGCAAGCGCTAGTAGCTAATCCACCTTATACAAGGTTCCATCGTGACAAAGTAGTCCTTAGGACTCATCCACACTTTATGCCAAAGGTGGTCTCGCCTTTTCATCTGAACCAAGCGGTCTACCTACCTGTGTTTTTTCCAAGGCCTCATGCATCAAATGCAGAGAGGAATCTTCATACCTTGGACTGTAAAAGAGCTTTAGCATTTTACTTACAAAGAACACAGCAACATAGAAAGTCCTCTCAACTTTTTGTTGCTTTTGATCCTTCTCATTTGGGACTTCCAGTCTCCAATAAAACATTATCTAACTGGATTTCTCAGTGTATTTCCTTCGCCTATCAGAGTAAGAACCTTTCTCTGGAGGGCCATGTCACAGCTCACAATGTGAGAGCCATGGCAGCCTCAATGGCTCATCTGCACTCTGTGTCTATCGACATCATCTGTCGAGCAGCCACCTGGGCCTCGGTTCATACCTTCACAGCCCCTTACTGCTTGGACAAGGACTCCCGCTGGGATGCCTTGTTTGGTCAGGCTGTTCTCCAACACCTGTTCCATACATTATCAACTCCTACCCACCATCACTGGTAGGATGCCAGAGATCCATGGGGGGAAGTGGAGCCCTTCTCAGGGACACACAACTTCTGGGGTCTCTCCCTGGCATCTAAAGCTAGGGAGTCCCCATATGTGATGACTACATTCCTGCTTGTTCCTGGAGATAGCATAGTTACTCACCTGTAACAGGTGATCTCCGGGAACAGCAGGAATTTAGTCCTCACAACCTACCCACCTCCCCTAGGAGTTGTATCTCTCTATCTATCTCTTTCCCTTTCCCCCTCTCTCTCTTTGTTTCAGCTTTAAAACTCAACTGGAGAGAGGCAGTTGGGAAAGGCGGGAAGGCAGCATGCAGGTGCTGTGGGATGCTCCCAAAAGCTTTCTAATTGGACGCTGGGGAGCGTTTCCGCGCAGGCTCCGTCGGTACCGACGATACCCATATGTGAGGACTAAATTCCTGCTGTTCCTGGAGATCACCTGTTACAGGTGAGTAACTATGCTTTACACTTACCTGGTAATTGTTGTTCCTTGAGGGAGTACAGTTCAGTCCTCAATCACACCCGGGGTCGTATGCTAAGCAGTAGATGTTCAGCAGGGGGAAAAAGGTGTGGTTACAGGTACGTAAATAAACAACTCAGACGCAAGGCGGCTGTTGGAGGGGGTTTCCGGTTCATGAGACGGCAACGAGCTTTGATTGGCCGGTCATCGCAAGAGCATCTTCTCTTCCTATGATCTTCCTTGGTATGCCTTTCTTATTTTTGTCTGTCTCTCTCTGTTTTGTGCGCAGGAGGACAGGAGCAAGGAAGAGGGTGTGTCCTTTATCTTGGGGCACGGTAGTTTTAAAGTTAACGTTTAAGCATAGCATTGTACTTGTTAGGGTACTAATTCATTTTTTGCTCCTTTGAGTCTGCTTTGCCAGTAGGTCACTGGGGGATGATGGGAGAAGACCAGGGATATCAAGGAACAACAATTACCAGGTAAGTGTAATTTCCATTTATAATGCCTCTGTATCATTCCATGGTGTGACCGCACCTTGAATATTGTGTGCAATTCTCGTCGCCATATCTTTAAAAGGATATAGCAAAATTAGAAAAGGTACAGAGAAGAGCTACAAAAATGGTAAAGAGGATGTAAGGTTCCCCAGAAACAAGCAGGAAGTCCGTCCTCAAATATGGGTGACGTCTGCGCTGATGGAGCCTGCGCGGTAACCTCTCCTCAGCTTTCAAAGAAAGCCTTTGGGAGATGTGCCATACATGCGTGGTCCCCTTCCCACCCAAGGGTGCCATCTTGCCCAGTCTTCTTTTTTCTGTGGAGCCCATCGGATGTGTGTCTGTTTCCCCGGAAAATGTTGATGATTTTTGTCTTCTTTTTTTGCTTTCTCAGGTAACGTACCGGTGCCTTTTCCCAACCCCGAGCCCACTTGCCTCGGCATTGCGTCCTCTGGTTCTTTCTACTATTTTCTTCTTACTTTTTCATTTGGCACAGGTTTTTGCCTTTTTCCTGGCTGGTCCTGGTGATTTTGACCTCACGAGGGACATCTTCCCCGCCATGGCCTCTGCTAGTGTCTTCAAGCCGTTAGATCGCTGTGCTCATATGTCACTCACGAATCCACACGACTGCTGCTTTCAATGCCTCGAGCCAGATCACGATGCCTCGGTCTGCAGTCTCTGTAAGCAAATGACCCAAGGCCCTCAGGAAATGTCAGCAGCAGCGTGAGTCAATTTTTCAGAAGACTGACTCAGCCCCGGAGTCCTCCATGAGAGCCCGCTCTGAGACTCCTTCCAGGACCTCAAGCACCCGCAGAGACTGTAGGGCCTCGGGGCCCCGGGACTACAGAACCTCCGGCCAGAGCTCCCGCATCAAAGATCACACCAAGAAGGGCCAGAAGACCTTGAGGACTCTGTCAGGTGATGAATCGGGGAAAGTGGAGAAATCCCACGGGCCCCAGTCCCACTGCTTTCGACGAGAGGCCGAGGGCATTGGCAAGGAGTGGCTGTCCATGTTGCCTTGCCGGGAACCGTCCATGCCCTGAGGCTGATCTCAGATCCCCGAGGTTATCCTGGTCAAGGACTCCCCTTCGACGGAGCCAGTGCTGGGCCTGAAGTCCTCTGTGCCTGCGCCGAAGGCTGAGGACCCATCTGGTCTCGAGGCCAGGATGGAGGCCTTGGAGTGCAGTTTATCTGCTTCATGGCCCAGCAGTGGGCTCTGATGTCCGGTTCCTCCGGGTCATCGCTCCCAAACACCGGGCCCTCCACCGCAAGGAACTCCCCGGAGGTTGAGCCGATCCTCGAGCGCCACCAGCCTCAAAAGTCACCTTGGCTGCGGTCCCGATCCTGGTCCTCGGGGCCACGGTTCTCACCAATCTGTGCCCTCGGCTCTGAGCGCTGGACCATTGCGGCCCCAAGGTCCTTGGGATTGGACCTGCTTCCTGAGTCCCAGAAGACCCCTGACTCCTCCTCTGATGCGGACTCTGATTGGGAAACCAAGGACGATGTGTCCCCAGATACCCGCGGTCACTGCAACATACCCTCAGACCGTCCCCTCCAGAATCAAAGTGCCGGTCCCCGCCTGAGGACATGGCCTTCCTCAACTTATCCACTGAGTCAGAGGAGGACCCTCGCAAGGAGGACCTTGAGATCCTCCAGTATGAGGCCCCCCCCAAAAGAGGCGCTCATGGTGCCTATTCCCCCCCCCATCCTCAAACAGCTGCTCCTCCGCATGTGGGAGACTCCTGCATTGGTGCTCATAGTTAGCAGGCAGCTGGATTCGATGCACCTGGTCCGCCGGAGCCCTGGCTTTCAAAAAGTCCAACTGCCTCACAACTCCATGGTGATGGGGTCGGCCATGCGAAAGCTGAAGAGCCAGAAACCATCTCCTCTGTGCGCCCAGGCAGGGAGGCCCTCGCCATGGGCCGAAAGTGCTTCCAGGGCTTGATGCTAGTTAGCCAGATCCAGGCTTACTAGTTGTACATGGGCATGTACCTTCGAGACCTAGCGAAGGAGCTTGCTGGGTTTTGGGCTGGTCTCTCGGAGGAATCCCTCCAGCAGTTCCGGCCCCTGGCCTCGGCAGTCAGAGAGTGCTCTGTTTATCACTCAAAAAGTCCCATCTCCAGCCAACCCAGGACCTGGAGTTCTTAGGGGCTTAGCTGGACACCATCCAAGCCAAGGCCTTTCTCCCTCAGGACAGGGCCCTACACCTCCAGGCGCTTGCTGCAAGCATACGGCACCATCATTCGGTGTCAACCCTCCTCTTGCTCTGCCTACTGGGGCATATGGCATCCACGGTGCATGTCACCCCAGACACTTGCCTGCAGATGCAGATAGCCCAGTGAGCCTCTGCTCGCAGTAGTCCCAGGCCTTGGGACGCTTGCGGGACAGGGTGCTCATCACCCATCCCCTGGCTTGCTCTCTCGACTGGTGGCAAAACCTCCAGTGTTTGCTGGCTGGGATGCCCTTCTAGTCCCCTACACCCCAAAGAATCCTCACTGTGGATGCCTCCAAGCTGGAGTGGGGAGCACATTGTGACGACCTCTGCACTCAGGGCATCTGGTCACTGACGGAGGGTCTCCAGCAAATCAACCTCCTGGAACTCAGAGCCATAGCCTTAGCCCTCTGGGCTTTTCATCACCACCTGCAGCAGCACCAGGCAGTACTGGTTTGGATCGCCAACCGGGTGGCGATGTTCTACATAAACAAGCAGGGGAGCACGGGTTTGACCCTGCTCTGCCAGGAAGCGGTGAGCCTCTGCTCCTATGCTAGCAGCAACGGGATTCTCCTGAGAGCAGTTTACCTCCCGGGCCAGGACAACACCCTGGCTGACCGGCACAGCCAGGTCCTCCAGCCTCACGAGTGAAGACTGGACCCCAGGGTGACCAGCCAGCTATTCCAGTGCTGGGGGCTCCTGAGGTTGGACCTCTTTGTCAGTCTGGCCAATGCACATCTGCCCCGCTTCTTTTCCCGACAGCCGCACCACTCCTGGGTGGCTGCAGATGCATTTCTGATTTCTTAGGTAGAGAACCTCATTTTATGTCTTTCCACCCACACTACTAATTGCCAAGAGTCTGTCAAGGTCCAGCGCGTCAAGGCCACAGTGATCTTGATCGCCCCATGATGGGCTAGGTAGCCATGGTTTCTTCTGCTCCTCCACCTGGCCACATCACTCCCTGTTTCCTGGGGTACAAACCAGGCCTACTGATGCAGGAGGCAGGCGCTCGCTTGCACCTCAACTTGGGGTCTCTGACACTCATGGCCTGGCTGCTGAAAAGGTAGCCCTGGTCCCTTTCAATCTCTCTATTGAAGTGGAGGAGGTCCTCCTTGCTACCCACAAAACCTCCACTTGTCGGGCATATGAGTTCAAGTGGCGGAGGTTCTCAGTCTGGTGTGCAGAGTGTCAGGTCAACCCATTCTCCTGCTCCATCCAGCTCGTGCTGCAGTATTTACTTCACCTGTCCCAGGGAGGGCTGAAGTCTAACTCCATAAGAGTGCACTTCAGCGCTCTCGCGGCACACCACCATCTCATTGAGGGCAAACCTCTCTCTGCTCAACCCCTCGTGTCTTGCTTCCTGAGGGGACGACTCCTGTTGAAGCCACCTGTCCACCCACTGGTGGCGGAGTGGGACCTTAACGTCGTGCTCTCCAAGTTCACCATACCACACTTTGAGCCTCTCTGCTCCTGCCACCTCAAGTATCTCTCCTGGAAGGTGGTTTTCCTTTTGGTGCTCACCTCTGCCCGCAGGGTCAGCGTACTTCAGGTGTTGGTGGCAGAACCACCATACCCTAGGTTCAACAAGAACAGGATCGTGCTCCACACACACCCCAAGTTCCTACCCAAGGTGATATCTCCATTCCATCTCAATTGGCAAGGTGGTGCTCCCCACCTTCTTCCTGCAGCCTCATACCAGCATGGCAAAGGCAGTTCTCCACACACTGGACTGTAAGCGGGCACTTGCCTTTTATCTCAGGCATACCCAGGAGTACCGCCAAGCTTCTCGGCTCTTTGTTTCCTATGACCCGAGTCTGTCGGGAGCTGCAGTCTCTAAGCGGACCCTGTCCAACTGGATCGCAGACTGCATTGCCTTCGCATATGAGCGGGCTGGTCTCTCTCTGGAGCGCTGTGTCATGGCGGCCTCTGTTGCAAACTTGCGCTCTGTTCCCTTGTTGGAAATCTGCCGAGCTGTCACCTCAGTCCACACTTTCGCAGCTCACTACTGCCTGGAGAGAGAGTCCCATCGGGACAGCACCTTTGGCCAGACAGTACTCAGTCATTTGTTTGGGGTATAGGCAACTCCTGCCGTCCAGCACATTGGAGTGTTCAGACTACCAGAGCATTGACTCCTCGCTGGGCACTTTGGTCGCTCTGGAGTCTGTTATTTCTCGACACATTGCTACTGCTCATGATTCCACCTTTTTCTGGTCACCCGTGAGCTTTTTACAGGTTTTTCGGTAGCCTTTAGCTAGGGAGTCCAATATGTGAGGACTGACTTCCTGCTTGTTCCCGGAGAAAATGTAGTTACTCACTTGTAACAGATGTTCTCTGGGGACAGCAGGACTCAGTCCTCACAAGCCACCCTCCTCCCTGTGGCGTTGTTTTCTCTTTTTGCCGATTTGTGCTATATCATACTGAGGCAAGATGGTACCCTTGGGCAGGAAGGGGACCAGACATACATGGTACATCTCCCAAAGGCTTTTTTTGAAAGCTGGGGAAAGGTTACCATGAGGTCTCCATCGGTGCCGACGTCGCTCATATGTCAGGACTGATTCTTGTTGTCCCCAGAGAACACCTGTTACAGGTGAGCAACTATGCTATATTGCTACAAGGAAAGGCTTAAAAGGTTAGGGCTCTTCAATTTGGAAAAGAGACCACCGAGGGGAGATATGATAGAGATCTATAAATTCTTGAATGGAGTAGGAGATATGATACAGGTCTATAAATTAATGAATGGAGTGGAACGGATGGCGTAGAGAACAGCTGCTGTGGGTATTGGTGCCTGGAGACTGACTTTCCAGTCTTCAGACCTCAAACAATTGGTACAGAACAAGCTGGAGGATGTGCTATGCCAGGGAGAGAATCTCTTCTGTGAACAGATTGAAGAGAAAGCTGGCTTCATTCGAGTTGGCCTCCTATCTCAGGAGGTACCACGGTGGAGGCCAGAAGAAGACCTACTACCCTCACAGGCATAGGTACTTTCCTGGGTCCCAAAACTCACAGCAGAAACAGTAGGCTACTCGATTTCAGCAGCAGTGCTGAGAGAAGCCTCAGAAGGCCCAACCTGCCCCACAGCCACAGCCCAGGGTGGGATTCTTGCTAAGGAAGCAAAAGTGCATATTAAAAACTTTTTCACGTATATTTGTAGCAAAACACATGTGAGGGAGTCAGTTGAACCATTAGATGATGGAGGGGTACAAGTTGCACTGAGAGAGGACAAGGCCATAGTGGAGAGACTGAATGAATTTTTTTGCTTCAGTCTTTATGAAGATGATGTAGGAAACGTACCTATGCCAGAAGTTATATTTAAAGGTAATGTATCAGAGGAAATGAATCAAATCTTGATAAATCGGGAAGATGTAATACAGCTAATTGATAAACTAAAGAGCAGCAAATCACCTAGACCAGATGGCATACATCCCAGGTGCTGAAAGAGCTGAAATATGAGATTGTAGAACTACTATTAGTAATCTGTAAACTATCCTTAAAATAATCTGTAATACCTGAGGATTGGAGAGTGGCCAATGAAACACAATTTTTTAAAAAGGTTAATTGTTAATAAAAAGAATTGCACATAAAAAGGGTTCCAGGGTTGATCGGAAAATTACAGACCAGTGAGCCTGTTGTCAGAAATAGGCAAAATGAAAGAAACCATTATAAAAATCAAAATTGCTGAACATGTAGATAATCATGGTTTAATGGAATGAATTTAGCCAATGAGTCTTGTCCGCTAATCTCTTATATTTTTTTTTGAAGGTGTGAATAAACAGGCAGAAAAAGGTGAGCCAGTTGATATACTATATCTTGATTTTCAGAAAGTCTTTGACAAAGTCTCTCATGAGAGACTCTTGGGGAAATTAAAAAGCTACGGAATAAGAAGCAATGTACTATTATGGACTAAAAAGTGGTTGAAAGATAGAAAACAGAGAAGGGCTAAATGGCCAATTTTCTCAATGGAGAAAGATGAATAGTGAAGTCCCGAGGGATA
This sequence comes from Ichthyophis bannanicus, assembly GCA_033557465.1. Lineage (NCBI taxonomy): Eukaryota > Metazoa > Chordata > Amphibia > Gymnophiona > Ichthyophiidae > Ichthyophis > Ichthyophis bannanicus. The sequence continues at coordinate 1,022,548,833 of CM066033.1, read as the reverse complement.
TGTGATGGGCCTACTGCTTTTTAACTTCTTTATAAATGACCTGGAAATGGGAATAACGAGTGAGGTGATTAAATTTGCAGATGATGAAAAATTATTCAAAGTTGTTAAAACACAAGAGGATTGTAAAAAAAAAAAAAAAATTGCAAGAGGATCTTGATAAATTGGGAGACTGCGCGTCCAAATGGCAGATGACATTTAATGTGGACAAATGCAAAGATATGCACTTAAGGAAAAAGAACCGAAACTACAATTACATGATGCAAGGTTCAACATTAGGAACCACCACCCAGGAAAGGATTTAGACTTCATTGTGAATAATATGTTGAAACCCTCTGCCTAGTGTGCAGCAGCAGCCAAGAAAGCAAATAGAATGCTAGGCAAGATAAGAAAGGAATGGAGAATAAAGTGAAGGATATTATAATGCCTTTGTATCACTCCATGGTGCAACCACATCTTGAATATTGTGCGCAATTCTGGTTGCCATATCTTCAAACGAATATTGCAGAATCGGAAAAGGTACAGAGAAGAGCAACAAAAATGGTAAAGGGGATGGAAAGATATCCCTACGAGGAAAGGCTTAAAAGGATAGGGCTCTTCAACTTGGAAGGTATTTGCTGGTGGTTCCTGCTTCGGTGAACACCCTCATTGCAAACTTCAGTTAGCCTTGTATGCTCTTTTCCTGTGCCTGATCCCTTTTACCATTTTTACATAGAAACATGATGACAGAAAAAGACATGGCCTATCTAGTCTGTCCTTCCATATCAACAACTACAACAGTTCACTTTTTACCTTTAGAGATCCTCTGTGTTGGTCCCATGCTTTTTTGAATTCAGTTACTGTCCTCATCTCTACCACCTCCACTGGGAGACTATTCCATGGATCCACTACACTTTCTGTAAAGAAATATTTCCGCATATCACTCCTGAATCTATCTCCCTTCACCCTCATCCCATGTCCCCTCGTAGCAGAACTTGCTTTCAATTGAAAGAGGCTCTCTCCCTGAACATTTATGCCACGGAGGTATTTAAACATCTCAATCATATCACCTCTATCCCGCCTTTCCTCTAAGGTGTACATATTAAGATCCTTAAGTCTGTCCTCATATGCTTTATAATGAAACCCACTAATCATTTTAGTAGCAACCCTCTGCACCGACTCCATCCTGTTCACATCTTTTTGAAGGTGCGGTCTCCAGAATTGCACACTATACTCCAAATGAGGTTGCACCTCCTTTTTTTCTGCTAGCCATTCCTCTCCGTATGCATCCAAGCATCCTTCTAGCTTTTGCCATCGCCTTTTCTACCTGTTTAGCTACTTTAAGATCATCAGACACAACCACGCCTAGGTCCCGCTCTTCTTTAGTGGACAAAAGTACTTCACCTCCTATACTGTATTGCTCCCTTAGATTGCTGCAGCCCAAATGCATGACCTTACATTTTTTAACATTAAATCCCAGCTGCCAAATTCTAGACCATTCTTCAAGCTTAGCTAGATCCCTCCTCATGTTATCTACACCTTCCTGGGTGTCTACTCTATTGCAGATTTTGGTATCATCTGCAAAGAGGCAAACCTTACCCGACAGCCCTTCCGCTATATCACTAACAAAAATGTTAAAAAGAATCGGACCAAGGACAGATCCCTGGGGCACACCACTGGTAACATCCTTCTCCTCAGAGTGAGCTCCATTTACTTGTACTCTTTGTTGCCTCCCACCCAACCAATTTCTAACCCAAGCAGTAACTTTAGGGTCCATCCCTAGGGTGCTCAGTTTGTTTATAAGTCGCCTGTGAGGAACAGTGTCAAAGGCTTTACTGAAATCTAAATACACCACATCTAGAGCTCTCCCTCGGTCCAACTCCCTGGTCACCCAGTCAAAGAAATCAATCAGATTTTGTTGCTCTTCTCTGTACCTTTTCTGATTCTGCAATATCCTTTGAAAAAGAGACGACTGAGGGGAGATATGATAGAGGTCTATAAAATAATGAATGGAGTAGAATCGGTAAATGTAGATCGGTTGTTTACTTCTTGGAAAAGTAGAAAGACTAGGGGACATGCAATAAAACTACGGTGTAGCACATGTAAGACTAATTTAATTTAATTTAATTTAATTTAATTAGCAGGTTTTTATATACCGCAACTTTCATAGATCAGCTGCGGTTTACAATGAACAACAATGAACAAGCAAGGCTGTTTTACAAGGAACGGCAGTAAACATCATGCTGTTTTTACATATAACAGTGTTAACAGTAATAACAATTTCGGTAATAACAATAATGGGTTCAATCTATCAGAACAGGTTGATAGTTGAGAACTATATACATCGAACATGTTTAGAACTAAATACAGTTTTAAATAGAATCTCTGGTTATTTTACAAGGTATTAGTACACATTCCAGGTCGAGGGTCAATTATCATTGCTGGTGCGGCTATCCCTTTTCATGTTGTGTTGGTGAGTTTGATACGGGAGCATAATGTGTTGAGAAAAGGTATGTTTTGAGTTTTTTCCTAAACTCTATGATTTGGGGTAATGATCTTAGTTCAGCTGGGGTGTTGTTCCACAGTATGGGGGCGGCATGGGAGAAAGCTTTCTTGTTCGTTGATTTTTTGGCTTTTATAAATTCCTTTGGTGTTATTAACTTATTTAATTGGTCTCGTCTTTGAAGGTTGTGACTGAGTTCCTTGGTGATTAGGTTATTTACAGTACAGGGTGCCGTATTATTTAGGGCTTTGTATGTGGTTAACAGGGTTTTGTACTGTATGCGGCATTGGATTGGGAGCCAGTGTAGGGATTCTAAGATAGGCGTAATATGTTGGAAGGGAACTGTTTTTATGATGGTCTTGGCTGCTGCATTTTGTGCTAGTTGTAGTTTTTTTAAGTTTTGTTTTGTTACGCCTAATAAAGTTAGGTTTGCAAAGTCAAAGTGGGGGGTTATGATAGCTTGTATTATGCGTTGAAAATCCTGGAGGTGCAATAGGGGGCGGAGTTGCTTTAATATTTTAAGTTTGAAATAAACTTTCTTTGTTATATTTCTTATCTGTGAGTCCATACTAAGGTGTTTGTCCAGTATTACTCCTAGGTACCGTATTTCAGTTTTTATTTTGATATCATTGTTTTGCAGTGAGATATGTGGTGGAGGGGTGAATGAAGTGTTTTTGGTTACTATTAGGGCTTCCGTTTTTGCGTGGTTAATATATAAGTTATTTTTGTTTAGCCAATTGTTTATTTCGCTGAGGCAAGTATTGATAAGTAATGTAGGGATGTTTGGTATAGTGAAAGGTACATACAACATTATATCGTCTGCGTAAATGTGATATAATACATTGTGTTTTTTGAATATTTGGCAAATGTGTTTTATGTATATATTAAATAGAAGCGCTGACAGGGCAGAGCCTTGGGGGAGTCCTAGTTCCTGATTGTATGTTTTTGATGTAAGGTCACCGATGCGGACCGTTTGGGTTCTGTTGCTTAAGTATGAGGAAAACCATTTTAGAACAGTGGATTTTATTCCTATTTGTTGCAATTTACTTATCATCGTTGTATGGTGAACACTGTCAAAAGCAGCAGATATGTCAATGAAAATGAGTAGGAATGCCTGTTTTGAGCTATCAATGCCTCTTACGAGCGTATCAATTAGGACTGTTAGCAGTGTCTCCACCCCATGTCGAGGGCGGAACCCATACTGCTGATTGTCAAGGACTTGCAAAGACTAGTCAGAGAAAATATTTTTTTGTATAATCAAACTCTAGAATTTGTTACCAGAGGATTAGATAAAAACTGTTAGTTTACCTGGATTTAAAAGAGGTTTGGATGAGTTCCTGGAGGAAAAGTCCATAAACATTATTAAAGAGGACTGGGGAAATCCATTGCTTACCCATTGGACAAGCAGCATGGAATCTGTTTACCTTTTGGGAACCTGACAGGTACTTGTGACCTGGATTGGCCACTGTTGGAAACAGGATACTGGGTTTGATGGACCCTTGGTCTGACCCAGTATGTCATCACTTATGTTCACTGTTGGTAACAGGATACTTGATGGACCATTGGTTTGACCTAGTATGGCAAATCTTATGCTCTTTTGAAAAGAGGGTCATAGTGATTGATCCAAGAATTCAGTGGCCTCCCCCAACTTAGCTGGTTCCAGCCTTGGACCCCAACTTCACAGATGTTGAACTAGGAGGGTTGACTCCCTGAATTATGTATCCCCGATCTCTCCACAGAAACCTCTAGCCGGTGTGAGACTCCAGACTGGTAAGGGCTACAATAAGTATGTAAGAAAGCTGTAGGGACACTATATTTGGCCATCGTATTCATAGGAGTTGATTGCTGCAGTTGATTCTCTGCAGAAAAGAAAAGGCAGCAAAGAAAAAGAGGAAAACAAGCTGTAAATCATATTATTGAAATTGCTCCCAGCAGGCCAAAGCAAGGTAAAACAACATCTGATAATATTAACCAGACTTTAAACATTGTTGAACCTATTATTTTATGTACATATGTATGTATTCATTCATGCATACATTCATTCAGGCTTTTAATCAACGTGCATATTAGCTGAAAAACACATATAACAAAGGGAAAGTCTTCAACCATAATGAGGTTGAATATATGTGCATGGCAGAGCAAGCAACACAGAATGGATGTGCATTAATAGAAAGCATGGAAACCTGCGAGGGCTGTAAGTCTTCGTCAAAAATTGCAATGTAGGAGACCTTTAAAGAAAGGAAAATCAGTGGCACTAAATAAACAAAGGGAAAAACATTTCTAGAGGCAGAGAGTACAGAGGAAGCACAAGGAAGGGGTGGGGTGGGGGGAGGACTTGATCTATTTTGGTTAGAGTATCAAGGTCAGCAACTAAAATCAGGAGACAGGATCTGCAAAATCTTTAGTTAGCAGTCTTTGCTACTTGATAACAAGTGGAAAGCAGCATTGTTTTTTACCCATTCTGTCTAAAAGATTGAGAAGTATGAACAGTTTTTCTGCTTTTACAGAAGGACACAAATGCCATCAGACATCATAAGTCCGTGAAGCATTCTTGAAGGACTACTGACCAACTGGGTTCCATTCATGAGACACCTCGAAACTACCATAGATCGTGTCAATGGTCAGAAATCATCTTGCTAAACGTTTTGACAGTTTCTGCCTCCTGGGATCAATGAGATGGGCTCCAGCGGTCAAGAAATATGACGCAGATTAACACTTGACACAACTGCATCGAAGCATTTAGAGAATTTTCAAAAGCACTGATGTTTCGGGGGGGCGGAGCCTGATGTCCAGCGGGTAGGACGCTTTGCGTTGAAGCTCCCGAGAGGCCTACTTAGAATCCTGACTTAATACCTACACAAATTTACTATTTCGCTCCGAACTGACCGGGGCACCTCGGGGGGAATGGCGGCCCATAAACCAGCGCGCTTGGACTTCGGGTCTCCTTCTTCTTCTCACGGAAAACGCTCCAAAACAGAGGTGTCCTCCCCACAGAAGATGGTTCCATTTCGTGAAAACCCCGAGATGCACCTGGAGATTTTGGAAGAAATACGCGGCGTGAAGGAATTGGTGCAGTCCAATGGAGAAGCGCTTCGAGCCATGCGAGAAGACTTTGGAGTGCTCCAAGACCGACTTGAAAGTCTTTCATTACGGCAGGACAATATGGCGGGGGTCCTCGACTCGCACGAGGTGCGCTTGGGCAAACTGGACGAGGCTGAGCGTCAGATACAGAATCTTCAAAAGGAGTTAGAGGATAGCAATAATCGAGCCCGTCGCAACAATGTGAGGCTTCTCGGAGTGCCGGAGGGGGTGGAAGCAGGAGATATAAGAGAATTCTTGCTCAAAACTCTTCCCTCCTTGCTGAAGATCACCTTTCATAAAGAACTGGAAATCGATCGTGCACACCGTGTTCCTGCTCACATGGCGCTCAACCGCACGACCCCCCGGCCTATTATCTTTAGCTTGCTACGATATCAACAAGTGGAACAAATTTTACATGCTGCCCGAGCGAATCATCATTTGGAATTTGAAGGTCGTAAGGTCTCCTTCTTTCCTGATTTGGCAAAGCCTACCGTTGACCGTCGGAAGAAACTTCTTGCTTTTCGCCCTCGACTTCAACAGCTACAGGCTCGCTTTGGCCTGTTGTATCCAGCGAAGCTCCGAGTGACTCTCCATAACCAAACCAGGACGTTCGAAGATCCTGATCTACTATCAACATTTTTAGACTCCAAAGAAGCAGAGCAGATGCGCTAATCCCAAAGTTTGGACTCTTATTTGCCGGCTCTATCCGCCATTTTGAAGGGCCCGATGCGGCGGTTATAGCCAAGCACAGAAATAGCCTGGACTTTCTTTCTTTTTCTATATGACTTTTGTTTTTGGTCTCCTATTCCTTCATGATGTGTGCCTCGGTCGGATTCGGAGCACGCACAGTCCTACAGGTTATGTGTTTTATCAATTTAGGCCTTCTCTGGGGCTTCTCCCCGCAGACACATGGTCGCCAGTAATTTTGGGGTTTTGCTTCTCCTCTACCGTACTGCGGTTTTCTTTGTTAATGTGGGGCGCTTCATTGTATTATATTAGTTTATTTTTCCTATGTCATGTGTACAGCCAGATACAGTCAGTTTGAGGGACACAGTGAAATTATGTGTGCTATCCTGCTCAGAATTTTTAACTTTTCTGTATGGCCTTATGTAAAATCTTATCATTCACCGTCAAAGGCATTAATGGTCCACTCAACGGAAAGAAAATCCTTAGCTATCTTAGCCATGAGCATGTTGATTTAGTGTTTCTTCAGGAAACGCATTTAAACTCTGCTAAACACTGAAACTCAATGCTAAGCCTCACATGGTAGCTGCCTATTCTCCCACCGGTTTCAAATGGTATGGGATAGCCACTTTGGTTAAGAAGTCTTAGCACGCTACTGTATCTGATATCAGCGCTGACAAGAAGGGTAGATGGGCCCGTGTCCACCTTGAGGTTGGAGATAGTTAATTCACGTGTATTTGCATTATGCCCCGAATGTGGACAACCCTGCTTACTATGCAAGTATTGCGCAGTTGGCCTCGGCCTCTGCCAATGCTCCATTAATACTTGGTGGCGATTTACTCAAGTGTTCCCTCAATCTTTTCTTCTCAAACAAGGTGCTCGTTGGTTGGAAGAGCCAGTACCGAGCAGACCTGTGTGGCTAGATACAGAAGCGGGCCTTCGCGAACCGCTTCCTCTTACCTTTCTCCCTGTTATGACTCTCCCATCAGACTCCCACTATCCACCAATGCTTTTAGACACTTTAGGTGCCTTTACTACTTTTATGCAATCTTTAGACTCCCGACTCTGGTCAGTGCAACTTCAGCATCGCCTTTGATCCACTAGAGTACTCCCGCCATCGGCATTCTCTATATAAGGTTGATCGGAGACTCTCTGACCTCTCGGTAATTCACCGGGTGTAGTATCCAATTTTACTAAACCTTCTGTAATGCTATACCTAGAGATACCCCTATAGCGCAGAAAGTATGGGAGAGAGAATTGCATGTGACTTCGATTTCGGAGCAATAGAGCCTTATCAGGAGCAGAGGGATACGGGTTTCCCGATCCGCCTCACTCATTCAGACCCTCTCCTTTCTAGCCCACCGGTGTTTTTTTTTTACACTTTTCACAGATTAGACAAATGGAACACTACTCAGGGCAATGGTTGCTGGACACGTCCCGCGGCCATTGGTTCATTGCCTCATGTTATGCATGAATATCCCGCACTACAGTATTACTGGCGTCGGGTCTGGGGTCGTATTTAGTCTATCTCGCACTCTCAGGAGCCCCTTTCTTGGAGGATAGTGGGACTTCGCCTAGTTGCGGGGATCCCCTCTCTCCCAAAAATGGCTTATCTCCTTTCGAACTTCATGTCTAGCATTGCTATTTCCCTAAGTAAGTATTTCCCTAATTAAGTAATACTGGCAGCTTAGCTCCCATTTGAGCCCCAATGACTGGGGGAATCATGTCTGTCTTTACAGTAAATATGAACAAATACCTCGTCTGTTCGCTTTCTCCGTTCAGACTCCTTCTCATTGGTCTCAATGGAAGCTGCTCAATGACTATGTACATTTTGCTAAATGCTCTCATTTGACTGTCTGACTTTGTATATATCTTTGTCTCATGATCATGCTGTATTGTAGATACTCTTTTGATCGTTTGATGTATAATCACTGTTAATTGGAAGCGCTCACATGCTGATACAATCGGATAGAGAAGAAGCATCGGGGTGGGGGGTAATGGGTTTACTTTTCCTTATTGTATGCTTGTTTTGTCTTTTTTGGTGTGTTGTTTCTTTTGTTTGTTGCAAAATGAAAATAAAAGTTTGAAAAAAAAAAAAAGCACTGATGTTTCTTTACAGACAAAGATTCGAATTGTGCAGAGCATGTTTCTTTTTCTGTGTCACTGTCTGGATGTGAAAGCTCGAACGTAAAGAAGCAGGATAGAAGGAACACTGATGAATTTGAATTGTAGTTTTGGTGGTATCTCCTATGAACACCATGGACAGCCAGAAGCTAAATGGATTCTAAACTAAATTAAGCCCAGTCTTTCACTTGAAGTCAGATGACCAGATTGACGTTATTGTATTTTGGATACATTATGCGATAACCAGACTCACTAGAGATATCAAGCTTGGAAAGGTTGAAGGCAGAAGACAGATGGCTTATATCAAGATGGATCGAAAATATCACAGCAACTATGAATGCATGTTTGAGAAGCCTTCGGAAGCAAACATGAGAGAACATTTTGGAGATGGTCTCTCCATATGGTTGCCGGGGGTCGACTTGTGACTCTATGGCAATTAATCATCACCAACCAATCTGTGCACACTTGCAAATTCTTTTTTCCCCCCTTTCTCTTTCATCCTGCAGGTTCCTCCAACTCTTTTGAGCCACCGCCTCAGTCACATTTCCTGTTTAGCTCTGGTATCACAAGTATGTTTTGCCCCCTATTTTTATATAACCAGAGTTCATAATTGCTACATTTTATATTTTTATAGAGAAAAACGTATTGTCGATGTAGACTTCATAGTGGTTTACCTCTCTTGTTACATATCCATAACCTAATTCTAATGTTTTGTGGGATTCGAGGGTTAGCTTCTGAGTATTTGCAATGGTTAAGTCCATATATTCTTGATTGTGCTTTATGCTTTGAGGGGAGCAGACAGGGCTGGCATGACTCAATAGGGCTAGATGCCCCTGGAGTGCCAGCATACTTGGGGCATCCATTGCCATTGCTGCCACCCCTCTCTTAAATGGCAGTGCAGTGCTTACCTGAACTGTCTGGCATTCTTTGCCGTTCCTTCTCTCTATGACCTGCCGCTTCCGTCCCTTCCGCAAGAAGTCTGTGTTGGAGAAGGCAAAAGCAGCAGGTCTTAGAGAAGAAACAGCAACGCAGCACTGGAGAATTCAGGCAAGCACTGTGTTGCTGTTTAAATGATATTGCTACTGCTACAGAACCCAGAGAGAGGTAGCAATGGGTGTGGGGGCTGAAGCAGGGGGACGGCAGGATTAAGGGCTTGTCTAGGGCTCATAAGAACATAAGATATGCCATACTGGGTCAGACCAAGGTCCATCAAGCCCAATATCTTGTTTCCAACAGTAGCCAATCTAGGTCATACATACCTAGCAGTTTCCCCAAAAGACACAGGTTCCGCAATGCATATGCTCCTCATATCCTTGCACTGGCCCTGGGTGCCTATAAGTAAGGAGGCGTGATTTGTCTGTAATTCGTGCATGGTCTTTTTCAGAAGCAGGCCCTCCTCTTATGGAATAGTTTGCCTCTGGGCTTGTAGGACAAGGAGGAGTTGTTGGCTTTTCATAAGACGTTATAGACTTTTCTCTATGTGAAAGCTTTAGAGGATTAATTGGATTGGATAGGGGTGGGAGTGATGTAGCAATCTGAAATTTGTATTTTGTTTTAACTGTTTTGTTTGATGATTGAGTGTGGATAGTTTATTGCTATCCACCAAGTGAAGGATGTGTTTTCTTGATTGGTGGTCTATAAATTTTCATGAAATACAGTGCTTGTTGTGCTATTGTGCTGCTCATCCGGCAGAGCATATTCATGTAGTGGGTCCCTAGATGGGACTGTCTGTAGCGGCAGTTTCAAGGGCTACAGTAATTAAGGTGGAAACTTCTCCTTGCCTTCTTTTGCTGAGTTATGATGGCTGGAGGAATGATTTCTCTTCAAAGAATAATTTCCATATATGTATGCTTTGTTGGCCGCCTCCCTTCACTCTCACCATGTTGTGACTTATCCCAAGAGAGTCCAATGTCCGCTCTAATTGGATGTGTTTATATATATATATCAACACACACACACACACAGGGTGGCCCAAAAAAAGTGAGAACATCTCGTAGCATATAAGTTATTTAAAAATTCCAAAAGACAGATGTAAACGATTAACAAATTTTAAATGGCAACCGGAAATTGTCGAAATAAAGACGTTATATAGCTAAAAAAGGTAAATAAGTAAACTATTTAAGCTTTTAATTTACGAGATGTTCTCACTTTTTTTGGGCCACCCTGTATATATATATTAATATATATATTAAAAATGTACTGGCTGATCATTGTTAAACAGCTCATCTGTTAATACTCATAGACATGGGTAACCCAGTATCAGTTTTGTGTTTCTGTAGTTTATTTTTCTCTTCTGACTTGTCATCTTTGTTCTCTCCTCTTCAGGATTCCATCTCCTCTTCTCTTCCTTTAGGTTTATGGAATCCTCTATACTTCTGCAGGAAGCTCTTCCCAAACCCTGCAAAGCCCCTTCCAGACACCCTATCTGGGTTCCTTGAACGCACAGGGACTCTGTTTTTTTCGACTCAGAAACCCTCTGTTTAATATTTGTGGGCCAATATCCATAGGAAATTAGCCAGATAATGGCAGCTGGTATCTGGATAACTCCTTTCTTTTCAGCAGCACTATATGGATAGTGTTATTGAAAATCCTTCCAAACCACTTCAGCACCATCTGGAAAGTGCCGGGACGGTGCATGGATGGACAGCCAAATTGCTTGAGAGCAGCAATATTCAGCCCGGATTGAAGCACTGACTATCAGTATGTTATTTGAGCGCCACGGCTGTCATTTAAAAAACAAAACAAAAAACTGACTCTGGTATTTAAATATTGGCCCATGAAAATATAATTTCTGAGATTCAGATTTTATTGGAAAAGAGTTTACATAATATACCACAAAGAGGTAAAAAGCATTTGTCAGAAAACTGCCTGCCTTGCCCGCAGATAAAAGTATGTGTGTAGTTGCATGACTCTGGTGCTTTTCACATGCATTTGGAGGTGGTGTTCTCAGGGTAGGGACAGGGTGGAGATTTGCAGTGGTACATGTACTTCTGTATTTTTAAAAGTTTGCTCATTGATGACAAAAGTACCAGTGCGAAAAGGAGTTGCCAGGATGGGTGGGAGCTTATGCCATAGGCAAGTTGAAAGCAAAAGTACATGTGTACTTTCAATTTGAAAACTACTTTGAAGTCTGTGAATAAAATGTACCCCTGGGGTTGGCAGCTATGTGGGCAGTGTGAAAATGGCCCCAGATGTCTTGTTTTCTCATCATGAAAATGCATCTGTTAACCAAAAATACAACAGATTTTCATAATACTTTTCTGGTTGAGGTGAAATATTTAAAAGGCATACTTTCCCTTCCTTCTAAAGAAACTAACTGAAGGAGAATTCCAGTCTCTCAGATTTAATATTGCTTAGAGTAAATGGAAAGACATAAAAGCTGCTTATGTTTGGTAAAAATGTTATTCAGACTTCAATAATATCAGTGGTTTTTTTGTTGTACAGTGTAATGTCTATAAGGATATATCCTAATATATATAGCTTGATTCCTAGGTCAAGATACTTGGAGCATATAATGTGCTTAGTGATCTAAGGAATATGTTTACTAAAACATGGTAGTTTACTGCGTTCAGCCCCAAAGCTTAGCAAAGGGGGGTGGCCCTGGACCCAACATTAATGCATGGGAGTGTGTACAGCATGTCCTCTTGCAGTTAGCTCATGTCCAGTGCCTCCCCTGCCCTAAACCGTTTGCCACAATTACCACAGGCACAGTTAACAACATCCCTTGAGGTGGCAGTAAGCGAACCTGTGCTAAATGCAATATTAGCAGTGAGCACATTCTAATGCTAACCACAATGCACAGTCACCATGCACACACCACCCCTAATCTGCCTAGGCTCTGCCCCAATCCGGTTAGCATGGGATTTTTAGCACTGCTGCTATTTTAGCTCACAGTGACTGTTACCATGGCAGACTTAGCATGCGATAGACCCCACGCTAACCATTAGCGCAAATTGGTAAATATGCCCTAAGAGAAAGAAAATATACCATCCTCAGAAGACAACTTAATGGTAGATCTCTTGAGGAAGCTACTAGATGTATTTCCCATTTTCATGTATTTGAATAAAATGATAGAATATAGAAAATGGACCATCCTAGCCACTTCTATAATATTTTGCATCCACAAAGGCACAGGCATTTAAAGTGTGCAGTGGTAGTGAAGAGGTCTGTGGCCCACCAATTTTGTTCATCTAAAGCAGAGGTTTTCAACCCAGTCCTCTGGACACACCTAGCCAGTCAGGTTTGAGGATAACCACAGAGAATATGCATTAAAGAGATTTGCATCACTACCTCTATTGTATGCAAATCTCTCTCATGCATATTCTTTGTGGTTATCCTGAAAAGCTGACTGACTTAGCTGTGTCCTGAGAACTGGGTTGAGAACCTCTGATTAAAAAAAACTAGAGGGAAAAAATCTTGAGGTCTGATAGTTTGTGAATTTATTCCTCTGCCCTGCCTTTTGACAATCAACAGATTGAAATATGTGCATAAAACAAAATATTTTTTATGTATAGGATAGTTCTGGTTAAAGAAGGCACACTCTCCAAAGTATGCCCCACCCCCAAAAGAGATATTTAATTGCTTCTAGTTTGAAATCAGAATCAATGCTCCTGCAGGGATAATCTTCATCTTCCACTGTGGATCTGAAATTATCTATAACAGCTGCCCTTGACACTACTAATCTCCAAAAATATCAATGTAGCTGTTATATGACTTGTCATTATTTCTCCAGCTGGTTGCGTTTATTTTTTTCCACTTTTTCCTTTCAATTACCTATTTAATTTAATTAAAAGAAGAAGCAGAACATGCCTTTACTATTTCAGTGCATAATCTCCAGAAACAAGCAGGAATGTAGTCTTCACATATGGGTATCGTTGGTACCGACAGAGCCTGCGTGGGAACGCTCCCCAGCATCCAATAGGAAAGCTTTTGGGAGCATCCCACAGTGCCTGCGTGCTGCCTTCCCGCCTTTCCAACTGTCCCTCTCCAGTTCTTCGTTTTCTGCAGAGCCTACAGGTCACATACCCTGTCACCGCAGAAAAATGTTGTCTTTAATTTTTGTTTTTGTGGTCGCGTCTGCCTTCCTTCGACGCCATACCGGTACCGCCGGTTTTTTCTTCTTTCTTTAAAAAAAAAAATTATAGTTTCTGAGGTGTTTTATTTTAGAAACTTTTTTCCTTGGTGCTAGGCGCCATTTTGGGCACTAGGCCCAATGTTTTCCTTAAAAATTGGAAAAACCTACTTCAGGTTTTAAGAAATGTTCTAAATGTGGCTGTACTATTTCCATCACCGACACCCATGATTGGTGTCTCAGATGTTTAGATCCTGACCACTCTATTTCAGAGTGCCACTCCTGTGGAATGATGTCAAAAAGGGGCCGGCAGAACCGAGCTGCTAAACTTAGCACCCTTTTTCCCTCAGACGTGGCATCTGTTGCATCGACGTCCTCCAGGGCGTCATCTTCCTCCCATGGATCTCAGGTAACTAAACATAAATGTAGCCAGTCCTCAAAGGGTAGATCTCCTTCTAAGTATCGAGATGCCCCTGGCGTTGCCCTTGAGGAATTTTCACCGGCAAAACTGTCCCGGCGGGAGGCTTCGGCTTCCAAAGCACTAACGGGGCTCCAGGATGTTCTCGAGTCCTCAACCTCAGCAGAAATACTGGCGCCATGCTCTGGGGTTCCGGCCACTTCTACCAGTACCGACACCCAAGCATCGGCCGCGTCGATAGACCAGAGATTCCTTGCTATCGAACCCAGTCTAGCAGCTCTTCTCACGGCTTCGGTACCGTTGAAACCGTTTCAGACACCTCAACCGATACCGGTACCGACTACATTAGCATCGGCGAGTATGCCACCCATACCGAGTCATGCCTATGTCTCCGGCATCAACAGATCGGTACCGGAACAACTGGATACCGACTTCGATCGATACCGGTACCATGCTTTGCACGATCACCAGGATCGGAGGTATTTTGAATCTTCTGATGAGTCTGAAGACTCCGAAGACTCTGCCGATATAAGAGTACTTCTCCCCGAAGACTCCTCTTCTTCTCAGCACAGAATGTCTCCACCAGAGGATATGTCCTTTCAGAACTTTATCCGTGATATGGCCCGAGGCCTTTCCATCACAGCAGCTCCTGAAAAAGAGCCTAGGGCAAAGGAATTGGAAATTCTCCAATATCCTAAGGCTCCCAAAGAGACAGCTACTCTGCCTATTCATGAGATTTTACATGATCTTATGCTAAGGATGTGGGAAACACCTTTAACCACATCTCCTCATTCTCAAAGACTCGATACCATCTATCAAGTTCCACCTTGTACTGGCTTTCAAAAAACTCAATTACCACACCATTCAATGGTTGTGGAATCAGCCATGAGAAGGATGAAAAGTGCAAAAAGACATTCTTCCAATCCTCCAGGTCATGAATGTAGGACTCTCGATGCCTTTGGGAGTCGATGCTTCCAAGCTTCCATGCTCTCAGCTTGGATCAGTTCCTATATCTTGTATATGGGAATGTTCCTTATGAGCCCCCTCCTTCCTGATGACAAAAGGCAAGACTATCTTACTCTAGCCAGACATGCTCAGGATGTTTCCAACTTTGTAAATCGTGCAGCCTTTGACTGTTCTGAGTGCATAAGCAGAACCTCTGCTATTGCCATTGGTGCACGTCGGATTGCCTGGCTTCAGGCATCTGACTTGGAAATTTGGGTACAGGATAAATTAGGAAACATTCCTTGCACAGGAGAAAATCTCTTTGGCAAGAATTGGCAGGAGAAGGCTAATGAGATAGATGCTGACAGTATCACCTTGGATAGATTTCCAACTCTACAGCCGATCCTGCAAGGAAAAAATCCTCTAAGAAACCATTTTTCAATAAGAAAAAGAAGTTTTATCCTTCCTATACCCAACAGGGACACCGTCCAGGTCAGACTGCCCAAAAGGGACAACAGCAACAAACTAGACAACAAAAGAAGCCAAAAGCTGCAAAACCTCAGCCACCTCAGCAGGCTCAGCCTCCTTAGGGGCTTTGACTCCTCTCTAGAGAACTTTGCCTTCCTGCCTCTTAACGGTCCAGAACCCTTGACCATCCCAGGCAGGTTATGTCATTTTGCCCACAAATGGTACCAAATAACAGCAGAAAATTGGACTCTGTCCATTGTACGAGAGGGGTACAAGCTTCATTTTCACAGCATGCCCCCTCCTACAATTGTAAGACAGTTCAATTCTCACACCTCTCTCGACAGTCTCTTAGGTCAAGAAGTCACAATGCTCCTTGCTCAAGGAGCAATAGAGGAAGTACCCATTCCCAGGGGCAGCTTAAGGCAATCTGCTGCCTGATGCGAAGTATAAAAAGGCGCCCCCCCCCCACCTTAGAGGGGGCGGGGCTTTTTCAGAAATCCAATCAGAAACTGAACCAAACCAAAAAGCCGATTAGATTATATGGAGGAAATGCAAGATGTTTGCACACAGGGCCATATCGAGCTGTAATCGCAGCCTGTGCAACTTGCAGCTCGGACGCACGTCCCCCTCTCCCCCCATACCTCCGTCCAGCGCTGTCTGCTCTTTCTGTGCTGCTGCCGCCCTCTGTTTTTTTTCATGAAGGCGCCACTGGACGGAGGTATGGGGAGGAGGAGGGGGGCATGCACCCAATCTGAAAGGCGCTGGCACTTTAAGAAGATCTGTCCCTCCCTACTCTGACATCGCGTTGGAGAAGGGAGGGACCGGACCTGCTTAAAGTGCTGCAAAAAGGCTTGGGGAGCGCATTTCATCTGCCTGCTATTGTCCTTCCAGCAGCGGCAGGGCAACAGCAGACAGCCAAAATGCGCCCCCCCCCACCAAACCTTTACGCCCTGTGCGGCTGCACCGCCTGCACAGGGCTAGTTACGGACCCGTTTGCACACCAAGGAACTCCTCCTCATCATCTCCCCTACCTGCCACGTCAACGGCTCAAAATCTGGCGCTTCGGAGGCGTGGCCCTTAGGCGTTGGTCCGGGGCGTCTGTTGCTGAGGGTAGCATTGATGTTATGATTTGGACTGGGGTGACGTGCTGCTGTTTTGTGGTAACTCGCTGTTCCATGTTCCTCTTCTTCTCTTATCTGTTTAACTGTCTCTGTCCTCTTTTCTGTCCTATCATCTAAATGGCGTTCTTTTCCTTTTTTCCTCAAATGATATGGTATTGTAAACCGCTCTAATGCCTCTGGCCTGAGCGGTATATCAAATTCAAAATAAACATAAACATAAAAGACAGCAAGAACCAACAGCACAGTTTATAAAACTAAATTATAACTCATTTTTATTTTGTTATAAACTGCGTTATGGTTCTTGCTTTTTCTTTTTCAACATATATTTTGCATCCACAGTGGGTGCAGAGCAGAAGAACCAGGACATTCACCCACAGAACTCAATATTTAAAGAAAAGAAATCTGATTCTGATCATCTCACTAACAACAACAACCACTATTCTCCAGTACCAGGCATATTGTGAACTAATAAAAAAACCCTACGACAAAGAGCAAACCTACCATACCATACCATACCATATCAGCACAAATTTCCAAAACTCACATAAGGAGCCCATCCAAAAAAAGCATCACTGTAAATACTACAGTGGGCCCTGGAACATCCATACACCTATTTGAAAAGCTGAACAAGTCAAATTACTACAGTACAGTATAGATCTTTATGTACAAACTCCATGTTAACAGAACACCTTACCTCAGTCAAACACTCGCAACATCGACCCTCACCAAGTACAGAATAAGTAACCACAATCTAAAGTAAAAATAAAAATATGTAGACTAAATTTAAATTGAAACACCAAGAAGCCAGAGTCCACATGCAGTGCAATATCAGATAAATAAGAGATGCAGTTCCCAATACTGTGTAAAATATAAAAATAGCACAAAGTCCAATAACTAAAATTAAATTAAATTATTTTTTCTACCTTTGTTGTCTGACCATTTTATTCTCTGTTCATGCTGGTTCCAATCTGAGGCTTCAGCTTTCCTGTCTTCTCTTAGCTTTCTTTCTGTGGTCTATGGTCCATCTGCCATTTCTTATCTCTTCTTTTGTTTTCTTCACTTCCTTCCATCAGCCCATTTCCAGTTCCATTAACCCTCCCCAGTATCAGCCCTCTTCCCTCCCAGTACTTTCCAATGTCAACTGCCTTGCATTCCCATGACTGCAACTGGTGTCCATTCCCTTCCAGTCACCCTCCTTCTCCACTGTCCAGTACCTTCTAGTCAAAATACCATCTCAGATAGCAGCTCACTTCCACTCTCAGTGCCACCCCCCCCAGTCATCTCCCTTCCAGTCGCCCGACCTTCTGTCCAACCCCCTTCCAGTGCCATTTGCATGTCAGCTCCCTTCCAGCCTCCTCCCCATTACCCAACCACCTACCACTCCCATCCCCAAATGTCAGCTCCATTCCAGTCCCCCTTCAGTACATCCCAGGGGTCAGCTCCTTTCCAGCTCCCTCCTTCCCCCGTGTCAGCTCCCTTCGTGCCCCCTCCTTCCCCTGGCAGACCCTCTCATTATCCACTCCCTTCCAGTCCTATTCTACCATCCTCCCGCATCAGCCCATTTGTAGCCCTAGCTCCTAGTTTTCCTCAGAGCCAGCAGTATTCTCCTCCCCTCCCCCATTAGCCCATTTCCAGTCGTATCCCCCTTCAGCCCACTCTAGTCCTAGCCCCCCAATCAGCCTATTCTTGGAACCGCGGCTGTGCTAGCGACATCAACTTAAATACAAAGCAAAACCAGTGCAGAAGACTGCGGAGCCTTCCCATGCAGCGGCGTCCCGCCCCCAAAGGAAGTAACTTCCTTTGCATACAACTTCCTTTGGGGGCGGGACGCCGCTGCATGGGAAGGCTCTGCAGAGTCTGCCCCAGTTTTGCTTTGTGTTTAAGTTGATGTTGCTAGCACAGCCGCGGTTCCAAGAAGCAGGAGCCGCAGCTGCTATAGGAAGGAGAGGCAGGTGAGTCTGCCGCAGACTGCCGCTGCCGAGAAGCGGACTCGGCAGCGGCAGCAACTTGAGCGGTTGGATTTTTTTTATTTTTAACTTTAAAAGTTGAAGTGAGGAGGCTATTTTGGGGGCATTTTTTGCCGCCTTTAAAACTTCGCTGCCTGAGGCAGCCGCCTCACTTCGCCTCATGGTAGAGCCGCCCTTGCCCATTCCTCATCAGGGTACAGGGTTCTACTCCCCCTATTTCCTTATTCCAAAGAAAACAGGGGGACACAGACCCATATTAGACCTCCGAGAATTGAACAAATATTTGTTCCGAGAGAAGTTCAAAATGGTCTCTCTAGGAACTCTGCTACCATACCTTCAAAGTCAGGATTGGCTTTGTTCTCTAGATCTCAAGGATGCGTATACTAATATTCTCATCCATCCAAATCACAGGAGATTCCTCGGATTCCTGTTTCAAGGAAAGCACTACCAATACAAGGTTCTTCCCTTTGGCCTGGCTTCTGTGCCAAGAGTGTTCACAAAATGCATGACTGTGGTAGCAGCATTTCTCCGCACTCTGGGAATATTCGTCTTCCCTTACTTAGATGACTGGCTCATTCGAGCCCCTACAGTGCCAGAAACCAGCTCTGCTCTGTTTCGCACAATGTGAATCCTTCAGTATTTGGGACTGTTCATAAACCTCCCAAAATACAGTCTTGCTCCTACTCAGTCCCTAGAATTCATAGGAGCTCATCTGGATACCAGACAGACAACGGCTTTCCTTCCGCAGCCCCACTGTCTTTGCATAGTACAACTAGCTTCCCAAGCAGTGCTCAAACCTTGTCTCACTGCTCGGGGAATGCTACAATTGCTAGGCCACATGGCATCCACCGTGCATGTGGTTTCTTATGTTCGCCTCCATATGCGAGCAGCCCAGTGGACTTTATCTACTCAGTGGACACAGGCCTCAGGCTGCCTGTCGGACAAAATAACAAACTCAAATCGTCTTATTTCGTCCCTCCAATGGTGGCAATCACCCAGAAACCTTCTGGTGGGGTCTCCTTTCCAGCAACCCCTATCCCAAGCCACCCTAACAACAGATGCATCACAGGTGCGATAGGGAGCCCATCTGCACGATCTCTCTACCCATGGTACCTGGACTCCACAGAAGGCCTGTCTTCACATCAACCTCCTGGAGCTCAGAGCAATCTTCTTTGCTCTTTGAGTATTTCATGCCCAGCTCAGCTACAAGACAGTCCTAGTTCAAACGGACAATCAGATAGCTATGTTCTATGTGAACAAGCAGGGCGGAACAGGCTCTCTGTCGCTTTGCAACGAAGCTTTGCGACTATGGGCCCTCGCCAGAGAGCATCAGATTAATCAAGATGTATCTTCCAAGCATCCAAAACTCTTGGGCAGACAAACTCAGTCGAGTTCGGCTTCCACACGAATGGTTTCTCCATGCAGACCAGGTTGCCCAAATATTTCAGATTTGGGGAACCCCCCGGACATAGACCTCTTTGCAAGTCCGCTGAATGCCAAACTTCCCCGGTTCTGTTGCAGAATTCCGGCTCGATCTTGTCAGGCAAGGGACACCTTCCTCCTCCACTGGGGTCAGGACTTCCTATATGCCTTCCCACCCATTCCCCTCAGCCCCAAAACCCTATTCAAGCTTCAGAGAGACAGAGGTCATATGATCCTCATAGCTCCACGTTGGCCACGGCAAACGTGGTACCCTCTGCTCCTACATCTCTCTCAAGCTCCGCCTCTGGAGTTGGGATCCGCTCCAGATCTTCTCTCCCAAGAGGACATTCACGTCGACAACCCCTCCGACCCCCATGCCTCAAAGTTCCTCACTCTTACCGCCTCGTTTGACCTCCAATTTTGCTCCACTGCCCCCACACACCTACACGGCCACTGCCTTGACCTAATACTTTTCTCCAAGTCCTCTCCCTCAAACTTCCGCAAATCAATCCTTCCCTTATCTGACCATCACCTCTTAACTTTTACTCTACAGCTCCCACCATCCCAACCTCGTCCTGTCTCATAAGAACATAAGAACATAAGAAATGCCATACTGGGTCAGACCGAGGTCCATCAAGCCCAGTATCCTGTTTCCAACAGTGGCCAATCTAGGTCATACGTACCTAGCAGTTTCCCCAAAAGACACAGGTTCTGCAGTGCTTGTACTAGGTCAAGCATTGATATCCTGGGTCCCTTTTTAATAGTGGTTTATGGACCTTTCCTCCAGGAACTTGTCCAAACCTTTTTTAAACCCAGCTATACTAACAGCCCTTACTACATCCTCCGGTAACAGATTCCAGAGTTTGATTACACGTTGAGTGAAGAAATATTTTCTCTTATTTGTCTTAAATAGTTTACCCTGTAGCTTCATTACATGTCCCCTAGTCCTTCTATATTCTGATAGCGTAAACAATTGATCCACGTTTATCCGTTCCACTCCATTCATTAATTTATAGACCTCTATCATATCTCCCCTCAGCCGTCTCTTTTCCGACCTATTTAGAAATCTGCATAATATTGATCCCCTGACTCTCTCCTCCACCATTTCTCCATCTCTTTCTTCCATTTTATCATCCGAGTCCATTGATGAGGCATTATCCTCATACAATGCTACACTATCCTCAGCCCTTGACACTCTTGCCCCTTCCACCCCACATCCTGTTAAACGATCTACTCCCCAACCCTGGCTTTCACCCACAATCCATTACTTATGCATCTGCGCTCGTTCTGCTGAATGAGCCTGGTCCAAATCCCGCTCCCCAGAAAACCTTCTATACTTCAAATTCATGCTTGGCTCCTTCCAGTCAGCCTTAGCACTTGCCAAACAAGACTACTACATTCATCTGACTAATTCCCTTGCCTCTGATCCTCGCCATCTCTTTAACACCCTCAATTCTCTCCTCAAGGTCCCCCCGCCCCCAATTCCGCCCTCCCTTTCTGCCCAAACCCTAGCCGACTACTTCCATGGCAAAATCCTCAAAATTACCCTCCAGTTCCCTACCCCCTCATCTACCTCCCCTCCTCCCCATTTCTCCTCCCCCATCCATACTCCCCCTGCCACTCTCTCCTCCTTCCCTTCGATCTCTGATGAAGAAAACACACTCCTTCTTTCCTCCTCCAAACCCACCACCCATCACCTATGTTCCATCTCCCTCACCATTGTCCCCTCCATCACTCTTATCCTCAACCTTTCACTCTCCACTGCAACTGTCCCCGCTGACTTCAAACATGCTGTTGTAACACTCCTCCTCAAGAAACCCTCACTTGATCCCACATGCCCTTCTAACTATCGACCCATCTCCCTCCTTCTCTTCATATCATAGTGGAGTGGAGGAGTAGCCTAGTGGTTGGGGCAAGGTACTTCAGGCCGGAAGATCGGGGGTTCAAATCCCACTAGAGGACAGCAACCTTGGGCCGGAAGGACTGGGGTTTCTAGTCCCACAGGTGCTCCTTGTGGTCTTGGGCAAGCCACTTAACCCTCCATAGCCCATGTTCCCTGTAAAATAGTTATCTCCAAGTTATAATGCCCTGTTCAATGTAATTTCAGTTCGTTCAATGTAAACCGCACTGATGCAGAATAACACGGTATATAAGAGAATGTAAATAAATAAAATAAATAAATAAATATCCAAACTATTAGAATGAGCAGTCCACCATCGCTGCCTTGACTTCCTCACCTCCCAGGCCCTCCTGGACCCACTTCAATCTGGCTTCCGTCCCCTACATTCCACTGAAACGGCACTCACTAAAGTCACAAATGACCTGTTCCTGGCTAAATCCAAGGGCCTCTACTCTATCCTCATCCTTCTTGACCTTTCTGCTGCCTTTGACACCGTTGACCACGACCTTCTCCTCATCACCCTCTCCTCGCTTGGCTTCAAGGATTCCGTACTATCCTGGTTCTCCTCCTACCTCTCCCATCGCTCATTCAGCGTATGCTCTGGTGGCTCCTCCTCCTCCCCTACCCCACTCCATGTAGGAGTACCCCAGGGATCTGTTTTGGGACCCCTCCTCTTCTCTCTCTATACCCAAGGCCTTGGCGCGCTCATCTCCTCCCATGGCTTTCAATACCATCTCTATGCCGATGACTCCCAAATCTACCTCTCTACACCTGATATTTCCCCGGCAACCCATTCCAAGTTCTCTGCCTGTCTCTCGGATATCACTGCCTGGATGTCTCATCACCGATTAAAATTGAACATGGCCAAAACTGAACTACTTGTCTTTCCACCTAACTCCTCCCACCCCCCACTTCCCCCTCTCTCAATCCATGTGGATGGATCTACTATCCTTCCTGTTCCCTCGGCCCGCAATCGGGGGGCTATCTTTGACACCTCTCTCTCCTTTTCTGCTCATATCCAGCTTGTAGCTAAGACCTCCCGCTTCTTTCTCTACAACATCAGCAAAATCCGCCCCTTCCTCTCTGAACACACTACCAAAACGCTTATCCACTCCTTAATCTCCTCTCGCCTTGATTACTGCAACCTACTTCTCGCTGGTCTTCCCGCTAGCCACCTCCTTCCCCTCCAATCTATACAAAATCACGCCGCTCGACTAATCTTCTGCCAACCTCGCCATGCCCATGTTACTCCTCTTCTCAGGTCGCTTCACTGGCTCCCTGTCCAATCCCGCATCCAATTCAAGCTTCTCCTGCTAACCTATAAGTGCATCCACTCTATGGCCCCTAACTACCTCTTATCTCTCCCTACATCCCCTCTCGAAATCTGCGCTCCACTAACAAATTACTTCTATCAATGCCTTTCACACGCACTGCGAACTTCCGACTGCGCTCCTTTCACCTTGCTGCACCTTGCGCCTGGAACAGCCTACCTGCGTCTGTGCGCCTGGCATCCTCCTTGGCCCTCTTCAAATCCAGATTGAAGTCCCATCCCTTCACTGTTGCATTCAGATCCTGACTCCTTCCTCATCTTACCCTAACCCCCGTCATCATTTATGACCAAACTACTGACCAAACCGTACCTTGCGCAGAACTGACTAATGCTCTATACTGTTCTAACTTATGTTTTGTTCTAACTAGATTGTAAGCTCCGATGAGCTTGACTCTGACGGGCAAGGACTATCTCTTGTATGTTGGCTACCTCTTGTAGGTCAGCTGTGCAGCGCTGCGTGCGTGCGTGGCGCTTTACAAATGCTGAATAGTAGTAGTAATGGTAGGACGGGATGCTGTAGCATCCGAATCCCCAGTCTCTGCATCTCAGGGCCTGGTTGCTGAAAGCCTAGAATTTCAGGTTCTTAACCTTTTCCAACATGTAAAGGATATCCTTCATGCTTCTAGGAAACCCTCCACAAGACGCTCTTATGCCTTTAAGTGGAAAAGGTTTACCATATAGTAACATACATAGTAACATAGTAAATGACGGCAGATAAAGACCAGCATGGTCCATCTAGTCTGCCGGGCACGATGGCAAGAGTAGGTGCACCTGCTGCTCCATGCAGGCCACCCCTCCCCACGTCCCTGTTTAGGGGTGAACCCACCACTCCATGCAGGACACCCCTATTTGTTGAGAAATTAGATGGTTCAGTTTATTTTGATTTTATCCTTTTGCTGTAAAGGGATCCACTATGTCTGTCCCATGCCATTTTGAATTCTGTCACCGTGTTTTCCCCCACCACTTCCATCGGGAGGGCATTCCAAGCATCCACCACCCTTTCTGAGAAAAAGTATTTCCTGACATTGCCTTTCAATTTACCACCTTGCAGCTTCCTGTTATGCCCTCTAGTTTTACAGCTTCCCCATCTTTGGAAGAGGTTTGTTTGTTCATTATTTCCCTTTAAGTATTTAAAGGTCTGAATCATATCTCCCCTGTCCCTCCTCTCCTCCAAAGTGTACATATTTAGATCTTCAAGTCTCTTCTCATAAGGCTTCTGGCGCAGGCTCCAAATCATTTTGGTCACCTTCCTCTGAACAGTTTACAGTCTTTTTACATCCTTTGCAAGATACGGTCTCCAAAACTGAACACAGTATTCCAAGTGAGGCCTCACCAGTGACTTGTACAGTGGCATAAGTACCTCTTCCTTTCTGCTGGTGATTCCTCTTTGTATGCAGCCCAACATCTTCCTGGCTTTTGCTACCGCCTTGTCGCACTGTTTTGCCACCTTGAGATCTTCAGAAATAATCACACCAAGGTCTTTCTCCTGATCCGTGCACACCAACCTCTCGCCCCCTATCGCATACAATTCCCTTGGATTTCTGCTACCCAAGTGCATGACTCTGCACTTCTTTGCATTAAATCTTAATTGCCAAGCATTAAACCATTCTTCCAGCTTTTGTAGATCTTTCCTCATGTTAACCACTCCCTCGGGGGAGTCCACTTTGTTGCAAATTTTCGTGTCATCTGCAAAAAGACAGACTTTTCCATTCAGTCCTTCAGCAATATCACTCATAAATACATTGAACAGTGCCGGGCCCAGGATTGACCCCTGGGGCACCCCACTAATCACCTTCCCTTCATCCGAGTGAGCTCCATTTACCATCACCCTCTGTCGTCTGTCAGTCAACCAATTTCTGATCCAATTTACCATCTTAGGACCCATCCCCAAGCTACCGAGTTTATTGATAAGCCTCCTATGAGGAACAGTATCGAAGGCTTTGCTGAAATCCAGGTAGATGACATCCATCGCATGCCCCTGATCTAGCTCCCTGGTCACCCAGTCAAAGAACTCAATCAGATTTGTTTGGCAAGATCGTCCTTCGGTAAAACCATGTTGCCTCGGGTTTTGCAACCTGTTGGTTTTGAGAAAGTTCACTATTCACTCTTTCAGGAGCGCCTCCATGACTTTTCCCGCCACCGAGGTAAGGCTCACAGGCCTGTAGTTTGACACTTCTTCTCTGTCACCACTTTTGTGTAGAGGTACGACATCAGCCATTCTCCAGTCCTGAGGAACCTCTCCTGTTTCCAAGGATCTGTTGAAAACATCCTTTAATGGCCCTGCAAGAACCTCTCTGAGCTCTTTCAGTATCCTGGGATGTATCCCATCCGGTCCCATGGTCTTGTCCACTTTCACTTTTGCAAGTTGTTCTAACACCTCATCTTCTGTGAATGGTGTGGTAACTACTTCTTTCCCATTTTTATATTTGGGAGTCACAGGTGGTCCTTCTCCAGGACTTTCTTTAGTAAAAACAGAGCAGAAGTATTCGTTTAGCAATTTCGCTTTTTCAATGTCACTTTCCACGAGTCCGTTCGCAGCACTTCTGAGTCCTGCAATTCCACCTCTGATCTTTTTCCTTTCCCGAATATACCTGAAGAAGGTTTTGTCACCACACTTCACGTCTTTAGCCATCTTTTCCTCTGCCTTTGATTTTGCTATCCTTATTTCTCTCTTTGTCTCTTTGAGTTTGATCGTGTATTCATTTCTGTGTTCCTCTGTTTGCGAGCTTTTGAATTTTGTGCAAGCTGTGGTTTTTGCTTTTATTTGAGCAGCCACTTCTTTGGAAAACCAAATAGGTTTTCTTCTCCTCTTGTTTTTGTTTACTTTTGTTACATATTTATCTGTTGCCCCTTTTATTGCCGCCTTTAGTTTAGCCCATTGCAATTACACTTCCCTTATCTCCTTCCACCCTGTCAGCTCCTCCTTTAGGTACTCGGCCATTTTATTGAAGTCGGTGTTTTTGAAGTTTAGGACTTTGAGCTTGCTATGTTTGGCCTAGCTTTTATCTCAAACCACACTGTGTGATGATCGCTGCTGCTCACAGGGGCACTCACGCAGACATTCGACACGTTATCGCCGTTGGTGAGCACTAAATCCAGTGTTGAGCTTTCCCTGGTTGGTTCCATCACCATTTGTCTAAGTAACGCATCTTGGAGAGCATCCACGATTTTTTTGCTTCTTTCCAGATTTGCAGAAGCAGTAATCCAATCCATATCAGGTAGATTAAAGTCACCCAATATGATCGCTTCCCCCTTTGTGGCTATCTTGGCAATATCTATGATCAATTCGTTATCTATCTCTTCAATTTGTGTCGGAGGTCTGTAGACTACAGCAGTATGGATGGCAGTGCCATCTCCTCTTTCCAACACAATCCAGAGTGCTTCTTCTTTTCCCCATGCCCCCTGCATTTCAGTAGCTTTAATATTGCTTTTGACATACAAGGCTACTCCTCCTCTTCCGTTTTCTCTGTCTCTTCTGAATAGATTATAGCCAGGTATGGCTATATCCCAATCATGCGATTTGTTTAGCCATGTTTCTGTAATGGCCACAATGTCCAAATCCATTTCCACCATTAGGGCTTCTAGGTCTGCAACTTTGTTGGCTAAGCTTCGAGCATTTGTGCTCATTGCTTTCCAGAATTTAACTGGCTTGCGTGTATTTAGCATTGATTATGGTGCTCGCAGAAGGGTCTTAACCCTCTTGCAATATCTCTGGAATCGATACTGGAGTATCTCCTTCATTTGTCAAATGCGGGTCTCAAGACAAATTCAGTAAGAGTCCACCTTAGTGCTATTGCAGCTTCTTACAAGCCTCTAAGTGGACAACCTATTTCCTCTCATCCTCTCACAGCGAGATTTATGAGAGGTCTTCTTTTAACAAAGCCTCCCATTAAGCCACCACCGGTGGCATGGGACTTAAATCTGGTGCTCGGGCAGCTCATGAAACCGCCCTTTGAACCATTAGCCACTACATCTTTGAAATTCCTTTCTTGGAAAGTCATCTTCCTCATTGCAATCACATCAGCACGTCGCATCAGTGAATTGCAAGCGTTAGTGGCTGATCCTCCTTATACAAGGTTCCACCATGATAATGTAGTTCTTAGGACTCATCCACACTTTATGCCAAAGGTGGTTTCACCTTTCCATTTAAACCAAGCAGTTTACCTTGCTGTATTCTTTCCGAGGCCTCATGCCTCCAGTGCAGAAAGGAACCTTCATACCTTGGACTGTAAAAGAGCTTTGACCTTTTACTTGCAAAGGACACTGCAGCACAGAAAATCTTCTCAACTCTTTGTTGCTTTTGATCCTAGTCATTTGGGACTTCCAGTTTCCAAAAGAACTCTATCTAACTGGATTGCTTAGTGCATATCCTTTGCCTATGAGAGTAAGAACCTTCCTCTTGAAGGCCATGTCACAGCTCACAATGTGAGAGCCATGGCAGCCTCAATGGTTCATCATCACTCTGTGTCTATCGATGACATCTGTCGAGCAGCTACTTGGGCTTCGGTACATACCTTCACAGCCCACTACTGCTTAGACAAGGACTCCCACCGGGATGCCTTGTTTGGCCAGGCTGTTCTTCAACACCTTTTTCAAACTTAATCAACTCCTACCCACCGTCCCTGGTAGGATGCCAGAGATCCATGGGGGAAGTATGGCCCTTTCACAAGGCCTAACAACTTCCTGGGGCCATCTCCCTGGCATCTGAAGCTAGGAAGTCCCCATATGTGAAGACTACATTCCTGCTTGTTCCTGGAGATAGCATAGTTACTCACCTGTAACAGGTGATCTCCGGGAACAGCAGGAATTTTGTCTTCACAACCCGCTCACCTCTCCTAGGAGTTGTATCTCTCTCTCTCTCCCTCTCTCTTTTGTCTCAGCTATAAACTCAACTGGAGAGGTACAGTTGGAAAGGCGGGAAGGCAGCACGCAGGCGCTGTGGGAAGCTCCCAAAAGCTTTCCTATTGGACGCTGGGGAGCGTTCCCACGCAGGCTCCGTCGGTACCGACGATACCTGTATGTGAAGATTGAATTCCTGCTGTTCCCGGAGATCACCTGTTACAGGTAACTACGCTTTACAATATGCTGAAGAGAATTATTCACAAGAATTGTTCTAAAATATAATTTTCCATACCCTATGTACCAAATGAAGCCTTTAGATTTTCCTGGCCCTTCTTCCCAGGGCCTGCCCAAACACTAGGCAGACTAGATGGTCACCTAGGGTAGCAGCTTCTGGTGGGCATCAAAGAGCAGCTACAGTCAAAGCAAAACAATGGGTCCTGGCAGACAGTCGCACAAATTCAAAGAGTTGTCAATGCATATTTATTTTTTACCAGTAGGAATAATGGGCAGTTCACAAATAATCCATTTACCCTTGCGTTTTTTTAAAATCTCCCTCAGTTTGTGCATATTTACAAAATAAAGTTTAATATTTAAAAGTATGATGTCCAAATATGCATTTTAATAAGATTATTCTGGGAGGGATGGTGTTGATATGATTACAGCCGAATTTGATAATCATATTACTGGGGAGGGGGCACTAGGGGTCTGAGTTAACTGTGAGGGGCACAAAGCTAAAGTTTCATCTAGGATATCTAATAGCCTTGCATGACCCTACTTCTTCTATTTTGCTTCCCTGTGT
Source organism: Ichthyophis bannanicus (assembly GCA_033557465.1). NCBI lineage: Eukaryota > Metazoa > Chordata > Amphibia > Gymnophiona > Ichthyophiidae > Ichthyophis > Ichthyophis bannanicus. The sequence continues at coordinate 1,022,520,182 of CM066033.1, read as the reverse complement.
GGTATTCTAATGTGCAGTCCAAATGCTTTCTACAGGGTAGAAAGCACTATAGTGCTTGGGGTATAACTTTAGGATTAAAGATGGACTAATGTAGTCAGACTTTACCAAGAAAACCCAGGGGATAGTCGCAACATATATAACTATACACAGGTTCGCCAGGTATCTGCATAGACACGACGGCACATAACAAATGTCATACACACAAGGTATTTAGCCTAGTGCATGATATTGACATCTTTGTAGTGGTGTAAATAGTGCCCAGGCAGCCCCCACAATGCAGAGGGGGGCCCAGGCTAGATGGGGGCCCCACAGCCCAGTGATCCCTAGCCTGTAATGTCAGCGGCAGAGTGTGGCAAACATCATACTTACAAATGTTTGCCACGCCATCTCCTGCTGCCTCTCTGTTAGAAAAGTACTTTGTGCCTGCCTGAGCCCAGAACATTATCATCCCAATGTATGCCCGAAGCACTGTTCCCTCTAAGCTGTGCGCGTGTGCGCATGCACACACCTCGCCGAGCGAGCGCACATACTTTACAACAGAGCGCACAAAAATTACGGCTCTGATTCTGATAGAAAACAACACAGACGTCTTAAAATTTAAAAGTTATGATTGTAATTACTAGAAATTTCCCGCTTCATTTAGTAATCGTCTATTTTCATTTAATTTGATTAAAATCAATGTGGTGTACATACTGTATTCTGACGTAGTCCAATTTTAAAGTATATAATTCCGAGTGTCGTTATGTGGCGCACAAAAATTTAACCTTCCTTCAAAAGCTGCACACAGCTGATATTTTATGCGCACACAGCCTACAGAAAATTAGAGGGAACATTGGCCCGAAGTCTCGCAATACCTGAGGCTTCAGCTGCACAGTGGGGTGATGTTCAGGACCTTGGGCTGCCATGTAAAGTACTTTTCTAACAGAGGCAGTGGGAGAAGGTGCAGCAAACATCTTTATTGTAAGTACGATGTTTGCCATTCTCTGACTTTATTTTTCTTTTTCAGTTTTTGGGGAGGGCAGAAGGGGGTAAGATGTTATTTGCCCACCTTCTCATGGCTGCCACCGCTGCTACCACCATCGTGAGGGGCCCTCAGCAAATTTTGCTTGGGGACCCCCCATTTGAACTTACACCTCTGCATCTTTGATAACCTCTCAAATGTATAGTTAATTTACTTTCTCTATTTCTACCTAGTCAGAAAGTTTCCATTCATTGTATTACACTCTCTTGATCAGGTTATTGCAAAATAAGCTACACAGCAATAACACTACTACTTTAGGAGCAAATATCAGCAATCTGTTTTCAAGATATTTAGGGAGTGGTTCAATTTACTAAGCTATAAAGAAGGAAAAATATAGGAGAAGAAGGGAAAGGAATGAAGGCAGCAAAGCACTATCGAAGATCTCATTTGAGGATGTAAAGGAGGGGTTGCCAGGTGGCCAGGAGGTAAGGAAAATCAGAAATGCAATAAAAAAAATATAAGAATACCGAATAAAGGAAAGCAAGAGCAGGAACAGGTCAGGAGAAGGGAGGCTGGAGAAATGGATTGCACTGGGAGAGTAAAAGCAAAGGGAAGAGGAGAGAAGGATAATATGGTAAGATGGTGGGGGGCTAAGTGAGACTCTTAGAGCAAAAGAGGGGGAACCAAGTAAGGTGAAAGAGGTGGAAAGAAAGACTGAAAAAAGTTACAGATCATCCCATGTAATTTGAATTTAATTTAAAAAAACATATTCTATTTTTTACTTCATACTGTGAATAAGACTGGTTGCAAAAAAATGGCATAGTATAATATAAACAGAAAATGGGATTATACACTCTCTCATCACCTCCCATCTAGACTATTGCAACTTCTCCTTACTGGTCTTCCGTTGAATCACCTATTTCCCCTTCAATCTGTTTAAAACTCAGCTGCACGACTTATCTTCTGCCAGGGTTGCTTTGCTCATTTAACCCCTCTTCTCAGGTCACTTCATTGGCTCCCTATCCTTTTCTGCATACAGTTCAAATTTCTCCTACTGATCTACAATGCAGAGTGGAGCAGTAGCCTAGTGGTTAGAACACTGGCTTGGTAACCAAGCAACCAGGGTTCAATTCCCACTAGCACTCCTTGTGGCCTTGGGCAAGTCACTTAACCCTCCACTACCTTGGAAGAAAGGCCTGGCAATCTACTTCTGGTGACACTGCCAAGAAAACCCAGGAGCTTCTGGGTTGCCAGGAGTCAGGACTGACTCAAAGGCACACATTGCATTTTGACCTACAATGCACTCATTTTGCGGCTCCTCATTAGCACTCTTCTCATCTCGCCCTACACCCCTCTTTGAGAACTCTGCTCATTAAGCAGATCACTTTAGTTGATGCCCTTCACTTCTACTGCCACCTCCAGATTCGTTCCTTCCATGTTGCTGCACCATAGGCCTGGAACAGACTACCTGAGTCGGTACATCAGGCTCCATCTCTGGTCCTATTCAAATACAGGCTAAAAACTCATCTCTTCAAGGCTGATTTTGGATTCTGACCTCTTATTTTCTTGTTTACACCCATCTGTGTTCTAATCATTTCCCTTAAATAATTACACAGGTACACTACCAAAAAACTGCCTCCGGTTTTGCAACTGATTCCTATAGATTTTGGGGTGCTGAATCCAGGAAAAATAGCCAAAATGTTCCATCACGTCACGTTTTCTTGCAAAATTAGATTTCTTACCCATATAAGGAATGTTCACATAATTTCTTTTTAGCCGACTGCAGTTTATTTTCTTGGCCCAAAATAGAGGTTGTAATGGTTAACTAACTAGAAACACTCCCTCATGATATTTTAGAGTGTTTTGTATTCATTTTATACATTAACAGAACAATTGGGAGGCGGGGGGCTAAATCCAGTACTCGCGCTGGCGCATGTTCTTTCCTGTTCGCCTCGCCTCGTTCGCGCGCTCGCTCAAACACGGTGGTTGCGACATGAACGTTCCTGTCAAATTTCAGTTTCTTGCAAGTTCATTATTACCTTTTGTTTGCTCAGTCGTAATCCAGCTTTATTCCGAAGTAGTTCACTACAGTTGTAGTTTGCAGTGCTGTGTATTTGTGATGGCTCACAGAGCCAGAGGTTGCGTCAACTCTCCGGACAGTTTTTGTTTTATTTGTGGGGAATATACCATGAAAAAGCGGCAGAGGAACATTTCTGCATTTATTAAAAAAGTATATTTCGCCTATTTCGGTTTGAAGTTAGGCGATCAAGACAAACCGTGGGCTCCTCACAAAGTGTGCAAGACATGTGAGGAAGATCTACGCTTATGGATGAAAGGTAAAAAACAAGCATTTCGTTTCGGAATACCTATGATGTGGCGTGAACAAAGAGACCACAGCAGTGACTGCTATTTTTGCTCTTGCATTGTGAAGGGATACAACTTAAAAAATAAGAACGTAATAAGTTACCCCAACCTTCCCTCAGCAATTAGGCCTATGCCTCATAGCAACGAAGTACCTGTGCCTGAACCACCAAAATCTTTGGATCATATTTGTGTGGACGGTTCTGATCATGATGAGACTCATCAGATGGCTTTTCCCGATGAGTCCAGTACTTCCGAGTTTGAAACTGAACCAGATCCGAAACCTGAACTTTTCTCTCAAGCTGAATTGAATGATTTAGTCCGGGATTTAGGACTCCCAAAAGATGCTGCCCAACTGCTAGGTTCTCGGCTTAAACAGAAAAATCTATTGTCACCAGGAACAACTTTTTATTGGTACCGCAACCGCGAGACACAATTTTTGAAGTATTTCAGCAAAGAGGAAGATTTGGTATTTTGCAACGATATATACAGAGTGATGGAAAAGTTTAAACTCAAGTATGATCCTGCTGAATGGCGGCTGTTCATTGATTCGTCAAAAGACAGTATAAAAGGTGTTCTTCTTCATAATGGCAACACATTCGCTTCAGTTCCTATTGCTCACTCTGTTATTCTCCAAGAAAATTCGAGAATTTGGCCCTGATTCTTCAGAAGATTCGTTATGATGAGCATAAGTGGATGATTTGTGGAGACTTTAAAATTCTATCCATGCTATTAGGGCAGCAATCCAGTTTCACCAAATATCCCTGCTTCCTTTGCTTGTGGGATAGCCGGGCCCGCGACCTACACTGGGGGAAAAAAGACTGGCCAATTCGGGAGTATTTGAGACCCGGTGAGTAAAATGTTCTTCATGAGAGCTTGGTACCTCGTGATAAAATTCTATTACCACCTCTCCACATTAAGTTGGGTCTCATTAAGCAATTCATCAAGTCCCTTCCAAAAGATGGTGAGTGCTTTCGGTACCTTTGCTCAAAGTTCCCCCGACTTTCTGAAGCAAAGCTAAAGGAAGGAGTGTTTGTTGGCCCTGATATAAGGAAACTCATTTCAGATGGAGCATTCGCTGAAACGATGTCTGAGAAGGAAAAAGAAGCCTGGGATTCCTTCAAGGATGTTGTTCTCAAATTCTTGGGGAACAGGCGGGATGAGAACTATAAGGATATTGTTGCCAGGATGCTCAATGCCTTCAAAGAACAAGGCTGTAACATGAGCCTGAAAGTCCATTTCTTGCACTCCCATGTGAACTACTTTCCCGAAAACTTGGGGGCGTACAGTGAAGAACAAGGTGAAAGGTTTCACCAGGACATCAAGGACGCAGAGAGAAGGTACCAAGGAAGATGGAACACCACTATGATGGCTGATTTCTGCTGGTTGCTGCTGCGGGAAACCCCAGATGAAAAATACGCCAAGCAGCGCACCAAGAGAAGCATTCGGGGGAAGAAGAAACGGGCCCACCAGGAGATTGATTGACCCAAGAATGACTTTAAAATCTAAACTGTGTTGACAAATATCGTGTTTTTACTAAACTTTGAAATAAAAATTTGCTAGTTATTACCACAGTGTCGGATCTCATTTATTAGAATTTTATTTTCACACCATCGGGTGTTTGTCTTCATGTATTGCAATGGTGCGGTTTGCGTTTTCTATTCTTACATACATACCTGTACAACATTTTTTGCACATTTCTTTGCTTTGCTTTGTGTCTAACCTCGCTCTTATATGCTCAATGTTTGTGCACATGTATTTGGCTGTTTTAAGTGCAGACAATTTTGCTACCATCACAGTGTGTTTTGTTGACATTACTCTATTCTTATGTGCTGCTTTGTTACAAATTTTCTTTATTCTTATTTGAATAACTACTAAACAATTAGTATAAAGAATTCATCCAAGAAACTTTTATCTCGATCGCACTCAATCTGAAACGTTCACCTCAAACTGCTAACCCAGTGTAGCAAAAAATCTGTACGTGATGGAGCAAATTGGTTACCAGATTTGGATTCAGCGCACCAAAAAACGTAAAAATCAATCGAAACATTAGAGGCAGTTTAAAAAAATTTTTTTTTAGTGTACCTGTGTTACCCTAGACCCCTCTTTGCTTTGCTTGACTGTTTTAGCAGATTGCAAGCTCTGTTGAGCAGGGACTGTCTTTCTTATGTTGATGTGCACAGCGCTGCATATGCTTTGTAGAGCTATATAAATAATTAGCAACAGTAGTAGTAATATGGTCCATAACCACTATAAAAAATAATTTAAAAACATAAAATTCATCAAACACACAAGAGAATGGCACTGGTGCCCAAGACAGAGGTTTGGAAGGTAAATTTTTATTTCGATCCTAGATGAAAACTTCAGTAATCCATAAGACCCCATTGGACTGATATTCAGTCAATGATACAATACCATTCTGGTAGCCAGTGAATGCATAATTGGCTTATCCTTAGATTTTTTTAGAACTATATGTATTGTGCTGTTTTAAATATTGTCTCCATAATATAGGGCTAGGTTAGGGATGGGACAAAGGTGGGACACAAAATTATCCAGATAGTGGCAATATTCAGCCTCTCTCCAAATACGTTACTCAGGCCTAAACTGAACAGGGCATGGCAAAAAGTTGCATGTATAATCCCTATTTCATATAAGGAATACACATGTAAACCCAAAATTGTGTACATTGAGATTTACACCTGCTCCCTGGCTCATGTAGGTTCTTAAATTTTGCATGTTTGGGCCGCTAACCCTTTACAGGAGGGATTAAGGGGATTATCCTCCTCAATTCCCCCACCAAATGAAATTAGATTAAAAAAGCAGACTTTTTAGTTTAGTAGCAGTATCTACATGTTTTAAGTTTGCAGAATGGTTGATATGTATATAAGTTTTTTGGAATTCCTCCGTTGATTTTTCCCAAGTGTAAATTTTTTAAAAGGCTGTTCCTGCCGCACATGGATATACATCCACGTGTGTTCCTCTATTTCCTTCTATGTATTTAGATACATAGCAGAACTGTTTCTAAAATGCCATCAGACGTTTGTATGTCACAACCTCTACATCTTCATTCTGATCTTTTATGTACTACTTAAAATGTGTCTTCACACCTTGTTTACCTATCTACAAGATCATGTCCATGTATCGTATAGTATTTTTGGATAAGCATTCAGAGGTATCGTTTTTATGGCCATTATCATTTGCACTTAAGGATGCTAAAGTTCATGCTTCTCCTTGTTTGTTTTTTTACAAAACATCAATATGTGTATTTCCAGAACTAAACTGTTTATGGTGGGATGAATACATTTTCTAGTCTTCAACTTCTGTCACTCTTTCTTTTCCAAAATCACTGAGGAAGAAACTGCAAATCTTCCCTCCTCCTCCAAACTCACTATCTATTCCTCTGATCCCAAGCCACACATTTACTAAGCTCTATCTCTTTTGCTGTTATCTCTTCCATCTGTCATATCCTTAACCTACAAGAAAAATGCTTAAATTCACTCTACTGAATCTGAAAATCACAACTCATTTGTCTTTTTGTTCTATTTTCTAATTATTTCATTCTTTTATTATTTTTTCTTCTTTTGCCAATGGTCTCAGATAAACGGTTTAGCTTGACACACTTTTTTATGGGTAATGAAACTCGCCCAATATAGTGTCCGTTCACATCAATGACCTTAGGCATATATTTTTTTCTCAGAATGTTTAACTATTCCGTTGCACTTTTTTGTAGATAAACATTTAATTTTTCTTAAAAAGATTTGCGTATCAATCACCATGCCACTTATCTTATGCAGAATGGTGTCTCTACTTTCCCTTGTTGAACTTGTTGGAAAACACCCCAACGCCTCAATGTTCTAAGCGCTCTGGCGTTTCTCCGATGTGGGTTTATCAAGGGGATCAACAAATTGCTTCTCCTGGGAATATTTTATTGAACCAGTTTCGTTTTGTTCAATATTCTTGTCAGGTATTCTATGGCAACATGAACAAAAATCCATAATTCAATATTATAATCAGTTATTAAACCCTCTCTCATATATATCCACACATCACAGCTTTACCCCCAGTTACCTTCGATAACGACCCGGTGCTCTTGAACTTTCACCGGTCCTAATCGCTGTTCTTCATTAGTGAGCTCTTAACTAAAAAACGCCACGCATGCGTACTAATTTAAGTTGAAACATCTCTTATTCGAATCATTCTATTGGAGTTTAGTGAATGCATGCTAGCCAATCAAGGCTTACATTCAACCCCCCTGGTTGAACTGATCTCAACTGATGTATCCACCACTGCTCCCGATATAATAGAGTTTGCTCCTGTGATTTATTTCGAAAGCCTTGTCGCACTGCTTCTATACACCAACATTGTAGCATATCAAAACTATGTCCTAAAGCGAGACAGTGCTGTACAATCGGGGCTTCTATACGTCGACATCTCAATCTGCTCTCATGTTCTTTCAGCCGAATCTTAAAGGCACGGATAGTTTTCCCTATATATAAGAGAGAGCAGGGACATCAAATTGCATATACTACTGATGTTGATTCACAATTTGTGAAATGTCTCAAATGATAAGTTTCCCCTTGGTGCACAAACTCGTAAGTTTCCAATGTAACAGAACAGATGCTACAATGGCCACATTTTTCATGTCGTCCTACTTTCTTACTCCCAGAAACCCATTCCAATGGTCGTAATACTGTGGGGGACAGATATTGCTTCAGACTCTTGCTTTTCTTCCAAACACGTACAGTTTTATCTTGCAGACCAGGTACTACTTCCAAAACTGATTTATGTTTTCTCAAAATTTTTTGGATCTTTGTACTCAGTGGTGAATAAGTAGTTACTAAATTAACTTTCTGAACATCCATTTCCATAGCAGATCTTTCTTTTGAAATTAATAATAGATCTCTATTATTATACAGTGCCCGACGGTAGGCACGCTGAATTATCTGCTGTGGATATCCTCTTCTCAAAAAGCTCTCCTTCAAATATTTAGAAGCTTGTTTATATTCTGCTGTTGTAGAACAGTTTCTTCTGTATCTTAAAAACTGTGATATGGGAAGATTGTCCTTCAGACCTGTCGGATGAGCACTTGAGTAATGTAGAAATGTATTCCTATGAGTGGATTTTCGGAACACCGTAGTTTTCCAACTATCAGAACCTCTACTTATCAATATATCTAGATAAGTAATCTGTTGACCATGACTCTCAAAAGTGAATGTTAGATTCTTATCACAAGTATTTAGCCAATCAGCAAACGTGTGGATATCAGCTGGATTTCCTTGCCATAGCATAAAGATGTCATCTATATATCTGTGCCATGATTTTACATTATCAATAAAAGGAGACATTGACAAGAACTGCTTTTCAAAAGCATTCATATAGAAATTAGCTATTGAGGGAGCGCAGGTGGCTCCCATGGCCACTCCTGCGATTTGATGGTATATTTGTTTCTCAAACATGAAGAAATTCTCAAATAGAGTAAGCTTGGTTAATTGATGCAAGAATGTACTATGTTCATGCGATAAATCTCCTCTATCTTTCAGCACTTCCTGTACAATAGTATATGCTGCACGTTGTGGTATGCTGGTATACAATGATTGAACATCTAGTGTTACCAACCAAACATCTTGTCTTCTCACCCAAGGTGTCCGTTCTTGAAGTATGTTAAGAAAGTGAGTTGTATCTCTTATGAAAGAGGGAATCTTTCTTAACAGAGGTCTCAAAAACGAATCTAAATATATGGAAAGGGGTTCCAACAGAGTACACCTTTAGTGGATACTATGGGTCGACCCGGCGGTCGATCAAGATCTTTATGTATTTTTGGAACCGTGTAAAATTTAGCAATTTGAGGTGCTTTAGCTACAAGAAACTTAGACTCCTTCACTGAAATAATTTTCTGCTGTAAGGCACTCTTAAACAAAGCAGCTATTCTCTTCTGCAATCGAAATGTCGGATCTTCCTCCATCAATTCATATGTATGCTGATCTTGTAATTGAGCAACTGCCTCTTGTACATAATACTGCCGGTCAAGAACTACCAAAGCGCCCCCCTTGTCAGCTCTTTTTATCACTAGATCCATTCTTGATTGTAGTTGTTTAGTGTGTTCATTTGTTCTCGTGTTATACTAGTTTTGACTTTTGGACTCTTTTTAACCAATTCTGTCACCTCCTTCAAAACCATCTCTCTAAACACTTGTATACCCGGATGAATAGGGGTAGATGGCATCCAATTGGATTTTAATGGCAACATTATCCGACCAGGAGTTTCTTCTATTACTTCACCACTCGCTGATACCGGCTGTGACTCGAAAAAAAATTTTAAATGTAATTTTCTAATCAACTCCATAAAATCTACTTGAAACTGAAAAAAATCAAACTTAATTTTTGGTATAAAGGATAACCTTTTATTTAAAAGATCAGATTCTGTTTGAGACAACTCTTTTTTAGAAATATTTACTACCAGAGTCTCTTCTTTTATTTTTTCTGTTTTCCTCGATCTTGGCGCTTGCTGTTCATTTCTTCTGTTTTCTTTCTTCTTGTCGACCGTCCCTCTGTTTCTTGTAAAAAAGTTTCCTTTGATGTTCTACTCGAATCAGAACTACTTTCATCCTCGGTAGTGTCACTGAATGCTACCCGTTTCTTATCTAGTGTCCTTTTCTGTGTTTTCCGTTGTGGATTTTGCCAGGGATAAACATATCCCATGGTATAATCTAAGGCATCCCGTTTCAGTTTTTTAGTTTTTTTTGCCATGGTTTCTACACGCAAAGAATCAAACTGTTTCTTCATAGAGTCATGATGTTTAAGAAACTGTTCTTCTGGTTCCGTCTCTTTTAATGTGGTTAATATGGCATTAGCCTCTTTTTGAATTTTTTCCTGATGTTCTTTAGCTGTACTGACTATTAAGACCATAAGGTCTAAGGAACATTTATTGAGGATCCTATGCCAATTATCCATGAACCCGGAATCCATAGTTGGTACTCTCGGTTCTTTACCTCGGGGTATCTGTTCTCTGTTAATATATTCTAACAGTGAGGCTCTATGCAACTCCGTCCTTATAATTTTCTTTTGTAATTTAACAAGACTATCCCATTGGGATTCAAAATCACACATGGCTCCTTCAGATATCCTTAACCTATCAATTCTAACATGCTGTGGTTACACATCTCCTCAAAAAGACTTCACCAGACCCTACCTGTCCTTCCAGTTATCGGTCTCTCTCTCTCTCCTCTCCTTTGCTTCAAAACTACTTGAACAAGCGCTGTCACCGCTGTCTTGACTTTTTTCCTCTCAAGCCCTTCTGGATTCATTTCAATCTGGATTTCATCCTTTACATTCTACAGAAACGGCTCTTGCCAAAGTCTTCAGCAACTTGTTCCTTGCCAAATTCAAAGGCCTTTACTTGATCCTCATCCTTCTTGACCTTTCTGATGCCTTTGACTCTGTTGATAGCCACCTTCTCCTCGATACCCTGTCCTCATTTGGATTTAGTTCTGCTCTGTTCTGGTTTTCTTCTTATCTCTCCCATTGTACTTTTAGTGTATGTCTGGTGGATCCTCCTCTACTACCATCCCGCTTTCAGTTGGTGTACTTCAAGGCTGTGTCTTGGGACCTCTCCTTTTCTCTCTCTACACTCAGTACCTTGTGCACTTATTTCCTCCTATAGTTCTCAATACCATCTTTATGCTAATGACTCTCAGATCTACCTCTCTGCACCTGAAATCTCTCCAGGAATCCAGGCCCGGATCTCCATCTGCTTATCCGATATTGCTGCCTGAATGTCTCACCACCTTCTGAAATTGAACATAGCCAAAACTGAACTCCTTATCTTTTCCCCAAACCCACTTCCTTCCTTTTCTATTTCTTTGGCTAAGACTGTCATCCTCCCTGTTTCTGCAGCTCGCAACCTCGGGGTCATCTTTGATTCTACTCTCTCTTTCCCTGCACACCTCTAACAGTTAAAACCTGTTGTTTCTTTCTCTATAACATCAGCAAAGTTTGTTCCTTCCTTTCTGAACACATTACCAAGCCCCATATCCACTCTCTAGTCACCTCCCACCTTGACTATTGTAAACTGCTCCTCACTGGTCTCTCTCTGAATCATCTTTCTCAACTTCAGTCTGTTCAAAACTCAGCTACATGGCTTATCTTCCGCCAGTGTCACTATGCTCATGTACAGGGGCGGCCCAAGGGGGGTGCGGGGCCATGTGCGGAGATTAATTGCGGGGCCTCATTTGCATAGGGAGCCTCATTTGCATAAATACTTGCATAATGTTAACATGCATTTTTAGTAAACATGCTTCTTAATGAGTGTCTGGATAAAGAAAGACTAACAGATTTCTACATTACTATATTCCAGTGCCAACCGCCAGGCCCATTAGGAAGTACTATAAACACTGACCTTTTAGAACTCATAGCAAATCCACCATATCATAACAGCTCTGCCAGGACTCACAAAGCACCAAACCCTACCTATCAAAAGGCAACACTGCAAATATTAAACAAATACATCTCAGAGAATACCAATGCATCTCCTACTGGGGAAAGAGAACAAGTGACATGGTCAAATAGAAACTACATGAACAGAATACCTCAGCTTGGTTAAAATGCAGAATATAGACCGTCACCAAAGAACAAGGGATCACAATTTAGAAATAGGAAGACAATAATTAAACTGGGAACCCCAACAGCCAAACTTGGGATGTACAACAACACTGGAGAAATAAAACTATAAATTAATTTCCTCTTGTACTAAACAAAACACAAAAGATGTTAACAATGCACATTTCCCAGAGCTGATATATTCCAGTTAATAAATTCAAAATAAAAAAGTATTTTTCTACCTTTTGTTGCTTGTGCATTTTCTTTTCAGTTGCAATTGCTCCAGTCACTTTCTTCTGGTTTGTGTCTTCTGCGAGCTATCCATTTTCCTTTCTTCTCTTTTAGATTTTTTTCCAAATTTTTTCTCTATATCTGCTTTAACATACTGATCTTTCCCCTTTTGCTCTTTCCTCCATTTCTTTCCTTATTACTTTATCATCCACTCAAATTTCACCCTTCCATTCTTAATCTACACTTACTCTTCCAATACCCGGCCCTTCGTAGACTTTTCTTCCCTCCCACACAAAATATCTTTTCCCCTCTCCATTCTCATTTCCCATCCCTTTCTAGTCCTCCCCCAAAATCAGCTCCTTTATAGTTCTAGACCCACCCAGCATCTGCCCCCTTCTAGTCCCAGTCTCCCAAGCTTCCATATCAGCCCATTTCCAGTCCTAGCCTCCCATATGCTGTTTTCCAGTTCCTTTCCAGCCCCCCATCAGCCCATTTCCACTCCAAGCTCCCCATCAGCCCATTTCCAGCCCTTTTCCAACTCCCATCAGCTCACTTCCAGTCCTATTCCAGCCCCCATCAGCCCATTTCCAGTGTCCTATTCCAGCCCATCACCCATTTGCAGTCTACGTTCCCCCCATCAGCCCATTTCTAGTCCTATCCTAGCTCCTCATCAGCCCATTTCCAGTCCTAGCCCCCATATGCTCTTTTCCAGTTCCATTCCAGTCCCTCATCAGCCCATTTCCTCCACGCTCCCCCATCAGCTAATTTCCAATCCTAGCCCCCTCGTCAGCCCACTTCGCCCTATTCCAGCCCCCATAAGCCCATTTCCAGTCCTAATCCAGCTCTTCATCAGCCCATTTCCAGTCCAAGTTCCCCCCCATCACAGCCCATTTCGTCCATTCCCCCCACCATCACAGCCCATTTGCAGTCCTATCCCCCCCACCATCACAGCCCATTTGCAGTCCTCCCCCATCACAGCCCAATTGTAGTCTGTTCTCCCCCCCACCACAGCCCATTTCCAGTCTGTTTCCCCCCATCCCAGCCCATTTCCAGTCTGTTCCCCCCCCCACATCACAGCCCATTTCCAGTCTGTTTCCCCCATCCCAGCCCATTTTCAGTCCGTCCGTCCCCACCATCACATTCCATTTCCAGTCCTATCCCCCCCACCATCACAGACCATTTGCAGTCCTAATCCAGCTCTTCATCAGCCCATTTCCAGTCCAAGTTCCCCCCCATCACAGCCCATTTCGTCCATTCCCCCCACCATCACAGAGCATTTGCAGTGTTATCTCCCCCACCATCACAGCCCATTTGCAGTCCTCCCCCCATCACAGCCCAATTGTAGTCCGTTCCCCCCATCACAGCCCATTTCCAGTCTGTTCTCCACCCCCCTCACCCCCCATTTCCAGTCCGTTTCCACCCCCCCAACCCACCCCCACCCGCCCTAGCCGCCCCCCCCCCCCCCCCGAAGAGCCCCGCACCATCTAAGGGGCTGCAGAGGGAGCCGGGGAAGCCCGCGCGAGGCCCCGGCTCCCTCTGCACCGCCCGCCCGCGTGAAGAACCTTTCCCTCCCCGCTGGCGGCTTGTTAAATGACGCCGCTAAGGCCGGGAAAGGTTACAGGCAATGCCCTTTAACCTCTCCTGGCATTCGCGGCTTCATTGAAACAGCCGCCAGAATGATGACATGATGTGCTTCACCCCATTTAATCTCTCTAACCCTGACTTCTCAAAATTAAGCGCTTGCTTATTGGCACTGAAATCATGGCTATCCCAGCATAACCTGCTAATTAATCAAACTAAGACCGAAGTACTTCAAGTGTTCTCCGCTACCTCTTACAACCCTCCTCCAACTATCACTATTGCTGATTTCACTCTTACCATAAAAAAACCAGTTGAAGTATCTTGGCATCATCCTTGATCAGAACCTCTCCTTCACTAACCAAATAAAGAAAACCACTAATACAATATATGCTAAGCTACGTACCCTCCGGAATCTTAAACCCCTCTTAGGCCCCACTTCCTTTCGAGCCGTCTGTCAAGCCCTCAAAACCCCCTCTCTTGATTACTGCAACCTAATTTATCATGGCCTTCCTAAGCATACTTTACAACCACTCCAACTTGCCCAGAACACAATAGCACGGCTCATAACCAGCACTCCCAAGCGTTCACATATCACACCAGTTCTATATGACCTTCACTGGCTACCCATTTACTGCAGGATTAAATTCAGAGTGCTTACTCTTATACATAAAATCATCTCCAACGAATCAGCCCCATGCCTTTCCCCTCTCATTTCCCTCTCTTCTAGCTCTAGAACCCGCCGTACTATCACCAAAAACCTCATCTCTATCCCAGCAACCATAAGACATAGTAAACAACTAACCTGTAACAGGGCCTTTTCCCTCTACGCCCCTACCCTATGGAACTCCCTCCCTCATGAGCTGCGGAATTCTAGAACTCACCTTGAGTTCCGAAAGAACTTAAAAACCTTCCTTTTTCAGGAACATTTTTCCCTTCCACCTTAGTCTCTCACTTCACCTACCTCCCCCTAGTCCCTACTACCTCTAAACCTACTTAACAGCCTCTGATACCTTGGTAATTTACCTTGTAAATAGTTCTATCTTTATGTTTAGTTATTTATAGACATGTTATACATTTTTATTTTTTACTTGTTATATGTTCTATGTAAACAGTGGAAACACTCTATCTTAAATGTTCTATGTAAACCGTCTTGATTTGTAGAAAGACGGTATATAAATTTGGTTAAATAAATAAATAATCCTTTGAAACTCCCTTCTGGATTTTTTTTTCCAACTCTATTTTTAAAAAAACAAACATTAAGAGGGCTTATTCAAAAGGAGGAGTATTGTTCATCTCTTTCTAAACTCCCATTCCCTTATCATCCTGCTAGACCAGTTCAGACAAGTGCGTTGTGCCCTCCCCAGCAGGTGGAGGCAGACTTGAGCAACTTTCAGTGATGTCATCACTTGGTATATATGCTGATGTAGCAGTGAGAGAAGCCAGTTTTGTCTGCCTCCAGCAGGTAGCAAGGTGTTTGGACTAGTGCAGCACTGCAGAAAAGCCACTCTCCCTTGGCCCAGACTATAGCCCAGGACCTGTGTGACTGAGACCTGTAGGCCCAGTTTTGCTTGGAGCTCTAGTATGCTCCTGTCTCCTGGAACCAACAGCTACCCTCTGTCCAGTACTGTTTCCCATGGGTTTCTAGTGTTTAGTGCCCCAGAGAAGAGGACCCCATAGATCCCCTGAAAGGCGGCTGTTAAGTCTGGCCCAGGCCCCTCTTTCCTCTTACTGTCCTTCATCTGCATGTTGTTTTTATTTTTTTCTGCTGATTTGGTTTTCTTCCATTGTTTACAGTGAGCTATATTTGGCTCGCTTGCTGCTTGCAAATAAAGCAACTCCAGATTTAATTTTTGCTTGGCAGGTGGGCTTCTCAGGCCTCGGTGCGCATCCTGGGCTTCCCTGCTCTGGTTTCCTCAATCAGCCTGACAGGTGCTGGGATTCCTGTTTTGGGACTCCCTTTTCTCTTCGGCTGTGCTTCTATTTTTGGTGGGTTGTTTTGTGGGTCTTTTTCAAACTTTGCTGTCGCAGCCAGAAGCAGCCTGTGATCCCTCCCCCAGGGTTTTTTTTTCCACGGCTGCTGCTTTTTGCCCCAGTGGTAGCTAGAATGCCCAGGCATACTTTTTACAACATCTTGGGAACCCCACAGGGGTTGATGTACCTTCTGGCTGGTAAGCAGGTGCCGGAGGAGTCAAAGCTCACTCCAATAGGGCACAAGTCACCACCTTCAGGGCAGAGCTGCCTGGGTGTCGCCAGAGGACATCTGTATGTGGCTACCTGATAATCTCTGAGCACTTTTGTAAAGCACTATAGGTTGCATGTGGAAGTTGGAGTGGATGGTACCTTTGGCAGGGCAGTTCTGTCCAGCTGTCGCCTTCATCCTGCTAGACGATACTGGTCTAGCAGGATGATAAGCAAAGATAAATTTTACCTGATAATTTTCTTTCTTTGAATTCTGCTAGACTAGTCCAGGACCCCCATCCTGGAAGACTCCTATTATAAGTTGGGAAGGCCTGCTGCCTTTTGATCACATTGTCTGTATCGGTGCCTGATGCAGAGTTAATTCTGGTAAGAGAGACAAGTGCTCGTTTATGCTTGTTATGAAGTTATTGTTCATGTTATGAGATTTTTCTGAGTTTTTCAGTTTACTGCTTGGGAAGTGTGATACTGGCTTCTCTCGATGATGCACCTGGCATATATTCTGAGTGATGACATCACTGAAAGTTTGTCAAGTTTGCCTTCATCTGCTGGCAAGGGAGCATAACCAGTGGTGGGATCCGGTTGGTTCGGCTCAGTTCGTGCGAACCAGTTCCTTCCATGGGCTGGGTTCACTGAACCTGGCTGAAAACAGTGTCCCAATACCGGCACTGCACTGGCGGGAATCCCCCCACCTGTCAGTGATTTGACAGCATCAAAGGACCGTGGTAGGGGGGAAGCCCCCAATGCCATCAAACCACTAGCAGGTGGGAGGGTCGGGCCACTGGGTCACCAGGGAATTTCTACCCTGGGGTGGCTGCCAGCAGGCCGAGCATGCGGCACCGGCAACACAAACGTGTGCCATGCTGCCACTTGCTCGGCTCCTTCAGTGGTGGGATCAATCCAAACCGGTTCCTGGTCTGATCGAATCCCACCGCTGAGCATAAGCCATTCATCTGGACTGGTTTAGGAGGATTTAAGGAAAGAAAATTTTTAGGTAAAATTTCTCCTTCAAGTTTTATCTTTTTGCTTTTCAGAGTTTGTTGAGCCATCTGTACATAATCACTCCTGACTCTTTGTACTGTTTTCAAATGGTCATTCGAGCATCACTTACTTTTTAGCAAATGAATGCAATAGCATACAATATTTTCTTTTGACAAGCAGCCACCAATAAGTCTTAGCCTTGCTCAGCTGTGTGCAAATACAAGTCACTTACATCCTTGAGTTCAGAAACACTTATCAGACAAATGCTGTTAACTTCTGCACGCCATGAGCGTCCATTTTGCTCCACTGCCTACAAACTAGACATACCTTTCTTTTGTACCATTCTCCCATCCTCTTTATCTCTTGCTCTAGAGGCGCTAATGATTCTTCTTAAGCATAGACATTTTTATTTTTAAAAAATTCCATGCTTTCAACCTGCATATAGGGCCTGTTAGCTCTGTAGGTTTGGTATATGTATATCATCTTTCAGAAAGTCAATTTTTTAAGGTTAAGCTCTCATTATTGGCTTTAGTTTGTTGAGCTGTGTTACTTGGACGCTGATGTCTCTGGCATACCTCTTTTATGGACTACATATGAAATCATTCAGATTTATATTACTGTTTCCACTGGTCAAAGCAAACTCATGGCTTTGCCAGACTGTGAATCTTACATTGGAGGGGAATGTACACTCGGAGTTCACAAAGGTTCCTTCTGTAAGACAGTATTTATTTTATTTATTTATTTAATGCTTTTATATACCGTGCTCTTTAAAATCAGTGCGGTTTACAGATAACATTTTGTACAGAGTAGGAAGAGCCTGCTCTGCACTTACATCGAACGGGTAATACAACTTGGATTCAGAACAGGAGTAACTATATACAGACTATATACAGTCTATTTGCTTAAAAATCACCTGAAGGAGGCAGTAGCTATTCAAGTGTAAAACAATATCGTATCTGTCTGAGCTGCTATCTTCTTAAGCTTCAGGTTGTTTGAGTTGCAAATAACTTTCCCGCTTGGCACATTCCTCAAGTTTTAGTATTTCCATTACTACATCAGAGCTATATTTCTCAAGCAAACTTTAACTCTTTAGTCATCATTGCCTGCGAGTGCAGCATTATTTATTTTCTATTCTAGGATTACCAAGTCCTATTTGAGACATTCTTAGTGATACCAGGAGACCTGCATACATAAAAGTGTGTGTCTATGTTTTCAATGTATATAATTCGACAATTCTGCTTTGCTGCCAATTGGGCACATTTACCTGCCAGCTTGTGAGTCCTGTGTGTCCATTGATATATTTATTTTAACATAACATAAGAACATAAGATATACCATACTGGGTCAGACCAAGGTCCATCAAGCCCAGTATTCTGTTTCCAACAGTGGCCAATCCAGGTCAGAAGTACCTAGCAGTTTTCCAAAAAGACACACAGGTTCCACAATGCTTGTATTGGGGCAAGCAGTGGATTTCCTGGGTCCTCTTTAATAATGGTTTATGGACCTTTCCTCCAGGAACTTGTCCAAACCTTTTTTAAACCCAGCTACACTAACAGCTTTTAGTATATCCTTCGGTAAAGAATTCCAGTGTTTGATTACATGTTGAGGTGAAAAAATATCTCCAGGAATAATTTATTTATTTAACAGACATTTCTATACCGTGCTTTCCCATGGATCAAGTGCGTTTTACAATGAACAGTGGTTTGCAAGGTATGATAAAATGCATACCTAGTCATATTACATGGAACATTTGTGAACCTTTTACATATAACATGGCAACTATATACATTCGGTACAAATTACATTGCAGGAAGTATACTTGGAGTGTAATCTGAGCTTTTTACATTACCAAGGGAATGGAGGAACAACTATATACAGGGTGGAATGTTTGTTTGTGACAGTATTAGTTTAGTTTTAACATACAGGTTATTGTTAGTTAACCTATGTCCCTTTGTGTGTCTAGGTTAACCTGTGTGACATAGTGTGTGGTAAATAAGTGTGTGTTTAATTTTTTACGGAATTCACTAATGTCGGTCAACTGTTGGATGTCATCAGGTAGTTCATTCCAGAGGGTTGGGGTTGAGTGTGAGAAAGCCCTATTATTGGTAAGTTCTTTTAGCTTTTCTAAATTCTTTTGGTATCACTATTTTATTTGTGTTATTTATTTATTTATTTATTTATTACAGTTTCTTATATACCGCGCTATTTAGAATCAGCGCGGTTTACATCATAACAAAACGACCATTACGACAAACTGTCAGGTTTTACATTGAACAGGAGTACAAACTTGGATAACTGGGTTAACTATATACATAATCTATCTACACTGCAGTGTGCGGGCATTTCTAGATTGGGTTATTTCTTGGAGGGGATATCTGGTTCAGTTGCTGTCTGGGAAATATTGGCGGAAAAGGTATGTTTTGAGAGCCTTTCTGAACTGATATAGATTGGTAATGGCTCTAATGTCGGGGGGTAGGGTGTTCCAGCATTTTGGTACATAAAAACTGAATGCCCTGTTTGTGGTGTTCGTGTTGGACTTTGTTGAAGCCTTTGGTATTGCTAGCAAGTTTACAGCTGATGTTCTTCTTGCTCTATTACTCCTTTGGCTGTGTTTAGGTATTTCCTTAGTGATTAAGGTATTGAGAGCCGATGGCGCAAGATTGATTATTAATTTGAAGGTAGTTACTAGTATTTTGTAGTTTATTCTGCAGTAGATTAGTAGCCAATAGAGCTTAGCTAATATGGGTGTAATATGTTCAATTGAGCGGACCTTCAGTATGATCCTGGCTGCTACATTTTGTGCTAACTGAAGCCTTTTAAGATTTTGTTTAGAGATGCCTTGAAGGGTTGTGTTCGCAAAGTTGAAGTGGGATGTTATGATTGCTTGGATTAGTCCAAAAATATGCAAAGTATACTTTTTTCACAAAGTCTGTAATATTCTGCTGTTGCTTCAACACTGTATATTCACCACAGATGAAACAGAAACTGTCTGGCGAATTAATACACTTTCGCGGAGCCATAACATAACGGTTGAAGAATGACGAGCTAACACGAATTGCGATGAAAAAGTGTGAACAGCCTAGAACCAAGAAGCTGATGATGATTCGTGCACAAGTGTGGCATGCAGGAGAGAGCAGCTCTGTGTCTGTACAGGAGAGTCACAGTGCTGGCCACGCCCCCCTGCACTGACCAAAGCTGCTGCTATCTGCCCTGTGTCTTCCTCCCACTGGATTCTTCAGGAAAGATTAACCCCTTCTACCATTAGAAGCACAGACTTAAAACTTGCTTAGCTTATGTATATATTGCTGACCATCAGATTTACAGTGCTATATTTTTTTTTTACATAACTCGGACAACCCCTTTAAGGTTTTTTTGGCATTTTATATCTTAAATGCACTTACGTGAATTCATTAATAGTAATTTGAATTAATTAAGAGTAATTTGAAAAAATTTGATAAATTTGAAGACAATTTTGCATGTTGTGGCAAATCATGACTTCTAGGAGTTTTTTCAATATTTTATTTGTTTTCAGCACACCAAAATACATGGAAATTAGATGAAAATAATCAAACAGCTTTTTAGTCGCAGACCTGTGCCCAGGTCTGCAAAAATTTTTTTTTTTGAGAGCTGTTTTGGTTATTCCACGTAATCTTTGTTTTTTGGTGCGCTGAATCCGAAAATGACCTCCATTTTGTCATAGGACATCACGTTTCTTGACAATTTAGGTAACTATGTTAAATAAGGCAATACCTCAAAATAAATGGAAATAGACATAAAATTAAAGTTTTATTACAATATTTTCATGAAAATCCTTTTTTGAACTGAAATGAGCTCACCTACACACACTAAACTCGATTCTTCTTCCTTGTGAGGCTCCTCTTGGTGCATTTATGAGTAGCATCTGGAATGTCTCTCTGAAGCATCCAACAGTAGTCTGCCATCATTGTAATACTCCATTTTCCCTGGTATCTCCTTTCCATCTCTTTAATGTCTTGGTGGAATCGTTCACCTTGTTCCTCACTCACAGCTCCCAAATTTTCAGGAAAGTAGTCAAGGTGGGACTGGAGGAAATGCACTTTCAAACTTATCAGGCAACCTAAAGCTTGAAATGCTTTCAGCATTCGTCCGACGATCATTTTGTAGTGAAGATCTTTGTTATTGCCTAAAAATTTCTGTACGACTTCTTTAAATGCAATCCACCCTTCTTTTTGAGGATCCGTCATGGTATTGACAAACTCTTGATCAACTATAAGCCTTCTAATGTCTGGTCCGACGAACACACCTTCCTTCAATTTTGCCTCCGACAGGCCTGGAAACTTGGTGACCAAGTATTTGAAGCATTCTCCATCTCTTGGAAGTGATTAATTGCTTCATCAATCCCAATTTTATGTGGAGAGGTGGTAGAAGAACTTTATGGGAAGGTACCAGAGTTTCTCGGAGGACATTTTTTTCACCGACTGTTAGCACCCTCAGCTGCCAACTCTTCTTGGTCCAGTGATTTTGTCGGTCTCGACTGTCCCATAGACACAGAAAACAAGGATATTTGGTATACCCAGCTTGTTGCCCGAGCAGCATGCACAAGACCTTCAAGTCCCCACACACTTGCCAACCATGGTCTTCATATTTAAGTTTACGAAGAACCAATTCCAAGTTCTCGTAGGTTTCCTTCAAGTGTACGGAATGACCTACAGGTATGGAAGCGTAAAAACCGTTGTGGAGTAAAACTGCTTTGAGACTTCTTTTTTAAGAATCTATAAAAAGACGCCATTGCTCTGAATCATATTGGATTTTAAATTGACCCATCAGACCTTCGACATTGATGCAATAAACCAACTAGTCTTCCTGGGCGAAGTAAGGAACAAACTCCTTTTCATGATGTCTGAACTATGAAGATGACACTCCTGGCAACAATAAATTCCTGCTTTTCAGCCTTGATCTGAGTAACTCAGCGGTATCTTTGGGAAGATTCAAGTCTCTTACCAAATCATTCATCTCCTCCTGAGAAAACAATTTTGGTCTTGTATCATCTTCAAAGTCAGAACTTGATTCGTCATCTGGTTGAGGTATGACTTCACATTCATCGGAGCTAAGTATCTCTTCCAAGGTAGCAGGGGGCTTGGGTACTGGTATATCTGTGCCATGGGGGATGGGATGAATTGCCGAGTGAAGATTGGAGTATGAAATGGAATGCTTCCATTTGGAATTAAACCCTTTCACATTGCATAAACAAAAGTAACAGTCATCACTATGGTTCTTTTGCTCTCGCCATACCATAGGAATCCCATAACGGAAAGATTTTTTTCTTACCCTTGAACCAGTTTCAGAGGTCCTCAACACACCGTTTGCACACTTTATGAGGCGCCCAGACTTTATCTTGATCTCCAATGGCTATGAAGTCTTGCAGGTGAATCAACGGTCATATTTGTTTCGGTGTCTTGAGTTTAAAGTGTATTTTTTTGTGTTGTTTTTAATATGTGAATCCATACTAAGTCTCTTAACAAGTATCACTCCTAGGTACTTTACTTCATTTTTTGTTTTGATCTCATGGTTATGTAGAACAATGGAAGTTGGGGGGGTGTAAGTTTGGTTTCTTGTCACATATAGGACATCTGTTTTGCAAAGTTAATGTATAGGTTGTGTTCATTGAGCCATGTTGTCAATTCATTGAAACATTCTGTTATTAATTGCATTGGTGGGTTTGGGATCCTGAAAGGAAGGTATATCATTATATCGTCTGTGTAAATATGGTAGTGGACGCAGAACCGTTTGATAATGTTGCAGACTGGTTGAAGGTAAATATTAAAAAGGAGTGCTGAAAGGGCGGATCCTTGTGGAAGGCCCTGTTCCTGCTTGAAAGTGTCTGAGGTTTGATTGTTAATTCTAACTGTTTGGGCTCTGTTTAGATATGAGGTGAACCAGTTGTGTACCGTAGAGGTTAGCCCTATTTGTTGGAGTCTGCTTAACATTGTTGTGTGGTTGACGCTGTCAAATGCAGCAGAGATGTCCAAAAATAGTAAGATGAACGCTTGTTTAGAGTCATCTATTCCTCTTGTCAATGTGTCGAATAGGACTGTTAGTAGCGTTTCTACCCCATGGAATGGGCGAAAACCATATTGCTGTTCGTCGAGGGGGGCCGATATGTCAATGTAATCCTGAAGTTGGGTTTGAATTACTTTTTTGATTAGTTTGGCCATGAAGGGAATGCTTGATATGGTCTGTATGAATTGGGAGATGGTTTGTCTAGCTTGCTATTTTTGAGGATTGGTCGTATTTGTACATGTTTAAGGGATGGTGGTAAGTACCCTTTTTCGAGGAATAGGTTGATCATTGGTAGGATGAAAGGCAATAGTATTGGTAGGGTCTTTTTTATCCAGTCTACTAGACATGGGTCTAGGTAGGAAGTTATTGTGTTTATGTTAGAGATTATGGTCTTGAGTGTGTCCTTGGATATCTGTTTGGAAATCCAATCAGTTATCGGTCAGGTCGGAGTTTGTTTCATTGTGTGTTGTAGAGGGTGTTGCCTGCAGTTTTGTTTTGTTCATGTAGTAGTGAGCTAGGGTTTGTGGTGATATATCTATGATCGTTTCATTTGTGTTGTATGTTTTGTTTGTTAAGTTTTGTACAATACTAAACTATTCTCTAGGCCGATTGATGGACTTAGCTAGTAAGTTGGAGTAGTGGTTTTTCTTAGCACTATCTGTTGTCTCCTTGTATATGTTGAGAGCATTTATGTATTTCTCATGGTTTGTTAGGGATTTTGTTCGTCACCATTTTTGTTCTGCTTTTCGTAGTTTTCTTTTCATTAGTTTCAGTGTGGTGTTGAACCAGGGGGCATCTTTGGTTTTGGTCTTGTTATCTTTACTATTTGAGTGTGTTGGGGTTAATTTGCGTGTTGCAGCTTGAGTGATTGTTTTGTGCCAGTTGTCAACTGATTCTTCAAGATTTGCTTGCGTGAGTGATAGGTGTGAAATTATTTGGTCAAGGAATTCTTCCTCATTGAATTTCTTGAATCTATTTGTTAGTGATTGTTGTGATCTTCTTGCGTGGGTGTTGTCTATGTAGTTGATACTGAATTTTTAGGATGTGGTGGTCTGACCATGGGACAGGTATGGATTCAAGCGAAGTGGAGTTGAATAGGCTTTGGAGGGAGTTCGGTAGGAAGATGAGGTCTAGTGTTTTGCCTTTGATGTGGGTTTGTTTCTCTATTATTTGGTGGAAGTCCATGTCGGCTATAGAATCTAGGAAGTATGTTGAGAGTGTGTTGGGTAGTGAGGGGAGGTTAAAGTCGCCCATTAGTATCACTAGATTTGTGTGTGGAGGAGCCCAGTAACTCGATTAAGATGTCAGTGCTGTCTGAGCATTGTTCTGGTAGTCTCTATACTTGACATAGTCTTATGTGTCTTATTTTTAGGATAAGAGTATCCATGTTGTTAATGTTGCAAGAGGACAGTAGTCTTGCATTGAGGGCTGTTTTTGTTATGATGAGTACACCTCCCCCTCTGTTATGGGTTCTGTGAGTGTGTAAAATCTCATATTCTTGTCTTTAATTGGTTCATATAGACCAAATCAGTGTCAGTGAACCAGGTTTCTGTTACACATACTATATCCGGCTTTTGGTCATTGAGGAGGTCTGTGAAAATAGGGAGTTTATTTCTCATTGACCTTGCATTGATTAGGTAACATGAGAGGGTGTTGTGTTTCAATGCATGGGATTGTGGGGTCCTATGAGGGTCTGGTGTTAAATTTATGTTGATAAGTCTAGAGTATTTATATTTGTGATTGTGTCCAGTGTTGTGTACTGATATGGTGACATCGTTGCGTATTGCTCTTTGTATTATGTGGATTGGTCTGTAGTTTTTGTTTTTTAGGCTATTTGTTAAGGCTATGAGAGTGAGGAGTATGATGCAGATGCATATTTTCCTAATGAGGGAAGGTGTTGGGGGTGGCATATTCTCAGGTTTCAGTGGAGCTTTGTGGATTTCTTTTGTTGCTGGAGTGTTGCGTTCAGGGCTGCAGAAATGCAGTCTTCACATATGGATATCATCGGTAACGATGGAGCCCGCACGGGAATGCTCTCCAGCGTCCAATAGGAAAGCTTTTGGGAATACTCCTCTGCGCCTGCGCATCTGCTGTCCCACCTTCCCTAGTCCTCTCCTCAATTCTTCATTTTTTGTGGAGTCAGAAAGTTGTTTTCTTCCTCTCACCACTGAAAAACGTTAATTGTTTGGTTTAAAATCTGTGCTTTGCCTTTCTGTTGATGCTGGTACCTCCTTGATACCGACCCTGATATTTTCTTTTCTTTTAGTATATTTCTTTCTTTCATTTTTTTCTACTTTGGTGGTTTCACATCTGGTGGCCTCGGTACCGAGGGTATCGACAGCCCCAGGAATGCAGGCATTGACTTCCGGCTTGACACCAATACCACCTGGGCTGATGCCAGCCCTTGAGCCCATATCGACGTCTCTTCTTCCTCTGATGCCTGCTTTGGAACAGACAGGCATCATCGGTACCAAACAGGCTCCCGATACTGTGCCGCCTCAACATCAGCATAGACATTGACACAAGACCATTGATATTTTGATTTCCTAGCTGAATCAGACTCGTCCTCCTCAGATTCTAATGAGATATCGTAGGATTCCAGGAGAACCCAAGATCTCCCTTCTGATAACTCCCCTCCTCATGAGTGGCGTCTGTCCCCACCAGAAGACATGTCTTTCCAAGACTTCATTCAGGACATGGCAGCAGGCTTGCAGATTACCGTGACACCAGAGACTGAACCAAGGGCATAGGAATTAGAAATCCCCTGATACCCCTCGGTTCCCAGAAAAGCTGGCATGTTACCGGTGCATTGCATCCCACAGATTCTAATGCTAAGTATTTGGGAGACCCCGCTAACGGTTCTGCCTCAGCAACCGACTTGATACCATATACCGAGTTTCACCATGCCCTGGTTTTCAAAAGCCTCAATTACTAAACCATGCCATAGTAGTGGAATCAGCGATGCATCACATCGAGGGTGCTAAGAATCATTTGTCCATGCCTCCAGCCAAGGATTCCAGTACACTTGATGCCTTTGGACATAGTTGCTTTCAGGCATCTATGCTCACTTCAAGAATTACCTCTTACATATTCTGATGACAGACATGATGCTTTCCTGGCCTTAATTAGGCAAAACCAGACTACATCAAAATTCCTTACCAGAGCATCTTTCGATGCTTTTGAGTCATCAAGCAGAGCTGCAGCAGTCTGCATTGATGCTCATAGAATGGCCTGGCTGTAGACTTCAGACCTTGAGCAGTGGGTCCAAGATAAATTGGCCAATATCCCCTGCTTTGGAGAGAACCTCTTTGGTAAAGGTTGGAGGAAGAAGGCCAGAGAGATTGAGACAGATGATCTTACCCTCAAACATTTTTCTAGGAAGACATCAGATGCTCTAGGAGAAAGACCAATCCAAAGAAGGCTTTCTGTCCTAAGAAGAAGAAATATTATTATTCTTATCCACCTGCAGTGACTTATCAACCACAGCAGCAACAGCAGAGACAACAGGGTCCTCATCAGGCTAAGAAGTATAAGACCCCTAAGCCACAGCCAACGGCACAGTCACAGTCGGCACCTGTCTCCACTCCATTCATTAATTTATAGATCTCTATCATATCTCCCTTCAGCCATCTCTTTTCCAGGTTGAAGAGCCCTAACCTTTTAAGCCTCTCCTCATAGGGATATCCTTCCATCCCCTTTACCATTTTGGTGGCTCGTCTCTGTTGTTGTTAACTGCCATTGAGTCAGTGTCAGCTCATGGTAATCCTCTGGATAGTTGTCCTATACTGTATTTGGTCTTCTGTCAGGTGGCTCACTGTGGACAGAATGGCACCCATAGCTACTGTTATTGCATTGATCCATCTCATTGCTGGCCTTCCTCTTGCGTTGACCTTCTAACTTGCCAAAATGATGTCTTTCTCTAATGATCTTTCTCTTTGTATGATGTATCCAAAGCACAAAAGTCAAAATCTTGTCATCTGAGCTTCTAAAGAAAGCTTAGGTTTGATCTCCTCTAGTACTTACTGGTTTGTTCTTCGGGCAGTCCATGGTATACACAGTATTCTTTGCCAGCGCCATAATTCAAAGGCATCAAATTTCTTCCTTTCTATTTTTTTCACTGTCCAACTTTCGCATCCATATGAAGTTATTGAAAATACCATGGCTTGAACGAGTTGAATCTTTGTATGGAGAGAGACTTCTCTGCTCTTGAGAATCTTGTCTAGGTCCTTCATAACCATTCTACTAAGAGAAGTGCATCATCTGATTTCTTGACAGCTTGTTGTTTCTTTATTGATAGTTGATCCAAGAGGGTTAAAGTTATCCACTATTTCAATTTCTTCTCCAACGATGAACTTATTAATTTTGCCAGATGTCAGGATCTTTGTCTTCTGTACATTAAGGCATAGACCCATTTTAAGACTATATTCCTTGATCTTGAAAAGCAAATATTTCAGATCATCTCACTTTCAGCCAGTAATGTGCTATCATCAGCATAGCAAAGGTTGTTGATGAGTCTTCCAAGAATCTTCACACTTCGGTTGTCTTCATACAGTCCTGCTTCTCTGATGATTTATTCTGCATATAAATTAAACAGGTAGGGGGAAGGTATGCAGCCTTGTTGTATGCCTTTGCTGATTTTAAACCATTCTGTTTCTCCTTGTTCCATTCGAACTGTTGCTTCTTGATCAATGTAAAGGTTGTGCAAGAGAGTGATCAGGTGTTCTGGTTACCCCCATACTTCTTAATGTGGCCCAGAGTTTCTCATGGTTTACACAGTCAAAAGCCTTGCTATAGTCGATAAAGCACAAATAGATATCCTTTTGGTATTCTTTAGTCTTTTCAAGGATCCATCTCACATCCGCAGTGATGTCTCTCGTTCCTCGCCCTTTCCTGAACCCTGCTTGCACTTAAGGTAGTTCTTGTTCCAGGTATGGTTGTAGTCTCTGTTGAATAATCTTAAGTAGAATCTTGCTGGCATGTGGGATCAGAGCAATTGTGCAATAATTTCCACAGTCAGTTGGAGCACCTTTCTTTAGTATTGGTATAAACACAGATCTTTTCCAGTCAGTTGGCCATAATGTTCTCTTCCAAATTTCCTGGCTGAGCTTTGTAAGTATGGTACCAGCTGCATCAGATTTCTGTAATACTTCAGTGGGAATGCCATCAATGCCTGGTGCTTTGTTCTTTGATAAGGCTTTCAATGCTGCTTCAAATTCTTCTTTCATCACCAGTGGTTCCAGATCATAAGGTACAGGTTGAAACGGCTGTTGGTCCACTTGATCTTTATCATATAATGACTGTATATTCTTTCCATCTTTTCTTGACCTTCTCAGCATTGTTCAACATGGATCCTTGAACATCTTGTAACATTCCAATTCGAGGCTGATCTTCTTCTTCCACTAATAGTTTCTGCTTCTATTTCCTTCCATGTGTCATTGTAGTACTTCTCCTTGTCTTGCTGCACATTGGAAATCTCTTTTGAGTTCTGTGATTGCCTCTCTTTCTCCTCTGGCTTTAGCTTCTCTGTATTTCTGGGCAATTTTCTGAGTTTCTTCAGTCATCCATTTTGGCTGGTTTTGCTTTTTCACCTTTTGTAGAGATTTCTCACTTTCTTCCAACACAACCTTCTTGATGTCATCCCATAATTCCTCTGGAGCTCTGTCATTTGTATCTAAAGCAGTGAATCAACTTTGCAGGCAGTCTTTAAATTCCAGAGGTATATTCTCAGGGCTATATTTGCTATATTCATGAGTGGCTTGCTGTTTTTCAACTTTAGCTTGAGTTTGCATACTAGTAGTTGGTGATCTTACCATCATCTCCAGGTTTTGTCTTTGTTGATATTATAAAGTTTTTCCATTGTTGACTTCCACAAATGTAGTCAATTTGATTTTTGTACAATCCTTTGGGTGAAGCCCATGTGTACAGTTGCCACTTGTGTTGCTGGAAGAAGGTGTTTGAGATGAATATTTTGTTTCCCTGCTCTAGCTGAGAGCACCATCATCGCTGCTGCCTACTCTCATTGAGAGCTCCGGTCCAATCGGGACTGTGGGAGGAGGGGCAGCAGCAGCTGTAAAGCAACCCGCGATCGGCGGGAACTCCATTTTGTTTCCCTGCTCTAGCTGAGAGCACCATCATCGCTGCTGCCTACTCTCATTGAGAGCTCCGGTCCAATCGGGACTGTGGGAGGAGGGGCAGCAGCAGCTGTAAAGCAACCCGCGATCGGCGGGAACTCCATTTTGTTTCCCTGCTCTAGCTGAGAGCACCATCATCGCTGCTGCCTACTCTCATTGAGAGCTCCGGTCCAATCGGGACTGTGGGAGGAGGGGCAGCAGCAGCTGTAAAGCAACCCGCGATCGGCGGGAACTCCATTTTGTTTCCCTGCTCTAGCTGAGAGCACCATCATCGCTGCTGCCTACTCTCATTGAGAGCTCCGGTCCAATCGGGACTGTGGGAGGAGGGGCAGCAGCAGCTGTAAAGCAACCCGCGATCGGCGGGAACTCCATTTTGTTTCCCTGCTCTAGCTGAGAGCACCATCATCGCTGCTGCCTACTCTCATTGAGAGCTCCGGTCCAATCGGGACTGTGGGAGGAGGGGCAGCAGCAGCTGTAAAGCAACCCGCGATCGGCGGGAACTCCATTTTGTTTCCCTGCTCTAGCTGAGAGCACCATCATCGCTGCTGCCTACTCTCATTGAGAGCTCCGGTCCAATCGGGACTGTGGGAGGAGGGGCAGCAGCAGCTGTAAAGCAACCCGCGATCGGTGGGAACTCCATTTTGTTTCCCTGCTCTAGCTGAGAGCACCATCATCGCTGCTGCCTACTCTCATTGAGAGCTCCGGTCCAATCGGGACTGTGGGAGGAGGGGCAGCAGCAGCTGTAAAGCAACCCGCGATCGGCGGGAACTCCATTTTGTTTCCCTGCTCTAGCTGAGAGCACCATCATCGCTGCTGCCTACTCTCATTGAGAGCTCCGGTCCAATCGGGACTGTGGGAGGAGGGGCAGCAGCAGCTGTAAAGCAACCCGCGATCGGCGGGAACTCCATTTTGTTTCCCTGCTCTAGCTGAGAGCACCATCATCGCTGCTGCCTACTCTCATTGAGAGCTCCGGTCCAATCGGGACTGTGGGAGGAGGGGCAGCAGCAGCTGTAAAGCAACCCGCGATCGGCGGGAACTCCATTTTGTTTCCCTGCTCTAGCTGAGAGCACCATCATCGCTGCTGCCTACTCTCATTGAGAGCTCCGGTCCAATCGGGACTGTGGGAGGAGGGGCAGCAGCAGCTGTAAAGCAACCCGCGATCGGCGGGAACTCCATTTTGTTTCCCTGCTCTAGCTGAGAGCACCATCATCGCTGCTGCCTACTCTCATTGAGAGCTCCGGTCCAATCGGGACTGTGGGAGGAGGGGCAGCAGCAGCTGTAAAGCAACCCGCGATCGGCGGGAACTCCATTTTGTTTCCCTGCTCTAGCTGAGAGCACCATCATCGCTGCTGCCTACTCTCATTGAGAGCTCCGGTCCAATCGGGACTGTGGGAGGAGGGGCAGCAGCAGCTGTAAAGCAACCCGCGATCGGCGGGAACTCCATTTTGTTTCCCTGCTCTAGCTGAGAGCACCATCATCGCTGCTGCCTACTCTCATTGAGAGCTCCGGTCCAATCGGGACTGTGGGAGGAGGGGCAGCAGCAGCTGTAAAGCAACCCGCGATCGGCGGGAACTCCATTTTGTTTCCCTGCTCTAGCTGAGAGCACCATCATCGCTGCTGCCTACTCTCATTGAGAGCTCCGGTCCAATCGGGACTGTGGGAGGAGGGGCAGCAGCAGCTGTAAAGCAACCCGCGATCGGCGGGAACTCCATTTTGTTTCCCTGCTCTAGCTGAGAGCACCATCATCGCTGCTGCCTACTCTCATTGAGAGCTCCGGTCCAATCGGGACTGTGGGAGGAGGGGCAGCAGCAGCTGTAAAGCAACCCGCGATCGGCGGGAACTCCATTTTGTTTCCCTGCTCTAGCTGAGAGCACCATCATCGCTGCTGCCTACTCTCATTGAGAGCTCCGGTCCAATCGGGACTGTGGGAGGAGGGGCAGCAGCAGCTGTAAAGCAACCCGCGATCGGCGGGAACTCCATTTTGTTTCCCTGCTCTAGCTGAGAGCACCATCATCGCTGCTGCCTACTCTCATTGAGAGCTCCGGTCCAATCGGGACTGTGGGAGGAGGGGCAGCAGCAGCTGTAAAGCAACCCGCCATCAGGCGGGCCCGCGCCTGTCGGGCCCGCGCCTGAGGGCCTCGCCAGAGGGCCCTTAGGCGTGGCCCTTTGGCGGAGCCCACTCGACCTGAAACCACAAAAGCAGCTCAATCAACTATACTCAGACGAATATCAGAAGACTGCCCCTGACAGTAACCCCACAACAGAGCTCACCGGAGGAATCCCTCTCTCCACTGCATCTCCCAGATCGCAGACCAGCGAATACCTTATTTTCATCATACGGTACCAATGCTAGAAGCTAGCCTGATAGTATATTAAGTAACATTAACAAGCAACAAAACAATACATTTTATTGTTACTGTGATACTATTGTTAGTAGCCACCATAGTTTGTTACTATTGTAGCCCCACACAGTGTTTTACCATCGTCAATAGATTATTGTTACTGTGCTACTATCCTTATTATTACTATTCTTATTACTATTCATTATTACTATTATTATTATTATTATTATTACTACTGTCAAAAGATTATTACCACCATATAGTACTGTTGCAACTAGATATCTAGCACAAAGTTTACTACTGCCAGTAGAATACTTTCAACCTGCACTGTTGCCAGTTGCCAGTAGTCATCCTTCAATAGGTATCATTTTATTACTGTTGTCAGTAGTTTACTCATAACTATTAATGTTATAAGGATGTTAGTAACCAGCCTGTAATAGTTACTACCCATGGCATTATTGTAATCAGCAATACCCTCATAAAGCTACACTTACAAATCACTGCACTGCTGTTACAAATAGCTGATACATTGTAACAATCTTATACAATTGTAACAATCTCATACAATTGTAACAATCTTATACAATTGTGACAAACAGCCAGCCAAAATTAACTTACTGTTCTAACTCTCCTAACTGATACTTTGCTGTTCTATTTTAATCACGTTCTATCTTAATCACATACAACTCAACACAACCACTCTTAAGCCCTCTTACATAGCCCGCCAGAAACACTTCTCTCCTACAAAACAAAATACAAAACATAATGGCCTACCTAAAAATAAAGTCACTACCAACCACTCTCCTTCTAATAGCCCTCCTTCTGCAACCAATATACACATATAAATTCAACAACCCCCCTTGTAATAGCATCCCCATCATCCACAACCCCAACCGCAATCTAACACGCTCTCCGCTACACCATCACTCATACAACCCGCCACCAAATAGTTCCCACAGACATCCTCCTAGAGTAATCCAAATAAACTGTAAAAACCATGACTACAAAATATCCTCCACTTGCACGGACACCAAACTAAAATTGATCCTAATAAACATTCGCTCTATTAGGAACAAAATACCAATAGTAAATGACATAATAAGAGACGAACAACCTGACATTATCTTCATCACTGAAACATGGCTAACACCTACAGACACAATATTATTAAACCAACTTCACACATCACAATATGATGTATTCAACTGCCACCGTGACACAAAAAGAGGAGGTGGAGCACTCATCCTCACTAAAAAAAACCTACAATACACCCTAACGAACTCAAACAATGTCGAAGGAATGGACATAATAAACATTGAAAACAGAACACTAGCATTCTCCTTAATCTATAGACCCCCATCAGCTGATCACAAAAATCTCTCCCCCATCCTTGAACTCGCATGCACAACATCTCAGAGAAAACCCCTTATAATCTTAGGTGACCTTAACCTCCCATCTCTGAACCAATCCCAAAAAGACAACTTCATTGACTCAATGTCCCACATAGGATTTAACCAGATAGTCCATACTCCCACACATAATAAAGGAAACTCACTTGATCTTGTTTTCCTCCCTTCCCCCTTTAACCTACATAAACTCCATTCTTCCCCGATAGCTAGGGAAGTACCATGGTCTGACCACCATTTGATAACATTCCACCTATTAGCACAAACAACATCACAGTCCACAAACACAATATCACATATCTCACGCTTTCCCCACTTTGATAATGACACATTCCTTGACAACATACTACCTAAACTCACCACAAGTCTAAATGACATAGAACAAACAATAGAGAACTGGAACCAAACTATCCAAAAAGCAGCAACCCCCACTCAAACAATACAGAAGATAAAGAAGGAATCACAAAAATGGTTCACTAAAGAAATTGCCAGGCTAAAAAAGCAACTACGGAAACAAGAAAAAATTTGGAGAAAAACAAAATCACACGATAACAAAACTAAATATATAAATATACTTAATAGATACAAGGAAGCAATCAATAAGTCAAAAAGGGAATACTACTCCAAACTAATAAATCATGCTATCAATCGGCCAAGAGAACTTTTCTCAATTGTGAATACATTAACAAAAACACAAAACCCCGAACTGAACCAAGACTCAATCAGTGTACAAACCTTAGCATTACATTTTGCTGAGAAACTAAAGGCAAAACCTTACTCTACAACCACCACAATATCTAAACAAGTCAGTAATTATGAATGGACAACCTTTCACAAGATTGAAAGAAAGCATATTCTTAATATTATAACAATGATTAACACCACAACCTCACCGCTTGACCCTTGCCCTGTATCATGGATCAAAAATACTAAGGAATTTCTTGCAGAAAATATCCAACATATAGTAAACCAATCACTCTCTCAAGGAACCATGCCCAATGCCCTAAAGCTCTCCTCGATCCGTCCCATAATAAAAAACAATAAACTAGACCCAAAAGACCCCAACTCCTACAGGCCAATAGCTAGCATACCACTAATTGCCAAAATAATAGAAAAGACCATACAACTCCAACTACAAGACTACATTGATGAACAAAAACTCCTTGATGAGCATCAATTTGGCTTCCGACCCTTCCATGGAGTTGAAACTCTCCTAATCGCCCTAACTGATCTACTCATCAGAGGCACCAATGACAACAACAAAGGCTTCCTTCTCCTCTTCATAGACCTATCTGCTGCATTCGATAGCATCAATCATAATACCCTCATTAACAGACTAGAATACCTAAAAATAGGAGGGACAGTCCTTGAATGGTTCAAATCATACATCTCAAACAGGTTAATACGGATACAATTAGGTAACGACACATCCGAAACTTTCCCACAAGGTCAAGGCATCCCCCAAGGATCAGCCCTCTCAGCCCTCCTCTTCAATTTATACCTCCAGCCCATTACAAACATATTTAAGAAGCACAAAATTAACCATTTCATATATGCAGATGATATCATGCTTGCCACACCCCCATAAACACTAACAATCCCGAATATGATAGCCTACTCCAATGTATGAACGAGACTACTAAATGGCTTGAAGACAACCACCTAAGCATTAACCTCAAAAAAACAGAGGCAATGTTCATAACGAGGAAATCAGACACTGAATACATATACCCCAATACAATCACAATAAACAATACACCTATACCTGTTAAAAAGGAGGTAAAATACCTTGGAATAATCTTAGACCACTCACTCTCCATGATTCCACACATAAAACACACAGTAAAAACCATATTTTATAAACTCAAGACAACACAACATCTGAGACCCCTACTCAACACCGATGACTTTAGATCTGTAGTTAATACACTCATAACCCCCCACTTCGACTATTGTAATAGTCTCCTAAATGGACTTCCATTAAAAAGCATATACTATCTCCAAAGAGCCCAAAACATATGCGCCAAGATGGTCACTAAAGCTAATCTAACAGACCACGTGACCCCAATTCTCCTAGACTTACACTGGCTCCCTATAAACAGCCGAATAAAATATAAAATCCTCCTAACTACTTTCAAAATCGTCAACAACATCTCCCCAACACAACTATCCACCCTAATACACCCTCCATCAGATACTAGATCACGCAGACAGAATGCAACCCACTCCCTCAACATAAAAACAAATTTTAGAAAAACTAAAGCGACAACAAGTGACAGGGCATTCTCCTTCGCTGCCCCCACCCTCTGGAATGAAACACCATTAACACTCCGCATGATAAAAGACCTTCACCAATTCAAAAAAGAATTAAAAACCTACCTCTTTACAAAACACTTTGAAATCCCCTACCAACAAAGAACTTCGCCAATACAATCACAGAAACACATACACTGTACCCAAGACAGAACAAATGACTAACACAGGAAAATTCACTAACCCCACTAACCCCACACAACCCGCTAATGAACCACTCAAACAGTTGATTATTTTCACCACTGTAACTGTATCTAACTAAGATGCGCTCCATGTATATAACTTGTAAATAGTTTGAAAAGCTCTGTTATAGTTAATGTTCAAAATGTTGTTCAAAATGTTGTTCAAAATCTGTTCAAAATATGTTCCCTGTAAGTACACCTGTACATAGTTAAAGCATAATGTTCCCTGTAAATGTATACAGAAGTATACAATTGTTCTGTTTAATGTTCAATGTAAACCGCCCCTGATCTCTGGAAGGGGCGGTATAGAAAAGACTGTATAGAAAAGACTGTTAAATAAAATAAACAATGGTCTTGCAGAATTCTATCAGTCTTTCTCCAGCTTCATTTCTGTTGCCAAGTCCATATTTTCCAACCACTTTGCCGCCTTCTTTGTTGCCAACTTTTGCATTCCAGTCACCCATGACTATCGGGATATCCTGTTTGCATGTGCTGTCAATTTCAGCATCTACTTGTTCATAGTACTCATCAACTTCACCTTCTTCTGCAGCTGTTGTTGGGGCTTATAAGTGAATTATAATTGTGTTGATGGGCAATCCTCATAGACAAATAGAAATTACGCTTTCACTGATTACATTGTATTTCATTACAGTTCTTGTAAGTTTCTTCTTAATTATAAACGCAACACTATTTCTTCTTTGTCTTTTATTTTCAGCATAGTAGACCACATGATCATCAGGTGCAGAGTGCCTGAGGCCAGTCTATTTAAATTTGCGGACACCCAACAGATCGAGTTGTACACATTCCATTTCATTCTTGACCACCTCCAACTTCCCTTGGTTCATGCTTCATATGTTCCATGTCCCAAGTTGTAAGACATCTTTGCAGCTTCTGACTCTCATTTCATCTGCAGCTACATCAGTAGTCAGATGTCCCGAGGGCTTTGAACCAACTACATCATAAATGCTGGCTTTACTCTGAAAAGTCTTCAGCTGCTCCCCAGTAACCAGTTGAGTGCCTTTTGTCCTGGGGGTCTCATCTTCAAGCACTATAGTGCAATTTGTTTTTTTGGGTTTTCGTGGCAAGATACAGAAGTAGATTGCCAGGCCTTTCTTTAGCGCAGTTTAATTCTAGTGTTGTTGCTGTTGTCACAGAAGTGTGATACTCCGCTGCCGCCAACACCGTCTCATTCTGCTGCTGCCCAAATAGGTGGTTTGTCTTGGTCCGGCACCTCATCTGACATCTGTCCATCTTGGTAGTCAGATAGCTTAGCCCTCTCATCACTGATGCACACAAGCCCTCACAGCATGAAAGGCTGCATACCAATTGAGGGGGCTCTTCTCTGTACCTTTTCTAATTCTGCTTTATCCTTTTTAAGATTCGGTGACCAGAATTGCACACAATTTTCAAGATGCAGTTGCACCATGGAACAATACAGAGGCATTATTTATTTAACAGGGTTTTTTTATACCACTTTCTCATTTAAATCAAAGTGGTTTACATTGTAACTTAAACAGGGATATTGATAACTTGGATTTTTCTGAGCAGTGGCGGGTTAAGTGATTTGCCCAAGGCCACAAGGCATGCTAGTGGGAATTGAACCCTGGTCTCTTGGTTCCCAAGCCAGTGCTCTAACCATTAGGCCACTCCTCCACGCCATTATAATATCCTTTGTTTTATTTTCCATTCCTTTCCTTATGATTCCTAGCATTCTATTTGCCTTCTTTCCTGCCACACTAGGCGGAGGGTGTCAACGTGTTAATCCACGATGACACCTAAATTGTTTTCCTGGGTGGTGGTTCCTAATGTGGAACCTTGCATTGTGTAACCATAGTTTGAGTTGTTCTTTCCTAGGCGCATAACTTTGCACTTCTCCACATTAAATTTCATCTGCCATTTGAACGTCCAGTTAGTGTGCTGTTTATTTATCTGTAACATTGTTAGTGTGCTGTATATTTGTTTGTAAACTTGTTCAGTTTTCTTCATTCATATCTATCTCCTACATATCCTAAGTTTTTGCAACTTTCTAGTCTATCTGTGCATTACCTATTTCTTCTCTGTCCTGGTGTTTTATCCAGCATTTTCCGCCCCTTGCTTTAATCTCCCTGAATGACTAACCCCTTCTCCTAGGACAAGCAGGATGAGTCAGCCACACTTGGTGTCGTCATCCGACGGCGCTGAGACGGAAGTACTCTCCATAGCTCAGAAGGGCTTTGCCCTTCTGAGCATGGGCCACCTGGCCACACCCCCCTGCCCGCCCCTAGCTAGCCAGTTTCAGTTCTTCCGCCTTGCCAGCAAGACGGACTTTTGTACTCTCCAAAATTTAAACTTAACAACTTCTAATTCTCTTACCATTAGTGTTCTCTAAGCTTTCTTTTCAGAGCGTTTCCAGCAGAACTGGATTCCTGCGGGCCATGTGCCCCGGCACTCAACAGCTTATGAATGAGGTGTATGTATGATCAACTAAACCCCAGTCGCAACAGCTTATTAAGTAATTTCTTCCTATAGCTGAATTATGATTGTTATGCTGCCATTACTACTTGTCAAGTTTTTTTCAGGTTGCTCCGGTCTGTCCAAGGGCTGCGCTTCAGCTCCTATGCAAGCCAGGTGCTCTCGGCAAGCGGCATAACCGGGTTCGCTGGGATGACCGGCTGCTTCTACTCCCGCCGGCTTCGCCGCCGCTCAGGGTGTGCCTAAGGGCCTCCACCCCCAGCCGCAGGCTTAAGCTCCAGCTCCGCCGCCGATCAGGGTGTGCCTAAGGGCCTCCACCCCCATCAGCAGGCTCAGACGTCCAACGCTACTCACCGGACCCTCGATGTTGCTACGGGCTCCCTCCAGGGCCTCTGCTCTCGGACCGGACCCCTGCAGCTCTCCGGCCTCATGGCTCCCCTGTAGGCGGCCATCTTTGCAATTACATCACTGCCCGGCTCCTCCCCTTTCGGCGCTATTGGTCGGCGCCACTCCACATCATCAGCAAGGAGGAGCCGCGTATTCATGAGGCACTCCCATCGTCGCTACGATCAGTGAGAGACCCTGTCGGCGCAGATCCTGTCAGCGCAGATACCGGCGCCCTTAATGCCTGCAGGCCTCGGCACCGGAACTCCGGTTCGGCTCCAAGGACCGCACCGACGCTGGACACCTGGGCATCGGCAGCCACATAAGCGGCAGCAGCAGAGGGAATCAGCCCTGACATGTACCGGTATCCAGGGGAGGGTGACAGCCGAATGCTCTTATGGCTCGGAGCCTTGGGCCTTTCTGGATCGGCGCCGGAAGCACAGCCCACCAAACTTCGGCACTGAGACGCCCTGCTGCATCATACAGCATGGGCTCTGCACCGTGATGCAGTCTGCCTCCCCACAGGGGTCCTTAAGTGCGGTTGAGGCTGGAAGCATGTCCAGTCCTACTCCGCCAGTCTGTTTAAGAGCAGAAGGGCACAAATCAAGTACCAGTCGTGATTCCTGCCAACCCAGCCCCCATATTGCTTTTAACCGCCAGGGCATCTGGGAGCAACGACGGATGGGCTTAGACCTCTGCTCTACCTCGGAGAAACGCGAGGTCAGCTTCCACCACGGCCCCCCTTTGCCTGACCAGCTGCGGAGACAAATTCAATGCACACCGTAGCGCCAAAGTGCAGGTGTGATCTGGTTTTTCTGCTGATTATAGCGCGAACCCTTGCACAGTCCGGAGTGCACAGGAGTGGTAGTGCTAACTTTTCGTTGAGATCATAAATTGGCGATTATGCCACCGGCATTGCACATTCCGCCAGTGGGTGCCTATCACGAACCCCTGCACAGCGCGGAGCATAGGCAGTGGGTGTCCAACACGAGCCCTTGCACAGCGCAGATCATCGGCAGCGGGTATCTAACACGAACCGTTGCACAGTGCGGAGCATCCTTGCTGAGGCACCATCCAAATTATTCTTCGCCAGCTACAGTTCCTGCTCATTGGCATACCTGTAGTGCTTGTGCATCCACAGAGTGGAGGAGTGGCCTAGTGATTAGAGCACTGGCTTAATAGCCAACCAACCAGGGTTCAAATCCCACTAGCACTCCTTGCGACCTTGGGCAAGTTACTTAACCCTCCATTGCCCCGGAAGAAACGTCTGGTAATCTACTCCGGTGACACTACCAAGTAGACCCAGGAGCTTCTGGTGTTTCCGGTAGTCGGCACTCAAAGCCACACGTTGCTTTACATTGACAAACAGAAGCAGTTGACCAGGCTACCCACTGGAAAAGAAAGGCGTTGCTCAATGGCTAATGCATTGACTGCTGAACTAGAGGCTCGAACTCGATTCCCCAGTGGGTTAATGAGTATGGCTGCCTATAGAGCTGTAGCTCAATGGTTTATCCACTGCCTGTGGAGCCAGAGATTGTGTGTTTGATCCCACAGTATTCGCTTCCCCTTAACAAGGTATGAAGCCACCTCAAGGAAGCAGAGCCCTCCTACTCCTAGGACTGCACCGTGGTGCAGGACACTCATCATGCCCGGTGGATTCACAGGAGACTTTTCAATTCATGCTCGTCCCTCAGCCAGCTTGAACCCAGAGGGTCAGCAGCAGACCGGGAGCAGGTCAAGATCTTCTCCAGTGAACGAACGAACCCTCCAATACCTATGACGGTTCATCGAGCAATAGGTTTTTTCGGGACCTTGCACCAAAACCAGTAGCCAATATGGTACAGGCCACGCACGCCGGTGTGAGCCAGCACAGCGCAGGAGCTTTACCCGGGTACACCCACCGGCATCTCTCATCCTGCATATCAGCCCAGCTGCATGCTCGGGCCCCATACGTCATACCCCCACTACCAGTGGAGAGTTGGCCTATTGAATGGCACTTCCTTTCCACTCCAACATGTAGCACATCCTTTCCCCTCCAACAGGTAGACCTCGGATAGATCACCTAATTTCCCCGAAAGCTGCAGCACAGTTCTATATCCTGGCCGCGTTCTGCTAAAAGACCATGCCTCCTCCCATTTCCCTGAGCTCCCCTGGGTCAGCTTACGTCGCACTCCACAGT
Organism: Ichthyophis bannanicus; assembly: GCA_033557465.1. Lineage (NCBI taxonomy): Eukaryota > Metazoa > Chordata > Amphibia > Gymnophiona > Ichthyophiidae > Ichthyophis > Ichthyophis bannanicus. Next base: position 1,022,479,850 of record CM066033.1, on the reverse strand, counting down.
AGTCGAGGAGAATAAGAGGGAGTGTAAGGCAAATGCAAGACTGGTCAAGCACAGTCCATCAGGTCCACATTACCGGCAGGATCGCTTCACAAGCGGTGTGAAGCTACTGAGGACGCCCGTCTGGAAGCTATGTCACAACTCTCGGGTCCACGCATGGGCTCAACACCTCTGAACCGCGTCTACGGCGCCTTCCTTATTGCGCAACGAACTATCACCAAAGGCTCTCATCACCGGATGCTCTCACCCCTGTTGACTGAAGACAGCCTCCTTCAGACATTGCGGCCACTCGAGGGCCTGGAAATAGCACATGCCCTCTTCCACTTGCACACCGGCAAGTAACCAATAAGTCACAATAGCTACCCTGACCAAGCGAAACCTGGCCCATAACGAGAAACCCTTGGACGGTCATGCCAACCTACGGGTAAGCAGCGTCGCACCCCTCGACAGAAACTCCTGTCACCCAGGCATAAAGGTGCCAACCTGTCTTCAATGCGACGCCGTGCACACGGCCAGTGTATCCTGGTTCAATGCAATTCCCGCATTGCCTATAGCTTGGGCCATCCCCTAACATCGCTCGGGACAAGGCCTATGACGTCCCAACGGGAGCACAAGCCTAGTGGTCCGGATCAGGGGGCACTCGACAGGTGGTTAAGATCACTGCATCTTGCCTGTAAGTGGATAAGCCTCTTGCTACATGCATCAGCAAATGCATACACCAGCGTTTGCACCAAGAAGCCACCCTGTCGTCTTCTTCCCCCCCCCAACAGACGATCTTTGTGCTGACAGCCCTAGGCCTACCGACAGAAGGACGCACTTGACAGCGTGACGCTTCAGCGGCGCCGACTGGGCTCATCTCGCGAACCTTCCAATGCCTCACCTCTATTGTGGGGTGGCACAGTGCACACAGACATTGTGTTCAAGAGCAGAAGGTCTCCTGACATACCAGCAGACAGTGTGTTTAGGAGCAGAAGGTCACAGATTCAAGTCCCAACCATGGCTCCTGACACCCCAGTCCCCACAGTGCTAGGAGAGCCCGTCAGGGAGAGCTACAAGTCCCAGGAGGGACCGAATAAGAGTTAACCAGCCTCAGCTCCGGTAGCTCAGCATCCTCCTCAATCAGCCAATGAGTGGTCCATACCTACCTCGGGTTACCGCTGAAATGCTGTCACCTCTTGGCTGCCCTCCGGGTAGTTCCAAATCCGTGTTCTGTCTCCTGCCGGTATACTCATTGTGGCAGTCAGGCTACCCCGGCTGCTGTGACTTTATAGACCCCTTTTCTTGCGCTTGACCTATCTTGCGGGACGATCACCCACCCAGAGTCCGGTTGAGCTACAAACCTTAGGCACTCATCCAACGTGCAGTCCTCCTGGATTGAGCCACCTCCCAGATCAGTTACGCACCATGCTCCTGGAAGGAAAGGAGCCCATGGGAACAGGATAACGCACGGTCACATGATTGCACACCAGCGTCAAGGGATCCAACCCTGTTCCCTTCCGCACAGGACCTCCATTTTTCCCGAAGGGGCCCTGTCCGTAACTAACTACAGCACCTCCTGCCTAGTCCAGGCAGGAGTCAAGGGACCCAACCCTGTTTCCCTTCTACACAGAACCCCCCTTTTTTTCCCCAAGGAGGCCCTGTCCGTAACTAACTACAGCACCTGCGGCCTAGACCAGACAAGAGCCTCAGCCAGGCAGGAAAATTCACGAACTCCAGACGTTACACCTTTCCCCTCACGGATTCCATGCCGGGTGACCAGCATTAGTGAAGCCGCCACCCGGCCTTCTGGCAGCACCGCTACCTCAGTTGCCGCTCGCCCAAACAATCTGGCCACGGCACAGATGACAACAGCAAGCATGCAGGGAGTGGGATGTGCACCCTGAAGGCAGAGTATGACAGGATTCAAGCCTGCAGTGCGACCGTGCACAGTACTCCGTCCCCAAAGTGGCCAATCTTTGCCATGTCTCTCGGTCCCTCTGTTATCCCGATTTTATCGGTTTAATTTAAAAAAAAAAAAAAAATATATATATATATATATATATACATATATATGGATATAGATATATAAATAAAAGGAGAACCCCCTCTTCTCAATGATAGATATCGATACCTTGTTCCTGCATTGCAGGAACTACTACTTCAATGTCCTGCACATGTGTGCGCGCGACAACGGTGAACCCCGCCGCACACGCGGGCATCGCAACAGCGGTGAAACCGCGCTACTACTACTGCTCGATGGCATCACGACAGCGGTGAATCCCGCACTACGAATGCTGCTCGGTGTGGATCCCGCATTGTGGATCCCGCCTACATTTCGGTTACCACACATGTGATCCTTGTCACTGCACCTTATTGCCTTGTGACTACGGCGCTGCTACTGCTCGATGGCGAATCCCGCATCACTATTGCTCGAAGGTTACATTCCACACTGCTGCTTCTCGATGTGCCTACATCTCTCTTACCAAACGGGTGTACCTTGTAGCCCTCTGCACTTTGTGCATCGCAACGGAAAACCCGAACGGAAAGGGCACTTCATATGCCCTGATTAGAAATTCGGGCAGCGCCACTGCAGGTCCTGTCGCAACATGCTCCACAAAGGCAAATACTGCCGGAAGGAGCGTCTCGGCCTTCCCCACATCCACCTCAGCGCGTGGCAGCTTGGGAGGCACCAAGTGTGGCTGACTCATCCTGCTTGTCCTAGGAGAAAACGGAGTTACTTACCTGTAACTGGAGTTCTCCGGGTACAGCAGGATAAGTCAGACACACATACCCGCCCACCTCCCCTGGGATGGGGTCTGCCTCCTTCCTGGTGCCCGCCTCCTAGCGGCAAAAGGCTCAGCTAGGGACATACTGGCTAGCTAGGGGCGGGCAGGGGGGTGTGGCCAGGTGACCCATGCTCAGAAGGGCAAAGCCCTTCTGAGCTATGGAGAGTACTTCCGTCTCGGCGCCGTCGGATGACGACACCAAGTGTGGCTGACTTATCCTGCTGTCCTCAGAGAACTCCAGTTACAGGTAAGTAACTCCGTTTTCCCCTTCCTGATGCTTTGCTTACCTCCTCCCCCTCCCCTCCTGAGGCTTTGCTGAACCCTCTCTTCCTGTTTTGTTTCCTACCTGTGCTGATTTCTCTCTGCCTCAGCACCTAAAATCCGCTTACCTGCTTTGCTGCCAGTTTGGGCACATTTACCTGCCAGCCTGTGAGTCCTGTATGTCCGTTGATATATTTATTTTATCATTGTTAATGTGCTATTTATTTATCTGTACCATTGTTCAGTTTTCTTCATTCATACCTGTCTCCTATATATCCTCAGAACTTTTTGCAACTTTCTAATCTGTGTATCTTGAGGCCAAGATAACATTTAAACCATTACCTATTTCTTCTCTGTCCTGGTGTTTTATCCAGCATTTTCCATTTTCCTCCTCTTGCTTTAATTTCCCTGAGTGACAAACCCTTCCCCCCTCCCCCGAAGGTTTAGAATGTAACTCATTTGTAGGAGAATAACTCTATCCCAGCACCCTTCCTGCTGTCTAAGGAAAATATCTGTCACAGGGTAAGCAATATTTCTTTTATGTACAGGGTGAGCCAGTCAAACCTGCATTTTTGAAATGACTGTAAAAAATAAACGGATGGATATTTCAAAATTTTATTGTTACTATCTTAATGTACATTAAAAAGCATTTAAGAAACAACATTCACTGTTTAAAAATAACGCCAGTAAGATGGTGTCTTTCCCGATTGAGACATTCTTGTAGGCGATTTCTGAAACTGCCCATCACATCACGGAGCATACGCTGAGGAATTCTCTCGATTTCCAACCGGATTCTCCTCTTGAGTTCCCCAAGTGTTGGAGGTCGTTGTTCAAAGACTTTACTCTTCAGGTACCCCCACAAGAAAAAATCGCACACTGTGAGGTCGGGCGATCGGGGAGGCCAAGAAATTGCTCCATTTCGGGATATCACCCGATTTGGAAAAACATTGTTGAGAACATTCATGCTCACACGGGCTGTATGACTTGTGGCACCGTCTTGCTGGAATAAGGTTTCATTGTTCATTCCATGTTGACGAAGCTGAGGAATGAAGAACGAATGCAACATTTCCGAATAGCGTTGTGCATTCACAGTAACTGCTTGCTCCCTGTCATTTTCAAAAATATACGGGCCTATGATTCCCAATGAGGACATTGCGCACCAAACTGTTACCTTGCTTGAATGGAGTGGTTTTTGATGGAGTTGTTGAGGGTTTTCATCACTCCAATATCGGAAATTTTGTTTATTCACAAAACCGGAGAGATGGAAATGTGCCTCATCGCTCATCCACAGGTTGTGAACAAGATCCTCGTTTTCATCAAACATGTCCAACAACGTTTGACAAAAACGCCGTCGAGCTGCAAAATCGTTTTCATTCATAGCCTGAACAACCTGAATTTTGTACGGGTGATGGTGTAAATCTAACCTCAAGATTCTTCGGACGCTCGTGTTTGCCATGCCAAGCGCAGCACTCTGTCGACGCGCCGATCTCCGAGGGCTTCTTTCCACAGCAACTCTCACGCAGTCAATATTCGCGGGAGTTTGCACTGATCTTGCACTGCCACCCCTTCTGCTTCTCGTTTCACCAATTGCTTCAAAGTTTGTCACCCACAATTTGATTGAATTAACAGACGGCACTGGCTTATTTCGATTAATTTGAAAATTGGTCCGGAAACGACGCTGTGCGGCTGCATAACTACCACTTTGGTAAAACGCTTTCACAGCGAATGAACGTTGTTGTTTAGACCACTGCTCCATGGCGACTGAAATGCTTAATTGTGGGGGACACAATGGTAACCTTGCTAACTCGCTCCGCCCACTTTCACGGCTCTCCCGCCCTTTTCAAAAATGCAGGTTTGACTGGCTCACCCTTTATATCTATACAGTACGGTGTATGTTCACTAGTTCAACAGAAATACTGTAAATAATAGTAACAGGAAAAGCCATAATATTTTGTGACAGCATCCTACAACCGTGCTTTTCAAACTTTTATTTCAAACTTTATGACCCCATTTTAACAACTGAAAATTCATGTGACCCCAGATGATGATGAAATCAAACTGGCAGGTCTCCAGCCTCCTTCCCCATCCTTCACTCATCTAAAGCAGGAAGGCGGCAGCAACAGTAGTGGCAACAGCAGCAGCAGACAGCACAGGGTCCCTTGTGTCAGTGTGCAGTGCAGTGTGTACTTACAGACCTCAGTATTCAGCATGGGTTTCCAAGCCAACAGGAAGCTTACCCAGGAGGGGGACAAGGGCCTATGAATGTTTACTGGCTCACAGGCCACATGCTGACTGGTGACTTTGCATAGGTCACAGTGAAAGCCCAGAGAGATGAGGAAATGGCCCTGTTTCTGTGACCCCATTTGGGGTCATGACCCCAAGTTTGGGAACCAGTGTCCTACAACTTTATTTTATATCTAGCAGTCTTTCTGAACAGATTATAGATTTTCAAAACAGAAACTTGTCATTATCCTCCTACAGAGTTTTGTATAGCCTGGATAGAGTTTTAAAACTTGTGAAATCCATCATTCAAAGGATTGTTAAGGAATGGTTATAGAAGCTGTAACTCTGAATTTTCTGACTTACTAATACGCGGGTTGCTCAGAAAGTAATGCCCCACATGTTTTTTCCCAGTCCAGAATGAAAATAGAGATGTGAAATTGAAAGGGTAGTAACTTGGAACTTCAAAGGACACGTGTGTAATTTTACAGTCATCCGACAAATAGCGAGGCGGTAGTGATCCTTCAAATGGTGTCTGTAAGTGACACACGGTACAAACAATGAGCTGTAATTGAATTCTTGGTGGAAGAGAAAGAAAGTGAGGGGAGGGCCTTTTTGTCCCGGATCATCACAGGTGACAAAACCTGGGCTCACCACCATGAACCAGAGACTTAAAGGCAGTCCATGGAATGGCATCATGCTCACTCACCAAGAAAACAGAAGTTCAAGACCACTCCTTCTGCTGGAAAAGTGATGATCACTGTCTTTTGGGACATTGATGGCGTAATTCTGGTGGATGTGCTTGAGAGGTGAAACAATCAATTCAGACAGGTACATCAAAACCCTTCAAAAACTGAAACGGCGTTACTTGCAAGTGCAGCCTAACAGTAATCCAGGAGACATGTTGGTTCAACACAATAGTGCTCACCCTCACACAAGCCTCCGAACCCAAGAGGCAATCACCAAATTTGGTTGGACAGTGCTCCCCCACCCACCCTACAGTCCTGATCTGGCACCATCAGATTTTCATGTTTGGACCACGAAAGGATGGCCTGCGTGGAACAAGGTTTGAAGATGACATGAGCGTGATTCGTGCTGTAAAAAAATGGCTGCATGAACAGGACACGAGCTGGTACAGAGGAGGAATTAATGCCCTCATTTCTCGCTGGCGTAAGGCCGTAGATGTTGATGGAGGTTATGTAGAAAAATAATATGCGTTAAGGACACATTAATTTATACTGTGAGTGATTTTTATACATTTTGAATGAATACTCTTTGAGAAGAATAATATGGGGCATTACTTTCTGGTCAACCCTCGTATTTGTTGTAAATCAGCTGATAAAACCTTTTGAATTAGATATGTAAAGTTTTTTCTCTTTCTTCTCGATTTAGATTTGATTTTTGTTAAAACAAAGCACTTGACAACAAAAGTAGCATGCAAGCCAACAAAGGGTAAACCAAGGTCAGAACCTTAACTGCTTTAAAAAAAGAAAGAAAGAAAGAAAAGTCCTTGTTTCCAAAGAGTCACAGCATAAGCAGATGTTAAAAGATAAAGAACCAAAAGAGGAGAAAGTTTCCTTATCAAGAGTTAATGCATTATACGTTTCTAGAAAATTCTATTCAGATGCAGTAAACATGAATTGCCATAATGTATATTCCAGATTAATCCAAATAATCCTGTATTTAAACCAGTTGATCTAGGAACCAGTTTCAAGCCAGTTCTGAAGATAGGACTAGGAGTAAGTGTAAAACCTCAGTCTCGCGGGCTACCAAAGGGCCGGGTTTTCATGAATATGCATGAGAGAGATTAGCATACAATGGAGGTATTGGACATGCAGATCTCTCTCATGCATTTTCATTTGGGATATCCTGAAAACCTGATCATTGGTGGCCCCATGAGGACTGGGAGTGAAGACTAAGGGTCTAAGACAACAGAAGACAATTCATTACAGATTTTAGGCTGCCAAATACATAGTAAATGTATTTGATAAGCAAATCATAATCTGGTAGGCTGCAGGCTGTTGGGCACACCGAGCTTCTAAAGGATTATTGCTTGATATAGATAAGGGGAACTAGCAGGAGAATTTTGTTTCTTTTGTAACGAAAAAGGAAAGACATAGTTTGGTGGCTGCTGTTAATCTTTATCGCATTTTACTTCAAAACATTTAACGCACAATTAAGGGCTATGTATATACTCAAGCTGTGCTTACATAGCACCTTGTAAAGTTTTAATGGAAGAGAGCTAGAAATCGTGCTATGTATGCTGACAATACATAATAAGCAGTATATATTATAATAGCCATGTCCTTCTGCCATACTAACATACCTCAGCAGTATTTTTTACTCTACAAGTGTCAATCATTGTTTTCAAATCCAAGAGCACATAGAGTTGCTTTTTGTTTTATTTTTTTCTTCTACAGGCAAGCTGTTATCTTTTAAGAAAATAAAAATCCAACTTAATATATCTAGTAATTTAGTTTTCAGAAATATTTAGACTTAACATTTCCTGTCACAACAGGCATATGGCAACTTCAAGAAACCAAATTAGACAAGAATTCAAGATAAAGGTAGAGACCAGGAATGATTTTATAATAGGACACCTAACTTGTGTGGCAGGTATGCACAAAAGTCAAACCAGTCTCCTTATTCTGCTACACCAATCCAGACAAGTGGGTTATGTACCACAGCCAGCAGGTGGGAGCAGACTAAAGCAACTTTCAGTGATGTCATCACTTGGTATATCCACTGGTACAGTGCTAAGAGAAGATATTATTTGTCTGCCTACAGCAGACTGCAAAGTGTGTGGACTGGTGCAGCAGTGCAAATAGGCCTGTAGTAGGCCCAACGCTTGTTCTAAGCTTGGATGCACTCCTATCTCCTGGAACTGATAGCTACCCACAAGTTTCTAGAGCTTGGTGAGTCAGACAGGAGGACCCCATGGGATCCCTGAGGAAGGGGGTTGGTAAATTAGGTCCAGGCCCCCCGCTTCTCTCTTACTGTCCTCTATCTGCATGCTTATTTTTGTCTCTTACCTTTTTTCTGATTTTGCTTTGTTCCTCCCATTGAATTTAATAGGTTGTATTTGGCTCTTCTAGTTTTTTCTCAGCAGCTCGGCCTCCTAGGCCTGCATAGGCATCTGGTGCTTTCCTGCTCGTGCTTCTCCAGTCATCCTGATAGGTGCTGGGATTCCATTTTTTGGGACTCCTGTTTCACTTCCTTTGCTTCTTTTTTTCACTGGGCTTATTTTGTAGTCTTTTATTTCCTGCAACCAAGCAGTCTCACATCACGAGGGTTGAGACCCTCCTTAGGAGAGCCTCTGGCTACCTCCACCTTAGGCTCATCAGCAATTCTGTGTACAGGCCTAGTGGCTCAAGCCCTCTCACTCTGAGTTCAGCATCTGCTGGACAGTCCGAAGGCTAAACAGCCAAGAACTAGCCTAATGGTTAGAGCATTGGTCTGAGAAACAGGAAAGCCAGATTCAAGTCCCACTGTCACTTCATGTGATCTAGCAAGACTGGGGTCTGGAGCAGTTTCTGTGGCTCTTGCTGGGCTTGACTTGATCAGTGTCTCTTCTGGGTCCATAGTTGCAGTATGGACTTTGACTATCTGCCTGTTGCTCCCTTGTTTCTTGCCATTTTGCTTGCAAATGATAACTTCAGTTATTAATAACACTGTAGAGCGTAAGACAGCTACAAAGATATTAGCTATGTGAACTTACTACCCTATACCACAGAGTGATACCTTTACCTAGTATTATGTGATTTGATTCTCACACCTTATTAACATGCGGGTGAGAATAATCAAAGGGGGGAATGTGGTAGGCGACGGCCTATGATCCATGCTAATTGAACTAAGCAGACAGGCCTGAGCAGCTTGACCTGTAACTGAAGCCTGTAGTTAGGCCCAGAGGAATGAAAACCCCCCTGAATGATGACACCATAGAATTGAAACTTAACTCAGTTTAACTGAACATAGCTAAGCAGAAACGAAACTTATAAAAGACAGAAAACAGCTCTAATTGGTACTGATAAGAGAGCACAGCTTCTATGGAATTAATTAACTCTGCAAAAAAGCAAGGTTACAGTGCCCTGCTTCCCATATGTTTTAACAAGCTCAGCGACCTTGGAGGAGAGAAGTAACAAGTTAGAGACACTGACCATTGTAATTGGGACTAGAAGGGGGGCAACCAGGTGCTGGGCCCAGACCAGAGTCCCGATTGGGTAGCCATATCAGTACCGGGACCAATAGATGGGTGAGAGGGGTACTGGGACCAATGAAAAGTTTGCCTATGCTTAGAATGGACAAGAAAGCTATAAAAGTTGTTGTTTTACTAGAAGCCATTGCTCAGCCATTTTGAAATTGCTTATTGCTTGAGCCATGTGCACATTAAACTGGCTTGGATCCTTGAAAAGACTCCTGGATTTATTTATTGCATGCTTATCTGCTGCTACAGCAGTAGCGTCTAGGCGGTAGCTTTGGCTCCGCAATTGATTGGCTGATGCTGCCTCCAAGTTACAGCTAAGCAAACTTCGCTTTAGGGGTGGTTGCTCATTCAGGAGAATCAGGAAAACTTGATGATGATCTTAGAGAGGCTCACTAAGGTTCCTGGAAATTGGGCCTAGTGGCATTAGGACTGCCTCTCATAGGGCCTTAGTTGGAGCATGGAGATGCCCTCAGATTGCCAGGTGTTCGTTTAGGGCCTTATACCTCCTACGGTCCCAGCCAAAACAAAGCCAGCCTTCTTAGAGCTCTGCAATCATGAGATTCGACTGCGGTTCCTTCCTGAGTCATGCCCCACAGTGAGATCCGATGAGTTCCCTCAGGGGTTACAGCCAGTGATGGGAGGGGGGCTCTGACTTCTTCTCTGAGTAGACATTCTGTCAGACAAATGGGTCCTTGAGTCCTACATCAGGGCTACATGCTGGAGTTTACAAAGCCTCTGTGAGATGCCTTTGTAAATGTCCTCTGTGGCTCCCCACTCAAGTAAGTGGAGGTTGAGGAAACTCTACAGCGTTTCCAGAAGTTGCAGACTATTCTACCCTTGTCCTTTGCAGTGCAGGGGCGGGGGGCATTAGTCTATCTACTTCATAATGCCCAAGATGGGTGGCTCCTTCCAGTCTTTTCTGGATCTGAAGGCTGTTGGTGCCCTAATCTCTTGTTTTCCATATGGAGACTGTCAGATTGGTCATTGTATTAGTCCAGCAAGGGGATTTCTCATCTCCATGGATATGGCTGGAGCAACACTAGTGGTTTCTCTGTTTCTGTCTTCTGGGCCACCATTTCCAGTTCCAGGGTGGTGGTGAAGGTGTTTCTTCACAAGCAAGACCGCCTCATAGCTGGATGATTGGCTGATTTGGTCAGACTCCCTGTAGAAGTCCAAGATTAATACAGCCCTAATCATCTGCTGTCTAGAGCAGGGGTGGGCAATTCCGGTCCTGGAGGGCCGCAGACCAGTCAGGTTTTCATGATGTCCCTAATGAATAATCATGAGATCTATTTGCATCCTCTGCCTTCCATTGTATGGGAATAGGCCCATGAATATTCATTAGGAACATCATGAAAACTTGACTGGTCTGCGGCCCTCCAGGACCGGAATTGCCCACCCCTGGTCTAGAGCAACTGGGTTTGGCAATCGGTATCCAATTCCTCTGGTTCGGTTTATTCCTAACTTTGGTTGAGTTTTCCTCTTTTCAGAGAGGTCTCTCACACTGCAGATCCAGCTCATGAAGTTTCGTGCTCGGTTAGCTCCCTGAGCCTGGGACTACCTCCAACCTCTAGGGGTCATGGTACTGACCCTGGAGCTGGTGCCTTGGGGCAGGACACATTTACATCCCCTTCAGAGACATCTGCTATCTCTCTTTTATTTATTAGGTTTTATATACTGCTTTATCATTTCAATCAAAACAGTTTACATTGAAACTTAAACTTGGTAATGTACATTAAACAGGGACATTCATAATTTGGATTTTTCTGAGGCAATGGAGAGGTAAGTGACTTGCCCAAGGCCATAAGGAGTGCTAGTGGGAATTGAACCCTGGTCTCTGGGTTCCCAAGCTAGTGTTCTTAACCATTAGGCTATTCCTCCACTCTGCTCTTTGTTCTCTTGTTTGACTAGTCCCCCCTTCTCCTCTGGAGAAATCAAGGATTAGCTAGCCTGGTAGTTACATTCTCACCCTCTGATGGACAGGATGCCTCTGGAATCACTGGACTGGGTTACAGTCACCTCAGATGACAGCCTGAATGGCTGGGGAGCCCATTGTCAATTTGTCCAGGAACTCTTGTCTCCTAGCCGATCGGCTGGTTAGTGGCCAGAGAGATCCATTTGGCTCTGGAGAGATTCCATCTTCTTCTGATGGGCAAAGCAGCCAGTCTTCTTGGGCAATGCCATTGCCATGCATATGTCAACCAGCAAGGTGGGACTCGCAGTTGCTCTCAAGGTGTGCTTTATTGCAATGTCAGCAGCCCACATACTAGGAATTGACAATGTGCAGACTTATCATTGAGTCAGAACACTGTGAATCCTGGTGAGTGGGAGCTCAGCCTTCATGTATTCAAGTTCATAGCACTAGGTGAGGCTGTCCAGTTTTCAGTTTCATGGCGATTCAGGAGAATGACAAAGTGGAGACGTTTTTTCAGATGTGGGATGGACATGCAGGTGGTGGATTCAGATGCTCTATTTCAGGAGTGGCCTTGAGAGAGACTCCTGGCTGTCTTTCCCCTGTGGCCCTTGGGGAGCTACTTTCTGTGTAGAATTTAGTTGCACCTGGGATTGGTCAGTCCAGTAGCCCCCAAACTGGCCATGCTGGCCATGGTATGCAGATCTCTTAAGTCTGTTGATGGAGTCCCCTCTCTTGCTACTCAAGAGAGATGTCTTCTATGACAAGGGCCCTTGGGGATGGACAGTCCCTTCACTTCTTGCTTATGGCTTGGCTCTTGAGGGACATAGGCTGTCTAAGAAAGGCTACTCTTGGGAGATAGTGGATAACCTGTCTCAAGATCCAAAGGGTTGCTATTTCCTTAAATTATAAGAGTCTGGTTTATTTTTGAGAGGTGGTGTTCCTCTTGAGCCCTAGTGGCCAGGAAGACAGATATAATCATGGTTTGTTTTTGCAGTCCAGTCTGGACTGAAAGTTAGCCAGTAGTGGCCCTGGCATGCTAAAGGGACACATTCAAGGGATGTCCTTCACAGTGCACCTTGACATCTCCTGCTTCCTGAAGGGAGCAAAGCAAATCCATCTGCCAGTGTATCTGACTGTTTTGCAGTGGAGTTAGTCTACCTGGAGTTTAAGGCACTGAAAGGGGCCCCCTTTTGAGACCATTTGTAAGGACTCTCTTAAGGATTTGACCTTTTTAAGGTGTTTTTACTGTGGCTATTGTGTCCATCATGCAGGTATCTGAGCTACAGGCCTTGTCCTGCAGGGAGCATGTTTTGGTCTTTTCGATGGCTTCTATCTGCTTGTGGATTATGCCATCCTTCCTCCCAAAGGTGTTGTCTCCCTATCACCTTAATCAGTCTATCATTCTGCCCCCCCCCCCCCTCCTTGGAGGAGGATCTTCAGACAAATCTTTCTAGGAGATTACTATTCCTTCCATTGGTCAGATCATCTCTTATTTTCTTCAGGGATCCAAGGAAAGCACAGGCAGCCACCAAGTCCTCCATTGCTCACTGGATTATGAAGGCTGTTGGTTCAGCATGCCTTCTGGTTGGAAAGCACAAGTCAGGGGGAGGCAGAGTTCACCCCTTTAGGGCACAGGCCTTCTCTTAGGCAGAGTTCACTTTGGTGTCTCCAGAGGACATCTGTAAGGGGCTACAAGATTGCATGTGGGAGTCTGAGCAGAAGGCACTCTTGGCAGGGTAGTTCTGTCCAGAGTATTGTCTTCCTCGCACTTGGCTCCTGATTTCTTGGGTGCATCCCACTTGTCTGGACTGGTCTAGAGGGATAAAGAAGGAGAAATTTCACCTAATAATTTTCTTTCCTTGAATTCTTCTAGACCAGTCCAGTACTTGCCCTGGAAGAATTTGGACCTAGGTTTGGGAGTCCTGCTGCCTCTTGATTGCTTTCTCAGACTCAGTGCCCGATGCAGAGTAATTTCTGGTAAGGGAGCCAAATAATTGTTCTAAATTACTGCACCAAGTTATGATGGTTGGTTAATAACATTCAACATTTTAATTAATTAATTTTATTTTTTTTTAGAGAGTTTGTCTTATTTACTGCTTGGCAAGTGTCATACTGGCTTCTGTCCATGCTGCACCAATGGATATCTCAAATGATGACATCTGTCAGCAACACTTCCCTGGTGGCCAGTGGACGCCAGGGCAGGTGGGACACAAAAATATAAGGTTAAGATTGGAGAGTCTTCTAAAGGCCCAAATGGCTCTTGGTCCTTGTAGTTGCTTTAGCTCCAATCTTCAATGAAACAATCAAGCTGAGTGGTGGGAATTAATAAGGCTTTTATTCCCCTTTTTCACAGTGGTTCTAAATAGTGGGTTACAACTTTAAAGCAAATGTCCTTAATTCAGGTAGAAAACAAACTCAGGGTTCAAAGCAAAAACTGTTATACGTCACAGGAATGGAGGTGCTCAAACAAATACAGAATGCTCTGCTGGCAATTCACCCAATCACAAGTCTGGCAGTGACTCTAAACTTTCAGAAATGCAAAGTGTACAGTCCATCTCTTGGTCAGATAAATTTCCTGCCAGATCCACTTGCATTGGCTAGTTATCAGAAAACTCTGATTCTATATCCCTGGTTTCTTGTAAAACACATTCAGGGGTTTTGTATATTTTCTGTAGCAGCTCCCAATGTCCTTGGCCTAGCCTAGGGCGTCGGCCACGTGCTGTATTAGGCTTTAAAGTATCCTCTTTCTTTAGAGGTTTTCTAGCAGCTTTATCATAGCTTTTAATATTCACAGCTCTCTTATTAGGCATACATTTTTCATACCTTGTATGGCAGCAATCCTCAAGTAACCGGCTTTCTTCCACTGCTTGCCTTTCCCAGGCCGCAGCTTGGTGAACTCCTTTTCTGTGAAAGTTAGGCTTACCCTGTAGCCTTTGACTTCCTTCTCCTGGTGAAGGCCGGCCTCTGTACAAGCCTAGCTTCTGGCTTTCTGACTCAGTGTGGCTTGGCTTCTCCAGCTGATACTTGTTTGGCTTAGAGTTGCAGTTACAGCAGGGCTTTTGCCTCTGAGGGCAAACAGCTCTCGGTTTGGCTTGAGCTGACACTTCCTTAGGTCCTTCCTCAGCTCCTGGGAAATCACCTCTCCCTCCTGGGAATCCTCTGGCACTAGAGTAGTCAGGTTTCCACTTCCACCTCTCTCTCTCGGTGCTGCCAGTGATTCTCCCCTTGCTTCTGCTTAGGCTGCTGCTTCTGCTGGTGCTTCTATCTCCGAGGCTGCCGGTACTCCTTCTGCCTCTTCTCCTTCCTCCCCTCCAGTCTTCCACACTCCCCTTATGAAGGCCTCCTGCCTTTGAGGATTGGAAGCTGGTTGGCATTTCCTCGTGACCAGCTGGGCGTGGCTCTTCAGTCTCCCTGAAGACGCTCTTGCTCCCTCTAGCTGGTTCCTGGGAATATTGCAAGTCTTTTTCTCTGTGAAAAACACCTTATTTTCTCTCAACTGAGCTCTCATCAGCCCTCGCTGCATGACACATCACTGAAAGTTGCTGAGGTCTGCCTCCACCTGCTCTCTAGGGAGCATAACCTGCTAGTCTGGACTGGTCTAGCAGAATTCAAAAAGAAAATTATCAGGTATGCCAAATTTCTCCTTTTTTGGGGAAAGTATGCAATACTTTCCCTTAGAAAGTTATCCCATGGAATATGCTGCTGCTGTTAACTACCGTCAAGTTGGTGTCATCTCATGGCGACCCTCTGGATAGTTGTCCTAAATTGTGTTTGGTCTTCAGTCAGGCGGCTCATTATTGACAGACTGGCACCCGTAGCTGCTGTTATTGTATTGATCTATCTCGTTGTTGACCTTCCTCTTTTGCGTTGGCCTTCTACTTGCCAAGCATGATGTCTTTCACTAATGATCTCTCTCTTCGCATGATGTGTCCAAAGTATGAAAGTCAAAGTCTTGTCATCTGAGCTTCTAAAGAAAGTTTAGCTTTGATCTCCTCTAGTACTCACTGGTTTGTTCTTCGGGCATTCCATGGTATACACAGTATTCGTCGCCAGCACCATAATTCAAAGGCATCAATTTTCTTCCTGTCTATCTTTTTTACTCTCCAACTTTCGCATCCATATGACGTTACTGAAAATGCCATGGCTTGAACAAGTTGAATTTTTGTATGGAGAGAGACATCTCTGCTCTTGAGAATCGTGTCTAGGTCCTTCATAGCCATTCTGCCAAGAGCAATGAGTCATTGGATTCTTGACTGCATGTTGCTTCCTTATTGATGGTTGATCCCAGTAGGTTAAAGTTGTCCACTATTTCAATTTCTTTTCCATCAATGATGAACTTATTGATTTTGCCAGTTGTCATGATCTTTGTCTTCTTTACATTAAGGTGCAGGTCCATTTTAAGACTATGTTCCTTGATCTTGAGAAGCAAATGTTTCAGATAGTCTTCACTTTCAGTCAGTAATGTGGTGGTATCTGCATAGCGAAGGTTGTTAATGAGTCTTCCACCAATCTTCACGTATCTTCATACAATCCTGCTTCTCTGATGATTTGTTCTGCATATAAATTAAACAGGTAGGGGGAAAGTATGCAGCCTTGTCATACGCCTTTGCTGATTTTAAACCACTCTGTTTCTCCTTGTTCCGTTCGAACTGTTGCTTCTTCATCAATGTAAAGGTTGTTTAAGAAAACAATCAGGTGTTCTAGTATACCCATGCTTCTTAATGTGGCCCAGAGTTTCTTATGGTTTACACAGTCAAAAGCCTTGCTGTAGTCAAAAAAGCACAAATAGATATCCTTTTGGTATTCGTTAGTCTTTCTGAGGATCCATCTCACATCTGCGATGATGTCTCTCGTTCCTCGCCCTTTCCTGAACCCTGCTTGCACTTCAGGTGGTTCTCGTTCCAGGTATGATTATAGTCTCTGTTGAATAATCTTAAGTAGAATCTTGCTGGCATGTGGGATCAGAGTGATTGTGCGATAATTTCCACAGTCAGTGGGATCATATTTCTTTAGTATTGGTATAAAAACAGATCTTTTCCAGTTAGTTGGCCATGATGATGTCTTCCAAATTTCCTAGCAGAGCCTTGTAATTATGGTACCAGCTACATCAGATTGCTGTAATACTTCTATGGGAATGCCATCAATGCCTGGTGCTTTGTTCTTTGATAAGGCTTTCAATGCTGCTTTGAATTCTTCTTTCATCACCAATGGTTCCAGATCATAAGGTACAGGTTGAAATGGCTGTTGGTCCACTGATCTTTATCATATAAAAACTCTGTATATTCTTTCCACCTTTTCTTGATCTTCTCAGCATCATTCAACATATATCCTTGAGCATCTTGTAACATTCCAATTTGAGGCTGGAATTTTTTCTTTAACTCTCGTAGCTTTAGGAAAGCCGATCTTGTTCTTCCTCTAATAGTTTCTGCTTCTGTTTCCTTGCATGCATAATTATAGTACTTCTCCTTGTGTTATCTTGCTGCACACTGGAAATCTTTGTTGAGTTCTGTGATTGCCTCTCTTTCTCCTCTGGCTTTAGCTTCTCTGCATTTCTGGACAATTTTCTGAGTTTCTTCGGTCATCCATTTTGGCTGGTTTTGCATTTTCACCTTTTGTAGAGATTTCTCACTTTCTTCCAACAGAAACTTCTTGATGTCATCCTTCTGGAGTTCTGTCATTTGTATCTAAAGCAGCAAATTGACTTTGCAGGCAGTCTTTAAATTCCAGTGGTTTATTCTCAGGGTCATATTTTGCTGCATTCATGAGTGGCTTGCTCTTTTTCAACTTAGGTTGAGTTTGCATACTAGTAGTTGGTGATCTGTACCACAGTCAGGTCCAGGTTTTGTCTTTGTTGATGTTATAGAGCTTTTCCATCGTTGGCTTCCACAGATGTAGTCAATTTGATTTTCATACAATCCATTGGGTGAAGTCCATGTGTACAGTTGCTGCTTGTGTGCTGGAAGAAGGTGTTTGAGATGACTAGAATCATAGAATTCTGCAAGACCAACAGTCTTTCTCCAGCCTCATTTCTGTTGCCAAGTCCATATTTTTCAACCATTTTGCCTTCTTCTTTGCTGCCAACCTTTGCATTCCAGTCACCCATGACTGTCAGCATATCCTGTTTGCATGTTCTGTCAGTTTCAGCTTGTACTTGTTTATAGAACTCATCAATTTCATCCTCTTCTGCAGCTGTTGTGGGGGCAGATACTTGAATTATAGTTCTGTTTATAGGCATTCCTTGTAGACGAATAGAAATTAAGCATTCACTGACTGCATTGTATTTCATTACAGTTTTTGCAAGTTTCTTCTTAATTATAAATGCAACACCATTTCTTCTTTGTCTTTCATTTCCAGCATAGTAGACAATGCAATCATCTGATGCAAAGTGCCCGATGCCTGTCCATTTCAGTTCGCTGACACCCAACTGATCAAGTTGTACACGTTCCATTTCGTTCTTGACCACCTCCAAATTCCCTTGGTTCATGCTTCATATGTTCCATGTCCCAATATATAAAACATCTTTGCAGCTTCTGACTCTCATTTCATTTGCAGCTACATCAGCAGTCAGACGTCCCGAGGGCTTTGATCCAACCACATCATAAATGCTGGCTTTACTCTGAAAAATCTTCAGCTCCTTCCCAGTAGTTAATTGAGTGCCTTCCGACCTGGGGTTTCATCTTCTAGCACTATAGTGCAATTTGTTTTGTTGTGACTATCCATTGGGTTTTCATGGCAAGATACAGAAATAGACTGTCATGCCTTTCTTCCGCAAAGTTTAAGTTTAGTGTTTTTGCCATTGTCACAGAAATATGATCCTCCGCCACTAACACCATCCCATTCTGCTGCTGCCCAGATGGGTGGTTTGTCTTGGTCTGGCACCTCAGCTGAGACCTATCCATCTTGGGAGACCCTGCCAGTAGTTAAACTACTGATAGCTTAGCCTCAGCTTCATTGATGCACACAAGTCCTCACAGCACGAAAAGCTGCAAATCAAGTGAGGGTCCATGGAATATACACATACACACTTACACTGGCTATACAAATACTGTATAGCCAGTGTAAATGTGTATGTGTATATACACATTCCTGATTTATTTTATCTTCATGCATGCTTTTAAAATATGTGCATAAGTTCTAAACACTATCCAATTCTGCCCTGGAGAATGCCTCTGCTCAAATCGTATAAACTTATGTACAGGGGCATTCGGGCATGTCCTGAATCCAGAGAATCTCTGGCTAGCAGGCTACTCACAGCACGTGGTGGTAAGCGTGTCGGTGTTTTAAATGACGGCGGCCAGATTTATTCCGTGCTGCCTCACTGCTCCTTCTGACACTTATGTTATGCTCCATCTCTGGGCCCCTTGATTGCTGCAGCCTCATGCTATGTCCCATATAAAGTATGAACCAAGGGAAGCTGGAGGTGGTCAAGAATGAAATGGAATGTGTACAACTCATTCTGTTGGGTATCAGTGAACTGAAATGGGTGAGATGCAATCGGAGGCAAGATGGCGGCAGGAAGTGGATTGCCGGCGGCAGCTCCACAGTAAGGCTTGGCGTTTTTGGCAGCGAACTCTGCCTTAGCTTGTGATAGGATGGAGGAAAAGGAAGCAAGTGGGATTACTTGGCAGTTTCTCGTTACCTTCTGTCGCCGGCAAGAAGACCTTGGACCTCTGTGGATTTGCAGCTGTTGGGTCCGGAGCAGCGTCTTTACCGGCACAGCATGAGGAGTTGCTGTCTGTGCTGGGCGCATCAGGGGTGGGTCTCTCACCGGATCAGCATGCACCCTGTGATAAGGAAGCTTATCATAGCTCAGGAAGGAGCTATAGAAAAGGTGAAGTGACTCTGAACAAGCAACCTGTCAGTTCTGGTAGAAATAAGAAAACAGAATTTTCCCATAAAAGACTACCAGTCCCAGAGTGCACCAGGTTTCCAACAGCCATTAGAGGAACTGAAGTGGGGAAACGTGTGTTCAATCAGGAGGGCTATGAGGTAATCCCTAAGCACTCATCTCAAAGGGCAGGGCCTGATTCAGCACAGCTGCGCTGTGTTAGGGTGGAGCACTCATCTAAGCAGAATAAAGGTAGAGTTTATTCTACAGAGAATCAGCTTGAGCTTGATCCTCATCCTCATCATCATCTTCATGATCAGCTTGGATATCCTCATCCTCAGTTTCATCTGGAGGATCATCAGAAGCAGAAGCCAAGCCGGACGGATAGAGAGGGCAAGAAACCCTTTGGAAGAAAGAAGAGAAAAGCCTTTGAGAGGTTTAGAGGAGTCCGGAGCAGTACGTATACTGGGAGGCATTCCAAGGGCCAGCATACACCATTGGACTGGGGAAAGCCAGAGGAATGGTGCTGCAGAGTTAGGAATCTCCAGACGGTACCTGAGAGGGAGACGGCTGCACGTGGAAGGGACCCTAAGACCCGTGCCAGAAGGTATGTGAAGAGAGATCCAGTGTCCAGGGATCTGGATTGGAAGGCTGGACATAGGAACTGGACTACATACTGGCCAGGCTATATAGAGAGGAACTCTAACAGCAATGGAAGCTCAGGTATGAACACTGATCTATGCCCTAGCTCTAACCTTGAAAGACAGCAGGGAAACAAGTATTCTCCTGAAAGTGCTCCATTGGGAAATTCATCTGTGCCAATCCATGATATTGAACCCATGATTGTTGAAGAAGAGGGAGGGATTGCAGATGAAGGATGTGTTTACATGGATTGCTCTCTGTCTAAACTCCTTTGGTGATTTTCTGTTATAAAATACAACAACCATCACAAAGAAATACAAACTTGTTCTTTAATCTACTCAGAAAAGCTCCTGAGTAGGATTTTTAGCCACGCAGTAGAAAGCAAGCCAGCTAAGGGGTTTCAGCTGGGTAACTGCTAGCAATTGAGCCTTACCTAATTGCTTGTGAGCTCTGAGGGAATCACTTCTGAATCTATGTGGGAAGATATAAGAAGTTAACCTGAAAAGAACAGTTTTTTCCTTTCTTTGTGGATTTGTTTGTTGTTTGATACACTGCTAAGAGAATATTAGCTAAAGCCTACAGAAAAGACCAGTTTGTTACCAACCAGGTCTGATTTCTTTTGCTTTGATTGCCTAACAAGTTCAAATGTTGTTTTCCTGATTTTGTTTTTCCAAGTTTAACACTGAAAGCAAGTAACCTGATTTATGTGCTACCAAGCATATCTGTGTTGGGAGAAATAACCCCATAAATAAATATCTTATTGGCTTTACCCTGAAGCACAACTATTTATTGTGAGCAGCTGTGTCTGGTGTGAATGGACTGCATTGCCCACAATCCCTTGCCAATCATATTGATATATGCACTTGCCAAGACTGTGAACATTCTCACCCAGGCAGCTGTCTGACAACCCCCGATTCAGCCAGGAAGCGTGTCATCGGCTGATGGCATATTTTCCTCTCCCAGTCTGCTGGAGAGCATGCCAGTGTCTGGTGGTGAGGGACAACTGCTGGAGGCTTTGGATCCACACTCCGGAGGGCAGAGGCAGTTGAAGAGAGGTGCTGCAGTAGATCCGTTTTTTCTCCGCGGTTGACCTGTGGTTGTCAGGGTCTGGAGGAGTGTTGCTTCCTGCAAATTGGGGCTTGGTCAAACCCGCTGTTATAACGTTGGATGCGCTGTGGGACGCCATATCTGCCTTGACTACTACTCTATCAGCTGTTGTGGGTACAGTAAGTTCTGAACTTTCTAACATGAAATTGGTATTACCAGAGGCTTCCGTGGACAAGAGTTTCAGGCTGGTACCTTATCATAGGTGAAAGAAGATTTGAGTCGCCTTCGTGAGGAGCATGTGGTTCTGATGAAGGAAAGATCAGTATTGACTCGAAAGCCTGAGCAATTAGAGAACCAAGCATGAAGGAACAATCGTTGCCTATTGAACTTTCCTTTGTCACCTCTCGTGTCCCCCCTGGAAATGGTGAGGAAATATTTTGGTGAGGTGCTCAAGATTCCACAGGAGCACCTGCCTCCCCTGACCAGGGTTCAATATTTCTCTGTTAACACCTCAGGAGCCCTAAGAGATGGCTCGGAGGTCCCACTGTGTTGGGATGGGGATTTGACTAGTTTCCTGGAAAGCTCTTTGGAAGTGATAACGGAGAGAACTACTATGCTTGTCACCCTAGCACTGGAATCCAATAAGGTTTTGATTCTTCGGTCCTTTTTCTAGAACATTAATGAGAAGTTTCTAGGCTCACAAGTTTGTATATTTCCTGATCTTTCTCAGGCTACCCAGTTAAGGAGGAAGGAACTCCTGGCTTATTGGGCCAGGTCCATCTCCCTGGGGGCTACTTTTGTGTTAAAATTTCCATCTCGTTGCTATATTTCCTATCAAGGAAAGAATTTCCTTTTCTTTGAGCCTAAGCAGCTTCTTGAGTTCTTAAATGCAAGGGAAGAGATTAAGGTTGATATGATTTCCCATACGGCTGATGCATAAGTCTTATCCTGCCTTTATTTAGTATTTCTTTAGCAAGGGTCTTATTATGATCGGGATGGGTTTGTAATTTGGGGCCTTGTTGTATAAAATGATTTCCTGTTGCCTCCTTCATGTTTCCTTTTGATTGCTTTTGTGGACTAATATTTGGTATATGATGTTTTTCCTTTTAGTTTATTTCTGTATTTGTATAATTTGGATTTTCCATATTTCTTGGTTCATTCATGTGAATGCTTGAGTGTTCTTGTATAAATCCCAATAAAGATTAAATAATAATAAAAAAAAGAATTGAAATGGACTAGTATTGGGCACTTCAAATCTGATCACATGGTGCACTATGCCAGAAATGCAAGATAAAGGGGTATGTTTACTAAACCATCTTAATGTTACCGGCGCTAGTTGCAGCGATAATGTGAAGAATGCCATATAAGGAGTGGGCGTTCCGGCGGCAGGGTAGCAAGAATCTGTATCGTGTGATAGTGGGCGCCATGGCACGTTAACGTGCGTTAATCCTAAGTTCATGCCAGCACAGTGTTAGATGCTATAAAGATGTAGCCCACTGGTTACTGCAGTGACTGCAGAGGCAGAGGTAATGGGTTCGATTCCACAGTGGTGTTATGTAAGAAGGCTGTCTGAGGCAATTCCTTTTAATCTAAATCTGTGCTGTCTGAGGCATTTCCTTTTTTTTTTAAGTTAAATCAGTGCTGCCAGCAAAAACACCCTCACAGTGCCATAACCTAAGGTGCCGCATAAGGCACCCTATAAGGCATTCCATAAGGCACATTATAAAGTGCCCTGTCCGCCAAGGCGCCTTCTAAAGTGCCCTATAGGGTGCTTTATAGGGCGCCTTATGAGGTACCTTAAGGTTACAGCACTGTGAGGGTGCATTTTGCTGGCAGCACTGGTTTAAATTAAAAGGAAAAGCCTCAGACAGCCTTATTAAATAACACCACTGTGGGATCAAACCCATGACCTCTGCCTCCACAGTCATTGAAGTAACCAGTGGGTTACATCTCTATAGCTACTAACACACCCCTGGCTGGCTACAGAAAGACTGCAGGTCACCACACAAACTGTCTGCTGTGGTTACCAGGATAGGGTAAACCCATCCGTACCCATGATGCACTGCACATGCAGATCAGCAGTCTACAGCTGATCACAAGATGGGGTATGCACCCCCACAGCACCTCGGCCTGGTAGGGGGAACTGACCATGTGTGTTACTGGCACAGAGTAGCTACAGACCGTGACATTGTGTGGGTCCTGTGCTCACCCTGAGGGTAAGGTGGGGCGCCCAGCACCAGGTCCGCAGCACCTGACTTGGCTGAGATAGGCTATTCTGCAGGTCCCCATCAGTATCAGTGTGTAATAGGTAGTCCTTGCAGACACACCTAGGATACAGCTGTGTCCATCTGTATTTCCCAGTCATGTCTAGCCCTTATGGACTATGATGCACCCAGAATAGTGCATATCCTGTGTGCGTGCCATAGTCACATGTTATAAGTGAAGGAGGGGTGTTTGGACCCAAAAGCAGATTATGTAGCACCACCCAACCCACCCTCTGTTGCTCAGGGTGGGGGAGAGGATCTCCTACCAACAGATCCACATTCTACATCTCTGCAATGGTGGCAGTAGAGGGGACCATCAACCTCAGTCCTGCTGGGGAACGGGCACCCTACAGGGCAGTCAATGCAGCTCTGTACGCATCACATAAGGCAATGGCAGACAGACAGTAGGCCTGGAAAAGCTCAGCTGCCCCCACCACTATCTGACATTCACCAGCAGAGGGCACAGTCAGTCTCCATCCTGCAAGGTGTTCCAGCCATACACATGCTAACTGCAGACAGTCTGCTAGCTAGTACATAGTGCATGTTCATGGAGGAACTGTGTGCACCCAAAAATGGGATGTGAGCACACACACCAAGCAGGTATGTCAGTGATTGGGCCCCAGAAAAAAAGACCCATAAATATCACTTGAGAGAAATACTGTATAGCACTATGGGGGAACCTAGCCATGCCGCGGTCACTGCTCAGTCAGGGTGAGAGTGACCTCCCAGCATGACATGCTGTGGCCACCCTGTCTGTGCAGGTGGTGATTGGCACTACAATGTCCCAGCCATTGCCCTATGCCCTATGCAGAAACATCCTGCCCAGGCCACCCTGTCCGGGCCATACCCACAGTGCCTTGCTCCTCATTATGCACATTGGCAGGCTAACACTGGAAACTGTGCAAGCATTGTGAGCTCTGTAAGGTGTAGGCAGCCACAAAACACTGGATAGACATACACATACTCCCACACCTATGCCAGCATTGTGCAAATATAGAAGATTTTGGCAGCCCTGGCCATCACACCAGTCCTGGGCACAGTGCAGGCATGGCTATGGTACGCAATACTGTTGGGGTCACTCCCCGGGGTGGTAAACACTGTCAAAAACCAAAACTGAAACACACTCCACAGATATCAAAAATGTTGCTATGATGCAGCTCTGTCAACAAATTGTGTTTAACTTAGGATTTATCATCTGCCATTAATCATAGCAACCTTTTGATATATGTGTAACGTGTTCCCAAGTTTAGAGCGGCATTGCTAAGGTATGCAGGTGCTAGTATTGGGTGATGCTGCTCCGCACAGGGCCCAACAGCCTGACTCTCCATGAGGCTTTGGATAGTGGAGCCTGTGGGTGTGGATGTTTGTGCCCCTGTTGGCCGCTGCTCTAGGGCTGAGTTTCCCAACTCCGGTCCTGGTGGGCCAGGTTCAGGTTTTCATGCTGTCCCTAATGAATATGCATGAGATACATTTGCATACAATGGGGGCAGTGCATACAAATGCAGCACAGGCATATTTATTAGGGACAGCATGAAACCTGAATGGTGTTTGGCCCTCCAGGACTGCAGTTGGGAAACTCTGCTCTAGGGAGTGCACATGTTTATGGTGTCTGTTCCCTGTAGGGTAAAATATAGGCGTTTATGGTGTGTTTATTTA
The DNA here is from genome assembly GCA_033557465.1 of Ichthyophis bannanicus. NCBI lineage: Eukaryota > Metazoa > Chordata > Amphibia > Gymnophiona > Ichthyophiidae > Ichthyophis > Ichthyophis bannanicus. Next base: position 1,022,455,051 of record CM066033.1, on the reverse strand, counting down.
ATCTGCAATAACGGTTCCGTCTTTATCATCACGGTTTAGTACTGGGTAAAATATAGGGACATGGTTTGCAGGAGCCACAGCTGGGACTTGAACCTGTGACATTCTGCCCCTGAACACACTGGCTGTGTTTACTGCACCAAACTGTTGCCACAGAGGCAGATCATTCTCTGGGGATACCATGACTCTTCGTCAGACAGACCTTGTCTGTTGTAATGCACGGCACCCACCTAAACGGGGCTTGGCCGTGGTTTGCTGTGGGCAGAAGCCACTGCCCCCTCTGCCACCAGTCCCCCTTCGCCACCATGCTGACATGCCCTTGTGCCGATGGTGCTGGTGGTGCGCAGTCCCAGGCCATCCATTGTGCTGGTAGGCGGCTGCCTATGGTGCGTGATATGGGGTAAGGGTGCCTGCCTAGACATCCACGCTTCCCCCCGGCACCGCCTGCCAATGTTATCTGCCCTTTGGGGTATTTGCTTGGTACTGTCCCCTGGGACACTGTGGGACATACACTCGTGGCCATGTTTGCCCTTGGTCATTTGCTGTCTTGCTGGTTCTCCGCTTCTGCATTCCTCTGTGTCACCTAGGCATCTGCCTAGCCCACCCTGTGCCCCAGCTGCCCCACTGCATGTCCCGCCTGCAGCCCTCTGTACCCCATTTGCAGCCTCACAGTAGTGCCCTCTCGTACTTGGGCACCATGATGTTGCTGCACATGTATCACTACTATCACTTTTCTTGGTTTCCCTGCCTTTGCTGCACATTGCTGACTGAAATATTCTCTCTCCCCTGCAAATGTGCCTCTGGCGCGAGGCTTTCACTTTTCAGACCTTCATTTCACGGCGTTAGTGTGCATGGAGCCTCTCCCCGCCCTCTCTCCACCCATTGACCCCTTATCTCCGCCCCTGGGGAGCCGTTCTCCGCCCTCTGGGGAGCCTTAATCCACCCTCTGCGCAGCTTACTGCCACTGGAGACGTTATCGCACAATACATGACGTTCTCGCACTGTAATGTGCCATTATCGCACGGTAATGTGCCATTATTGGGCGATAACGTCGCAGCTGCACCGTTAGCGCCATTTAGTAAACATACCCCAAAGACATGGTATTACATTTATAATTATGCAAGCATTGTAATGAAATATAATGCAGTCAGTGAACACCTAATTTCTATTTGTCTACAAGGAATGCCCATCAACACAATTATATTCAGGTATGTGCGCCAACACCTGCTAAAGAGAAGTTGATCAAGTTTATGAACAAGTACAAAAGTGTGACAAATAAAAAGGCCATTAGTAGCTAGTATAGGGCAACATGTTTCTTTTGTCAGTATTCCTTAAAATTACTTTTAAAATTGTACCTGGTAATAAATAAGCTTTTAAAGAAGACAGGTTAAACCAACTGTATCCTTAATATTTTTTTTATGAAAAAAGAAAAACTGAACAGGCCTTCCCAATCTTGCAAAATGAAAGTTGTGTACTGAGGAAAATTTACAATGATCTACCACTGTGTAAAATTCATTTTACCAGTTTGTTGTTTTTGCTAGCTGTTGGAAAATTGCTCTCCTTCAACGCAGCTAAAACATGTGGAACTAAGTACCGTATTTTTTAGCCACATAGAAAAGAGGCTTATTTAGATTGGGCGAGCACATGCATAGATAACATTTACCCATTTTAATTCATACGTTCCAGGAAAAATCTGTCCACAGAAAAAGTGAGTTTGTATCTTCGACAAGTTTCAAAGAAAATGTGTGGGCATGCTTTCTCCTTGAAAATTTATGCAAAGCCCTTGGGTAAAAAGTATATGTATCAAAGCAGATGCTAGAAAAGCTTCACTAATATACCTATATAGTATGCCACTCAATCTAGAAGTACTTATGCTAAAAAGAAAGCATTTGCCACAATTGAGAGAGCCTGTTGTGTGTGTGTGTGTGTGTGTGTTTTTTCTGGTTGTTAGCCTTTTGGTGACTTTTCTATACTAGAAACAGTATTGCTACATATTTTGATATCTTGAGGGCAGTGTCTCCAAATGAGTTATGGGGATCTTTTTATTTAAGATTCCCATGCAAGTACATTATACGGCATAAAGAGAATATCTTTACTTTCTTTGATCCCATGCAACTTATAGCTTGTCTTGATAAGAGTGTTGCGGGAATAATAGAAACATGGAAACATGACAGCAGAAGAAGATCACATGGCCTATCTATTCTGCCCTTCCATATCAACTACAATAGTCCCCTTTTTACCTTTAGATATCCTCTGTGTTTGTCCCATGTTTTTTTAAATGAAGATACTGTCTTCTTGTCCACCACCTCCACTGGGAGACTATTTCACTCATCAACCGCTCTTTCAGTAAAGAAATATTTCCGCATATTACTCCTGAGTCTATCCCCTTTTACTCTCATCCTATGTCCCCTTGTAGCAGAGCTTGTCTTCATTTGAGAGATCCTCCTGTGCATTTATGCCATGGAGGTTCTTAAATGTCTCTATCATATTGCCCCTATCCCGCCTAGGGGGATTGCACACAATACTCCAAATAAGGTCGCACCAGAGACTTATACAGAGGCATTATCGTCTCCTTTCTTCTGCTGGCCATTCCTCTCCCTATACACCCAAGCATCCTTCTGGCTTTCACAGTCACCTTTTCTGCCTGTTTAGCTACTTTAAGATCATCAGACACAATTACGTCTAGGTCCTGCTCTTCTTTTGTGGACAGAAGTACCTCACCCCCTACACTGTACAGCTCCTTTGGATTTTTGCAGCCCAAATTCATGACCCTGCATTTTTTAGCATTAAATTTCAGCTGCCATATGCTAGACCATTCTTTGATAGTACCCTCCTCATGTTGTCGACTCCTTCATGTGTGTCTACTCTATTGCAGATTTTGGTATCGTCTGTAAACAAGCAAACCATACCCGACAGTCCTTCCGCAATATCATTTATAAAGATATTAAACAGAATCGGACCAAGGACAGATCCCTGCGGCACACCACTGGAACCTCCTCCCCAGAGTGAGCTCCTTTGTCGTTTCCCACTCAACCAGTTTCTAACCCAATCAGTAACTTTAGGGTCATCTATAGGGGGCTCAGTTTGTTTGTATGTTGCTTGTGTGGAACGGTGTCAAAAGCTTTACTGAAATCTAAATATACCACATCTAAGGCTCTTCCTTGGTCCAACTCCCGGTCACCCAGTCAATCAGATTTGTCTGACAAGGCCTGCCTCTGGTGAATCCATGCTGCCTGGGATCCGGTAATCAAGAAACCTCACTATTTTCACTTTCAGCAGCACTTCTAATAATTTACTCACCACCAAGGTTAAACTAACCGGCCTGTAGTTTTCAACAACATCCTTACTTCCACTTTTGTGTAAAGGGACCAGATGTGCCTCTCTCCAGTCCTCTGGAACCACTCCTGACTCTTCAGAGGCATTGAAAAGGTCAGACAGTGGAGCCTCTAGAATGTCCCAAAGTTCCCTCAGTATTCTTTGATGTATCACATCTGGACCCATGGCTTTGTCTACTTTTAGTTTAGATAGTTCCTCTTGAACAGTCTTCGGAAAATCGTTTGAGATTCCCGTCACTTCTGTTGCTTTTTGTGGGTGTTTTCTGAGGTCCTGCTCCTGGCCCTTCATCTGTGAACACAGAACAGAAATATTTGTTAAGCAGTTCTGCTTTATTCTCATCCGTTTCTGCATATTCCTCCCCTGCACACTTGAATCTGACAATACCACTTTTACCCTTCCTCCTCTCACTAACATATCGGAAAAATGTTTTATCCCCGCATTTTATTGCATTAGCTATTTCTTCTTCTTTTTGGACCTTTGCTTTCCTGACTACTTTGCTACCTTCTCTAAGTTTCTCCAAATATAGATGCCTATCTTCCTCTCTCTGTGATCTCTTGTATTTCATGAAGGCCTTCCTGTTTTTCTTCACCTTCTCAGCTACTTCTTTTGAGAACCATAGTGTCCTCTTTTTCCTTTTACATTTATTTACCTTTCTAACAAAAAGGTTTGTTGCCTTTAAAATATTCCCTTTCAGTTTTGCCCACTTTTTTTCTACATCCCCCAGCTGTTCCCATCCCACTAACGACTCTCTGAGGTATTGTCCCATCTTTGCAAAGTTAGTTTTCCTAAAGTCTAAGACCCTTGTTTTTGAATGGATTTTATCAGCCTTAGTCCTAATACTGAATCATACCATCTGGTGATCACTGGATGCGAGATGATGTCCCATTTGACATCAAAAACATTTTCCCCATTGGTAAGCACTAAGTCCAGTATGGGTTCTGTAACCAATTGCCTGAATAGTTCTCCCTGTAGAGAATCCAGGATCTCCTTACTTGTAGATGACACCACAGCAGGGATGTGCCAGTACACATCCAGTATATTGAAATCACCTATCAGTAGCACTTCTCCTTTCATGGCAATACTGTGTATGTCTTCTATTAAATCTTCATCCATTTCTACTCTCTGTGAGGGAGATCTGCATATAACTCCAATGCAAATGGATTTCCATTTCCCCCACAGTGTTTCCTCTCTTCCTTTTAAGCCCTGCAGTTCTATAGCTTTAATATTATTTTTTTTTACATATAATGCCACTCCACCTCCCTTTCTTTCCTCCCTTTCATTCCTGAATAAAGTATAGCTCGGTATAATTACATCCCAGTCACGGTTTTCTGTGAACCATGTATCCGTAACCGCCACTAAATCAAAGTCAGCCTCTTCCATTAAAGCCTCATCATCTGGAATCTTATTTCCCATGCTACAGGCATTTATACACACCACTTTCCAGATGTTGCCCCATTACCCATTTCTACAGAAGTATTTAATGTTTCACTTACCTGGGGGCTCTCTTCACCCATCCCCATTGAATCTAGTTTAAAGCCCTCTTCAGTAGGTTAGCCAGTCTGCTGCTGAAAACGCTTCAACCCTTCTTTACGGAAAGAATAGTAGATGCATGGAGTAGTCTCCCATTGGAGGTGGTAGCCACAAGGACAGTGTCTGAATTCAAAAAAGCATGGGACAGACACAGGATCTCTAAAAAGAGAACTATTGTTGTTGATATGGAAGGGCAGACTAGACAGGCCATGTGGTCTTTTTCTGCCATCATGTTTCTATGTTTAGTAACGAAACTGCTATAAATGATGCCATTCTAGTGTTTTTTTTTCTTTGCTACTTTCTCTAATTTTTTTGCATCCAGCTTTTTATCTATCAGAATAGGGAATGTCTGAAGTGATCATAACCTCTTCATTTTTCATAATTGTTTTAAGGTCATGATCCCAATGCTTTTCCATTACAGCTATGTTGTATTGTTTACAAAATTTCCAATAGAAAGGGATTCTCATATCAGTAGACCTTGGGGAAGGGGAAAGGAGTTCATATGTTGATTTCTCCCTAATGTTTTGAGGGTTGCTATTACTAGGACAGATATCAAGAAGGCTGCCATGAGTTGACACTAACTTCATAGTGCTTAACACTTTTACATCAAAACACAGGATATGGAATTTAGATGTTAGGCTAGATTCTGGCTCCACATTGACACTGCACATTTTCCAGGTGGTGGTGAAATTTTGTTTTTATAGGTAGTTTATTACTTACAACTCCTAGAGATGTAGCATTAATGAATCAGGTCTTTAATTATATCAAGGTTTGACTACCGCAATATGGTATATATGGAGTTACCATCCTCTGTTAAGAGGCTACAGATAATTTTAAAATACAGCACAACCCAGAAATCCTTCTCCACTATATATAATCATAGGGAAACCGCATAAGAAAACCATGCATCTTCATAGACAGGCCAAAAATATATAGAAAGGTGTAAGGAACCATCAGACTCTAGCCAATGAGTTAGTATACATTTTTTACAGGCTCATCAACAACTCTCCACAAGCAGTCATCAGTTCCTTATGCACCACATGAAATTCACTGTAAAAAGCTTCATAGCCTTTATTTCTTAAAACTCTGCTTTCTCTAAGAACTCAAAGCTTATTTGCCATGTAGACGCTCTTTGAAATAGTCCAGTCCATTTGTTTTGAAAGTCACTTCAACACATGGGACACCTCCTTTCACCTAACCTGCCTGCAGGTTTCGTGCTACTGTGTCAGATCAAACATTTATCTTTCTCACATTGAAACCATGATTTCAATATTATGGAACTTTAATAGGAATTGTGTCAACAAAAACATTGGAGTACAAATATATAATCACCATTCTCAGGATATTGAAGAGGAAATCCCTAATGTTTATATTCCTTATCGTTTCTCCGGGCCAGTCCAGGGAACGGTATGGTTGTCAATCCCCTTCAGCAGCTGAGGACTGAAAAACTTAAAGCTTTTGCTGAGAGAGTAAGCCACTCCCCCTGGTGATCAAGCTCCAGTCTTTCAGTCCTCAGCAGCTGAACTGGACGTCGAAGCGGACCTTCTCCCTTTGTTGTGTGTTAGGACTTTTTATTTCAGTTACTTCTAAGGCAGTTTAGCTCTAGCTGGGCTTCTTGGCTGCTATATTTCCCTGGCATACTTTTAAAAAAAATAATAATAAGCGAGATCGGGAGTGCAGACGGACCTTGACTGTGACTTCGGGCAGCGTTAACGGCAGAGCCTGTCTTTTCCGGTCCTTGTCTGCTACGACGAGGTTTGGAGCTGTGAGTCCCAGTTTCCCCCTCTCAACGTTATTCAGCCACAAGTTCCTTGGTCCCGCTAGCAGCGGGGTAGCGGGAATGCAGCACAGAAGCCCTGCACTCAGGTGGGTTGTTTAGTCAGAGCTCTTCCGTCGTGAGCCGCGTGCGCGGCTCCGTTTAGCTCTGTAGAGCTCGGCGCGGCGGCAGAAAGTGCTTTCGGCGTGTTTTTTTTTTTTTTTAGTTGCTGCGCTTTCAGACTGTGTCCGCGAACCTCTTGGGAGCGGAGGTTCTTTTTCATTCATGGAAGGAAAGCCTGTCCCCGAGGCAAAAAGGCCTCTGCCCGCTGCTGAAAAGGTGGGAACGGCGGCCATTTTGGGAGAGCCGGCAGGTCCTGCGGGCCATCACAGACAGGGCAAAAGGAAAGCAAAGTCGGATAAAGAGTCTGCTGGTAAGGTGCCTAAAAAGATTCCGGCAATTCAGGAAGATGTGGCTGCCTTATTTTCTCCCGATTTTATATTAGTCTTACATAAGGCTTATTTGTTGAAAGCCTCTCAGGCGGCCAGTGGTTCCTTACATCTTTCTATATATTTTTTGGCCTGCATTTGAAGGTGCATGGTTTCCCTATGACTATAGATATGTAGTAGAGAAGGATTTCTGGATAGTGTTTATACATTTGTCCTTCTACAGTGGGGTATGAGTAGTTAAGTTTAAAATACAGCAGTCAGGGTTTTGTAAAGTCTTAAGTCTAGGAATCATGGATCTCCTTTGTTAAGAAATCTTCATTAGTTGCCAGTGGATTTAGAATAATAAATTCTGATGTTTTGTTGAGCATATATGAATTATAGGGAATAAATGGGTTATCTAGGTTGAGTTGAGAAGGGGATATACATTGGGATTTTGATAAGCAATTGGAGGTTGTTTTGTTCTGATAGGATAATATTTTGTTAGAAATTTGATTTTAGTATATTTACGGTGGTGGATTATTGTTTTTTGTTCCATATTTTATATGTTGTGAATCACCTGAAGCATTTTGGATGGATGGTGATAACTGTAAACCAATAAACATGCAGTAATTCAAGTGGCTTCCTTCACACCTTCCCAGAATAGCCCCATTTGTCTTTGGAAGAAAAAGTAGGGTATCCAGGAGGAATAGCCTAGAAATGGCACATTTTTAAAAGGTAAATTTTATCTTCATGGCAGTAATGGTCTTGGTGGTGATTAACTTACAAATTGGCAGTAGGGCTGAGACGTCGGCATCAGTTAGCTGCATTCCTTTCTTAAATGTCCTTTTTTAAGGGGAGTAACATGATGTTAAAATACCTGTAAATCCAGCAGTAGGATGATTGATGTATGTGCCTTTTTGTTTTGGCTTGCGGCTGCATGAAACTGAAAATGCCACTACCTATAAGAAGTTAAATAAGTTTGCCCAAATCAGGCTTTGAAGTAACAGAGCCTGTACAGCAGCAGCCCTCACAATAGTCTCCCCAATACACACACACTTGCAGACATCGCATTCACTTACTCTTCTCTTTCTCTTACCTGGCCAGTACATTTTTACAAACAGCTGCCTAGTCCAGCATTTTCTTATCTGTATTCACCTGCTAGTACAGACTTGCACGCCTTTATTACTTTATTTATTTATTTGGCTATATTTATATACCGTGTTTCACAAAGGTCAAAGTGGTTTACAGAGAACTTAATTTATACAGACTCGGGGTTATTCTGTCCCACGAATAGCGGTCCTCTCCACCGGGTCTAACTTCCCTAGAGGCCCTATCATCTCCTTCCTGTGGGCATTCTTCTTCCTGTACCCCCAAACATCATTCTAGCTTTTGCTGTTGCCTTTTTTATTGTTTAGCCATCTTAAGATCATCAGAAACAATCACCCTCGGGTCCTGCTTTCTTTCATGGACAGAAGTGCTTCATCCCTCCATACTTTACAGCCCAAATGCATGATCTTGCATTTTTTAGCAGTAAATCTCAGCTGCCAAATTCTCAATCATTCCTCAAGCTTTGTTAGATTCTTCCTCATGTAATCTATATATTCCTGGGTGTCTACCCTATTGAAGATTTTGGTATCTGCAAAGAGGCAAACGCTTTCCTGAAAGCCCTTCCACAATTTCACTGCCAAAAAAATGTTGAAAAGAGTCGAACCAAGGACCAATCCTGTGGTACAACAACTGGTAACATCCTTCTGAGAGAAAACTTCATTTAACTGTATCCTTTGTTATTTCCCACTCAAGCAGTTTCTAGATTGGTCAGTCATTTTAGTGTCCGGCCCTAGGGCGCTCTTTTTATTTCTAAGTCTCCTGTCCTGAACAGTGTTGAAAGCTTTATTGAAATCTAAGTATCCCATTGTGTTCAAATACCCACACTTATTCCTCTTAATTCATTAGTATAACAGAAAACTGCCTCAGACCAACTTTTCTCATATATTCAACAATATATCCCTTGCCTCATAGGATGAGAAGTTCTAAAAGAGTTTCCAAACTTTTTGAAAAGCTTGCCATCTCTCTGGCTATGTATTATAAAAGGCTATTTTTTTCCATAACCACCCGCCATTGACTGACTCAGGACAGGAAGTTCTAGCTTTTTCCAATTTAGGAGGCTGCATTTATGCCCCAAAAGAGAAGTCTTCCACACATGGTCTTTCTCCTCCATTAATAGAAAGTTGATCATCAAACGCATCAAAAAGTAGAATTTTGGCAGACAGTGGCACTCTAATCTGCAATAGTGTGTTGAGAGAATCCAGCATAACACTCCAAAATATCTTTTATTTTTGGGCATGAGCAGAATAGATTTCCCAATCTGGCATTACCTGCTTTGCATTTTACACAACCTGCATTCACATTAATGGCATGCCGTGCTGGATGAAGTGAAATAAATGTAGTGGAGGTAATTTTTTATAAAGGAAATTATGCATGTATATGATAGTATATATGTGTAAAAGTCTTCTTATAAAATTGCCTCACATGTAAACGTATGTGCATACAATAGGTGTGTTCAGGAGAGAACTATGGGTGGATTCACGTTTTATGAGCATATGTTATAAATAGATGCATGTATTCTAAAATATGCACATACTTTATGCACTAACATCTACTCCTGCTCTTGAGCATGCATAAATGTCCATGGCTTAAATCCAGCCACTATTTCTGCCAGATTTTGCATGCTGTTGCCCCAGAATACCTATCATCTATTATTTTGCGTCATGCTTCAGCTAGAGTACTGTGAGCACTTCATGGACAATGCCTCCAGTATCCATGCCCTACTTTGGTCAGTTATGAGAGCATGCAAAAATAAGCCTTTTCTTTAGCAGCTCCCACCTTTTGGAACAGCCTTCCAGCCCCTATTCATCTAGAACCCTGATTCAAGAGCTTTAAAAAAGCCCTCAAGATGTTCCTCTTCGAAACCACCTTTGACTTACCCCCTTCTTCCACATAGGAGCTGAGCCTCAGCATGGTTCTAGGAATATCCTTCCTTTGAAGAAACTGTCTTGCTGGTCACCTTCTCTCTGACCTATGCTTTCCTATTAATGAATGGAAGTTCCTTTCTATTTCTATTACTAAGGTTTCTAGAAAGTTGTAAACCGCATAGATTGTGTACAGTGTTGCGGTATATCAAGTGTCCAATAAACATAGTATTTTTTAAAGACACACAGGCTTTATATGCCTTTATAAAATAGACTAAAAATAAGCACATAGATGGCTTTTGCACATATATAACCTATTATACAATTGCTCTCATCCAGCACAACCATTTGTAATTATCTACCCAGCAAACCCTCATTCGCACCCACCCAGCTCTTGTATCTTCCAACAAACTAATAGCACACACCCATCTGGCCCACTCAATACATTATTCTCACACATCTGTCCACCAAACTCTTGCTCACATTTAACTGCCTGGAAAATGCAAACATAGCACGTACTCACTGTCAACTGAGGCAGTACACACTCACTAGCGCTTATCTGCCCATCACAAAGTGATTTGTACACATCACACATACAGACTTTCACCCACCAGTCCAAGACTTTACTAAGGGGTATGTTTACTAAACAGCGATAACGTCGCATTATCGCGCAATACAGTCTCCGGCGGCGTTAAGCCACACAGAGGGTGGAGTAAGTCTTTCCAGAGGGCGGAGAGAAGGGGTCAATGGGCGGAGAGTGGGCGGTGAGAGGTTCCAGGCACACTAACGCTGTGAAATGTAGGGCAGAACATTATTACTGTGATTGAAAACCTCGCGTTAGAGGCACAATTGCAGGAGAGAGAAACCATTTCAGTCAGCAATGTACAGCAAAGGCAAGGAGAGCCAGAGAAGTGATAGTAGTGATACATGTGCAGCAACAGCATAGTACCCAAGTATGAAAGGGCACTATGGTGAGGCTGCAAATGGGGTGCAGGGGGCTGCAGGCGGGACATGCGGTGGGGCAGCTGGGGCACAGGGTGGACTAGGCTGATGCCTAGGTTGCACATAGGAATGCAGAAACGGAAAATAAGCAAGACAGCAACTGACCAACGTCAAACATGCCCATGAGTGTGTGTGCCACAGTGTCCCATCCAGGGGACAGTACCCAGCAGGTACCCCAAAGGGCAGATAACATTGGCAGAGGGTGCCAGGGGGAAGCGTGGATGTCTATGTAGGCACCCCTATCCCAGACCCCACACCATAAGCAGCCGCCTACCGGCACACTGGATGGCCTGGAACTGTGCACCACTAGCATCACTGGCATAAGGGCATGTCAGCATGGTGAGGGAGGGCTGCTGGGGGTGAAGGGGGCAGTGGCATCTGCCCACAGTAGACCAAGGCAAAGCCTTGTTTAGGTAGGTGTCGTGCAGTGCAACAGACAAGGACTGTCTGAAGAACAGTCATGGTATCCCCAGGGAATGACCTGCCTCTGTGGCAACAGTTTGGTGCAGTACACACAGCCAGTGTGTTCAGGGGCAGAAGGTCCCAGCTGTGGCTCGTGCAGACCATGTCCCTATATTTTACCCTACAGAACACATACACCATAAACATGTGCACTCCCTAGAGCAGAGGTTCCCAACTGCAGTCCTGGATGGCCAAACACCATTCAGGTTTTCATGGTGTCCGTAATAAAATATGCACGAGATGCATTTGTATGCACTGCCCCCATTGTATGCAAATGTATCTCATGCATATTCATTAGGAACAGCCTGAAAACCTGCATGGTGTTTGGCCCCCCAGGACCGGAGTTGGGAACCTCTGCCCTAGAGCATAGGCCAACAGGGCCACAAACACCCACACCCACAGGCTCCACTGTCCAAAGCCTCATGGAGAATCAGGCTGTTGGGCCCTGCACGGAACAGCAGCTACCACGACTAGCACCTGCATACCTTAGCAATGCCGTCATAAACATGGAAACACATTCCATATATATCAAAAGGTTGCTATGATTAATTTCAGATAATAAATCCTAAATTAAGCACAATTTGTGAACAGAGATTCATCATAGCAACCTTTCTGATATATGTGGAGTGTGTTTCCTCTTTTCTGTTCTCTGACAGTGTTTACCACCCCAGAGAGTGACCCTAACAGTATTGAGTACCATAGCAATGCCTGCACTGTACCCAGGACTGGTGTGGCGGCCAGGGCTGCCAACCACCTTTATCTTTGCACAATGCTGAAATAGGTGTGGGGAGTGTGTGTATGTCTGTCCAGTGTTTTGTGGCTGCCTACAACTTACAGAGCTCATAATGCTTGCACAGTTTCCAGTGTTAGCCTGCCAATGCGCATAATGAGGAGCAAGGTATTGTGGGTGTGGGTCGGACAGTGCGGTCTGGGCAGGATGCCTCTGCATAGGGCAATGGCTGGGATATTGTAGTGGCTGACCACCACCTGCAATGACAGGGTGGCCACAGCATGTCATGCTGGGAGGTCACTCTCACTCTGACTGATCAGTAACCATGGCATGTCTAGGTTCCCACATAGTGCTGTACAGTGTTTCTCTCCAGTGATATCGGTGAGTTCCCTTTTCTGGGGCCCAATCACTGCCATACCTGTTTGGTGTTTGTGCTTACATCCCATATCTTGGTGCACATAGTTCTTCTGAGAACATGTACTGGCTAGCAGACTGTCTGCAGTTAGCATGTGTATGGGTGGAACACCTTGTAGGGTGCAGACTGACTGTGCCCTCTGCTGGTGAATGTCAGATTGTGATGGGGGGGCAGCTGAGCTTTGCCAGGCCTACTGCCTGTCTGCCAGTGCCCTATGTGATAAGTACAGTTCTGAATCACCTGCCATGGATAGTGTCCATTCACCAACTGGACTGGGGTTGCTGGTCCCACAGCCCTTCATCATGTCCCTCTAATGCCTCCATTGCAAAGATGTAGAGTGTGGGTCTATTGGGGGCAGATCCTGTCCACCACCTTGACCCAGAGAGTATGATACATGGTGCTACATAATCCACATGTGAGTCCATACACACCCCTGCTCTTAGAACATGTGACCATGGCAACCACACTGGATATGCACTATTCTGGGTGTGTCATGGTCCACAAGGGCTAGGCGTGACTGGGGAATGCAAATGGACACAGGATTATCCTAGGTGTGTCAGCAAGGAATACCTGCCACACACTGGCACTGATGGGGACCTGCAGCAAAGGCCATCTCAACCAACCCGGGTACTGCGGACCTGGTGCAGGGCAACTCACCTCACCCTCAGGGTGAGCACAGGACATGCACAATGTCATGGTCTGTAGCTACTCTTCCAGTAACACACACGGTCAGATCCCACTACCTGGCTGAGGTGCTGTGGAGACACATACTTCATCCTGTGATCAGATGTAGACTGCTGTTCTGCATGTGCAGTGCATCATGGGTACTGGTAGGTTTAACCTGTCCCAGTAACCACAGCAGTTTGTGCAGTGACCTGCAGTCTTTCTGTAGCCAGCCAGCACTATGATAAAAGCTATAGAGGTGTAGCCCACTAGTTAATACAATGACTACTGAGGCAGAGATCATGAGTTGGATCCCACAGTGGTGTTATTTAATAAGGCTGTCTGAGGCATTTCCTTTTAATTCCTGTAACAGTCAGACACATCTCTACAATCTGTGTTGCCAGTCAAAACCACCCTCACCTCAGTGCCGTAACCTATAGGGCACATTATAAAGTGCCTTGTCAGCCAGGGCGCTGTATAAGGCGCTCTATAAAGCACCCTATAGGGCACATTATAAGGTGCCTTAGCAGACAGGGTACTTTATACTGTGCCCTATGGGGCGCCTTAGGTTACGGTACTGAGGTGATGGTGTTTTTGCTGGCAGCACAGATTGTAGAGATGTGTCTGAGTGTTACAGGCAGGAAAAGGGATTGCCTTGAACAGCCTTATTAGATGAGACCTCTGAGGGATCAAAACCTTGGCCTCTGGCTCGGCAGTCATTGTATTAACCAGTGGGCTACACCTCTATAGCTTCTAACACAGCGCTGGCATGAAATTAAGGTTACCGCGCGTTAACGAGCCAAGGCGCCCTCTATTGCGCGTTAATCGGCCTTTGCTACTTCAACGCCGGTACACCCACTTCCTTATATAGCATTGCTCACGTTAACGCTGCACCTAGCACCGGTAACATGAGCACGGTTTAGTAAACATACCCCTAAGTCTTACCTGTCTGGTCCTCACTTATGTGTTCTACTATCCTTTAAGCAGAACCATCAAAATCATAAGAACATAAACATAAGAACATAATAAATGCCATACTGGGTCAGACCAAGGTCCATGAAACCCAGTATCCTGTTTCCAACAGTGGCCAATCTAGGTCACAAGTATCTATCAGTTTCCCCAAAAGACACAGGTTCCAGAATGCTTGTATTGGGGCAAGCAGTGGATATCCAGGGTGTCCTTTAATAATCTACATTTACCCGTTCCACTCCATTCATTAATTTATATTCATCTTCCCCTTTCTCCATCATGTCAGGGCAGCAATACATATACCTATTCTTACTTGCCTGCATTCTTACACCTGCAAAGGATACATGGGCTGATATTCAGAAGGTATTCTATGTTAGCCAGCGGTGGCAAATGCTTAAGTTTCCTATCCGTATATTTTCAGAAATTATACAAATACAGATAGTCGTCGACTTACGACCTATGCGACTTACGACTGATCGACTTTACGACCGGTTTTCCGGCAGCGGCGTTTCTGCTCCGCCTTCTAATGCTCCCTCTTCTAAACCTTCTAATTCTATTTCATAATGCAGAGGTCACTCAAAGATCCAACCCCCAAGATGTCTACCAAGAGGAAATTGCCTTCTCCTCATCAGCCAGCCAAGAAGAAGGAAAGAAAGGCCATAGATCTCAGCACAAAAATGATGGTGATTAAACAGCACGAAGGAGGAAAAAAAGTTAATGTTATCGCACGTGATATGAAGTTATCCCATTCTACCGTGTCAACAATTTTAAAAGACAAGGAAAGAATTTGTGAAGCTGTGAAAGGTTCTGCACCCATGCGATCAACAGTAATTACGAAGCAACGGACTGGGCCCATCCATGAAATGGAGAAATTGTTGTCCATTTGGATAGAAGATAACATTCAAAAACGGACACCGTTAAGCCTTTACATCGTCCAGACAAAGGCTAGAAGTCTGTTTAAGACTTTGAAGGAACGCGCCGGAGAAGACTACAGTCAAGAATTTTCGGCAAGTACTGGCTGGTTCAAGAGGTTCAAGGCAAGATTCCAACTGCATAATGTTCGAGTGACTGGAGAAGCAGCGAGTGCAGATGAGGAAGGAGCTCGTAAGCTTGTCGACAATTTGGATGAAATAATTACGGATGAGGGTTATCTTGCAGAGCAGATTTTTAATGTTGATGAAACTGGACTGTTCTGGAAACGAATGCCAGCATGCACATACATTCACAAAGAAGCGAAAAACATGCCGGGATTTAAAGCATTTAAGGATAGACTAACTCTGCTGCTTGGCGGGAACATCGCAGGATTCAAGCTCAAGCCATTCTTAATTTATCACTCGGAAAACCCGCGGGCATTCAAGAATATCAACAAGCACACTTTGCCAGTCTACTTTCGCTCAAACCATAAGGCATGGATGACACAGGCACTGTTTGAAGACTGGTTTATGAATTGTTTTATTCCACAAGCGCGTAAATATTGTTTGGGGAAAGGAATTCCTTTCAAGATTTTACTGCTGCTGGATAATGCGCCTGGCCATCCACCTCACTTAACCGATCTCCATCCCGATGTGAAAGTGGGTTTTTTGCCCCCCAACACAACTTCACTGATCCAACCTATGGACCAAGGTTCGATTGCTGCATTCAAGGCAAACTATCTCTGAACCACATTCGCTCAAGCCATAGCTGCTTTAGATTCCAACCCAGAACTATCACTGCGTGAGTTTTGGAAACAATACAATGTTCTTATTTGTATCAAAAATCTTGCTACCGCCTGGGAGGCTGTGACGGAGAAGTGTATGAATGGCATATGGAAAAAGTGTGTTAAGCGGTATGTGAATACTGTTGCTGGATTTGTCAGTGAACAAGAACTAGATGTGATTCGGGATAAAATAGTGAAATTAGCAAAAGAACTTTCCTTGGAGTGTGAAGTGGAAGATGTTGAAGAGTTGCTAGATCATGAATCCGAAGAACTTACAAATGAAGAGCTGATGGAATTGGAAGAAGAAAGTGGCGGAAGATGAAAGAAGAGAAGCGGAGAGAGAAGAGGAGGAGGAGCCACAAAGAATGTTCACGACAAAGGGATTATCAGAAGGTTTATCTCTGCTTAAAAAAGTTCTTGCACATTTTGAAGCAATGGACCCAAACATTGAACGATTTGCAAGGACTGAACGGATGGCACATGAAACGTTTCGTCCATATCGTGAAATGTATGAGGAGAAGAAGAAACACACAATTCAGTCAAAGCTCACGATGTTCATGAGAAGACAAACTCCTCCCCCCACCCCGAGCGCTCCCCCGGCTGAGGATCTCAACAACCCACTGCCGAGCACGAGTGATGGCCCGTGCGGACACCCAGCTGATGACGTTGACGACCCACAAGCAAACACCAGTGATGCCAGCAGTGATTAAGAAATAGCACGATATGATGAGATGTTACAAATGGTATAAAAATGTAAAGAAATCTATACAGTCCCTTAATAAAGCAAAATGCCTTTATTTTATTGTATTGGTGTTTCCCTCTATTTTCTTTAATGTCTAACAGTAACAGTACAATAACATAACAGTACCATTACATGGCATAATATACTTACGGTAATTTAACATAGGCCGACTTACGACCAAATCGACTTACGACCGGTCTGTCGGAACCAAATGCGGTCATAAGTTGACGACTACCTGTATTATCCAACCATTTAAATTACTAAATGGTCAGAGATTATTCGTGCAGTAATAAGCCATGGGCAGAGCTGGTGCTAAAAATGATCCATCTGAAGACATATTTTAGAAAGGTCATTTATATGATTGCCTTTCCTTTAGTAGTTCAAGGCAAGTTACATTCAGATACTAAGTATTTCCCTGTCTCTAGAGGTTACCCAAGGCCACAAGGAATTATAATAGAATTTGAACCGTTGTCTCTGATCACTAGGTGGTGTCCATGACCAGAAACGGGACATGCCATGAGAAACTTGCCCCACTGCCAGGTCACACTTGACCACTTTTCATACAGTCACACATGAAATAGGGCAAATGTCTTATAGTATATTCCTGTTTCTGTGCATGGAGAAGTGGGCTATTAATAAAAGTAGAATTCTTTTCA